>JARHVA010002549.1:425000-662500 GCA_037957365.1 Torreya grandis | reverse complement strand
ATATATATATATATATATATATATATATATATATATATATATATATATATATAAAAATAATGCCTCCCATTAGATTTGTTTCTAGTTGAGTAATTATTCTAATTTGTGGTGGTAGACTTGTTCACTTGAGTTCCTACTAGAACCTATTAGTAACAAACAAACATTGTTAGTTAGATGTTTCTAGTCATAAAATTTAAAATAAATAATATATGTAACTTAATCACTGATATATATCTCTTTAAAATGTGATAAACTATATTTGGTACATATTCAAGAACCAAGTTGAGGTAAACTTCGTCATTTCTAGAAGTATAATAGAATCAATTCTTAAACCCACAATATTAGGATGATCTAGACAATTCATTTTTTATAATTCCAAATTTTTATATCACTTGTCTTGTAATACATTTTTTTGATATAGTTTCACCAATTGATAAGCACTTAGCCTAAATACGATAGAAATAATGATAGTCAAAAGGTAAGTTAAAAATCCTATGAAGAACAAAGAAAATTTGGTATTCATGTTAATACAATAGAAGAAATGAATTACATATTAAATTAGACCAAACCACACCAATGATATAGTTTCAAATGTATTTAATACTAGGATCACATTTTAAGTCTTGATAGAAAGTCTAATGAATAAACTTATGGAAATACATTACCTAAAATACAATGCCAAAAGACCTAGTGCTAACAACCTACTTATCCTTGTAATTTATAGTCTATTTAAAGGTAACAAACAAGATTAAGGATTCATAATTCCAATGAAAGGGTTTTCAATGATAAAATAATGTAAACAATCCATTAGAGGCTTACTTACATTGGTAGTCTACTTTTACTAAAAAATAATTGTCAAAATAATATTACTAGTCTCAATAAAAATTTTAATGATTACAAGAATGTTCATTTCTATAGTTTAAGTGTGGATTCAATCCCTATTTCATTATTAGAGTTAAATCATTGAAATTATTTGATAATTAAAGTGAAAATTAATATTTTTTTGTTTCATTCCACATAGAGACTATCTCTACCATCATACAAACATGTCATGACATTTCATTGTAGACACGATTATTCCCATCAAGACAAAAGCCACTGTGCCAACTCATGCACATCTCATTGATAAGTTTTTATATTATTAAAATATATATAGTGTGTTCAATAGTTTGTAGTGTGTATTTAGTTTTTTTAGTTATATAAGTCTTTTAATTTTAGTTTTTTTTGACTTAATAATTGTTCAAGCCAACATAATGTAATGGTAATTAGATGTTCAATATCATCTTTTATCCAATAAATCATATGATATCATTGATAAAGTTGATGTCAATAAAAGCTATGTTTGAGTCAATTTTATATGTCATATATAAATTCAAATAGTCAATATCAAAAAAATTAGTTACAATGCTAATTTGAAATATATTCTTAACCCAAATATATAAAACCTACATTTACCTTTTGACACCCATATATAGGAAACCAAATTAAAATAAATCTGACAAGTGGAATGTAAGTTAGACTCACAATATTCATGTTTATTACCATGGAATCGATAAATGTAATATAAAACACATTTAAATATCACTCAATGGTTTCTATAACACTCAAAGGCTTATGAAAAATCTCCTCTCTTAGTATCTAGTTTTAGTAGGGATTCATGTTCTAACACTTTACAAGATGAAGCAGTCTATCCACATCATGCATCATTATTCATCACTCCATTAAAATCCTCTAAATCTTGACATGTGGGTTAAAATAAAATCCCCATGTGTCTCCTCCTAAATTGGCCAATAAATTTTGGCTATTTTATTATTAATAGATATTATAATATAATATATTATTTAATATCAATATATAATATTATATAATATATAATATTATATAATATATAAATAGTATCTTGATATCATATAAAAATATATGACATACGCACACACATATTATATGAGTTAGAAATTCATTAATTTGAGTGACGTAGAACTATCGATTTATACTCTTTCACTTAAAAAAACCAAAATATATAACTATGTCCCTTTCAATGTAACTTACACTCTTCAGTATGGAATTTCTAACCTCTAATATGGAAGATATAGTAATTTGGTTGGTTACGATATAGGGCACATCATGACGCCATATATTTTAGAGAGAAATGTGCATTATGAATACAATTTATATTGTCATTGTTATATCTATATCCATATCTATTTGTCTATGGCATCCTACATTAGTCATTTAGAATGGAAAAATCTTGTAAATATATGTGTCCATATCTATTAGAGTATGGAATCCTACATAAATAAAATAGATTATATAGGAGCCATCTTCCATCGAATAAGCCCTTTGAATTTTTATTATAACTAGTTTTAGATTCATCTAATTAGGTTTAATATAGTTAAAGTGGTCTTAATTTATTATCTAATTAGTTTTAAGGTCATCTAAACTGAGACATGGTGTATTCTATATGTTGTCAAAGGAGCCATTGGATATCTGACCCATGTTTTAATTGAGTTGAAACTTTTTCCATTCATGTATTGGGTAAATGAAATAATTTGGCAAAAATTAAATATTATATTTATAGTTATGACATGTCACTAGATTTTGTACATGTATTTTCATAGAGTTTTTCTAGTCTATGAATGAAATACCTAATCATTTCCGCTAACCATCACCACCTATCTCAACTCTAAATATTTCACCACATTAACATATTTATGGCCTTGCCTTCCCCCACCACCTCGCTATTGCTCAAGCTCACTATGAAACATAATGTTGCCTTCATACACCACTCATTACCATGTCGTATAAATAAACACACAACCTTAAATTATTTTATCACATAAATAAGAAATATAAGATTATTATTTATTAATATTTCATGCATAAAAAATTAAATGTGATTAATGGTAATTAGGTTTTGAGTGAGGTACAACTTCTGATTTACACTCTTTCACTATTCATGCAACACTATTCAAGAGTATTATTCACTAATGATGTGGTGAACTCTTTCCTTCCTAGTGAGTTGTTCATAACATTATTATTGAGTGCTTAAGTGGCATAGGTTTAATTTATCATATGGGCCATGAAAAGAGTGATCAAAAGGCAAACCTACTCCTTTTATAATTTTATGCTAAGTGGGGAGACATGAATCACTTTTTCAAATTGGCATCTGCTTTCTTCATGTGACCTTGTTTGAAGGTGCTGCCAACATTCCAAATATTCTTTATACTTGGTTAAAGATAACAAAATGAAGCATGTGGCATGTATTATCTTGGTGCATACCTTGTCTCTTGACAAGATTATCTCCATGTGAAGGAATGGGATGAATTTTGGCCCCCTTTGTGTTTCTTTCACTCATTATTTCTTTGTAAAATATATAAATTAATGTATTTAATTTGATTTAGTTAGGATATAAGAGAATAGATGAGTTTGGGATAGGCTTATATAGAAAACTTTGAAGGCTTCCTTGACATAGGATTGCCAATTTATGTAATAGGAGGAAGCTTTGTTGATAAATCATGTTTATTGTGAGAGAATTAATGAGAAAATGATGAGTTTATGAGTTAATTTTACGAGAATGTTTATGTTATTTTGTGAATATTATGAGATATGGATTGTTGAATCCATCCATGTGGTTTGAGGCCATATCAACTAGTATCATAGCAAGTTCTAATCTTGCTAGGAGAAGAGGATGCTAAAGTGCATTTTTATTTATTTTGTTTTGTAGGTTTTAGAGATTGAAAAGAAGAGTGTAATAATGCAACTAAAGAGAGACTGGGAGAAGAAATTGAAGACATGGAGTAGACTATTGGAGTTTTTGTTGGAAAGAGTTCAAGATTGTGACATTAAAGAAGAAGTTTGTGGGAGATAGTGGACTCCATGAAAGTAAAGGTGGATTGATTGAAGAGAGAGATAGCCATGTGGAAAAGGGAAGAATTCAACCATGGATATTCGAAGGCAAGAGAAGATAAAAGATAATAGAAGATGAAGGAAATTGTCATGAAAGTCAATGTGAAAGAGGAAGAGGATTATGAGCATCCCATTGTTATATAAATGCTTGTAAAGGATGATGGAGAGTTGAGAGAAGAATATTTTAGCCTTGAAGGGTTGTATGTGGAAGAGTTTGATAGCATTCCTTTGGATCATGATGAAGTTGTTGCTGAGGGGATTTTTGTTTTCCTTAATGTATGTTCTCATGAGGAGAATGTGGAGGAAGAAGAACAAATGATAGTTGTTAGAAGAGGATTTGATTATCCAAGGCTTATTTTGGAACAAATAAATAGTGTGATGATGGAGGATGTTGTGCAAGAAAATGAAGATATGGAAGAAATTGATATTACAAGTGTTGAAGATGAGTCAAAAGATTCTTTGGAGAAAATCATGGATGAATATTTTGTTGGTATTGATGTTCCAACCATAGAGAGTATTTTTTGTCAAGAGAGTGCATATGTGGAAGAAAAGATGATATATGATGCAGCCATGAGATAGGAGATGTGAGTGAGTATGTTTTATAATGTCAAAGATGATCCAATAGGTGGGATTTTGGTGGTGGTGGATGAAAAATGGTGGGATAGAGATCACATGGGATGATGAGATGCATGGTAGAGAATCTTGGTAGAGGAGGTTAGTTTATGGTAGGTGTGATCCCATAAGTATGTGTGGTGGGTTGGAGACAAAGTATACATCCATTGGTATATGGATGAGATTTTATAGGAGGGTAGTTTTAGGGCTACGACATAGATGATGCAAATAGAGAATGAAAAGGAATATTCTATGGGTGGTGTATTGGAATGGGATGTCATGCTTACTACCCTACATGACCAAAATAATGGTTCTACCACTTACCCCATCTATGTGATCATAAGATCAAATTATTTATCTTAGGTGTTTGATGCAGGAGCATCTTAGGGTTTAGGTAATCTTGCATCATCCAAAAATAGAGTGATGTGCTTTTGTATTTTTTAGAATAAATGGAAAGGATACAATCAGGATAACTTACAAGATTTGAATTGTTTTCAATCATAGGAGAATGATGTAACAAGAAAATCACTATTCATTCAACACTATTTATGAGTATTATTCATTGATGATGTGGCAAACACTATTCATATTGGAGAAGTGTCCACATCACTATTCTTGAGTGATTAGGTGGCATGTGTTGAATTTGTCATTTGGGGCATTAAAAGAGTGGTCAAAAGGCAAACCTACTCCATTTGGAGGTTTGTTCTAAATGGGGAGACATGAATCACTATTTTAGATTGAGATCTACATTTTCCATGGCACCGTGCTTGAAGGTAGTGCCAACATTATAAACATGCTTTGTACTTGGTGAAGGATGACCCCATGAATCATGTGGCATGGATTATCCTAGGGTACGAATTTTCTCTTGACAAGATTACCTCCATGTGAAGGAGTGGGATGAATTTTAGGCTCCTTTGTGTTTCTTTCACTCAATCTTTCTTTATAAAATCTATAAATGAATGTATTTCCTTTACTTTCATTAGGCTAGAAGAGAATAGACATGTTTTGGATATGCTTAGAGAGAAGCCTTTGAAGGCCTCATTGACATGGGATTATCATGTTATGTAATGTGAAGTGAGTTGCATTGATAAAGCTTATGTATTGTGAGCAAATTAATGAGAAAATGATGAGTCTATGAGTTAATTTTATGTTATTTTGTCAAGATCCTGAGATATGGATTATTGAATCCATCCATGTGGTTTAAGACCACATCAATTTCATGCATAAAAAATTATATGGGATCAACAGTCATTAGATTTTGAGTAAGGTATGACTTCTGATTTACACTCTTTCACTTTACAAAACCTCATTTTACAAAAACATTAAATCACATTACTTCTGATATAACTTGCACATTTTAGGAAATTGTTATTTTAATTAGATTATATGTCTAGAAGTGATGTTTTGTTTGATCATTTTATTTTAAAACTTTAATACCTATTATGCATGATATTGTATGTGTATGCATTATTATATGTCATCTTTATGTTTTTATCTCACAAAATGAGATTGTTTATAATCCAAATAAATTACCATGATGAGAAATTCTTTAGCCACTTACTATTATTTTTCATAAAGGTCATTACTATATATGAAATTTTCTATACTAATTATAGACTATTATATATTTATTGAAAAGTTGCTAACAATTTTAACTATACCTTAGAAGGTTCATTATCTTTCCTATTATATAAAATTAATGTATTATGTTAATTTACAACGTCGATAATAATAATTATATCTATATGGTCCTAAATATTAATACATTGGTATTATCTTAGTGTTATATGGATGATGACATTTGTCAAAGCACTTTCACTCCAAATATTCCACTTAAGAGTAAGCACTAAAGCCACATCACAACACTTATTCTTTCATGCACTTACATGTATCTAAAAACAAAAATTTGTGAATGCCTTCATCATAATAATTACGAGGTAACATTTTACTTTCTATATAATTTTTAGAGGATATGTATATATTCACATCCATGTATGTTATATGTATTTTAAATTTTGGTGTTTTACTCAAAGGGTTAGTTTAGCTGATGATAATTATGGTTTGGTAGGTTATTCATTAGGGTACAAATCCTTCTAAATATCTAACATTAAGAGTTAAATAGACTCTTGAATATACACTCATTTTATAATTATAATTTATTTTATGTAATTTAAAACACAAGTAATCTTGGTTACTAAATAAAAGGAAAAATAATATATATTTTAATAAATATATTTAAATTATTTAATTTTAACCAAAAATCAAAATTTGTACAAAGCATTTCAACCAAGAAATGTATTAAAATCTAAAAAAATCAATATATATATATATATATATATATATATATATATATATATATATATATATATATCCGCCCTACAATATAGCTATGTCAAAGTAATTAATGTAGTTTAGTTACTTTAGTTAATCTTACTTAGGATGTGGACATGCCTAAATACTTAATGGGCAACACAGTGGCCTTACAAATTAATCCCTAATGGAAGACAATGGTCTCACCCCTCACATAATGGGAGGGCCAACTATTTGTCCTCCATTCACCTCTTACTCCTATAAATGATGCACTTCTATAATGCATTCATGAGAGAGAGGGAGATGGATTTGTAAAACTACTCATTATAATCTTTTTGTCAATAATAGACAACTTTTTTTAGTAATGCATCATTAACTTGTATTAACTTGTATTGTGGTAATGGCTTTTTGGAGAGACCTTATGTGAAAGCCTTGAGCAATCTGAGATGGTATCAGAGCAATCTCCACCAATCATTACTTAATCAATTTCTGTTGTAGCCTCTGTGTCTATCATTTCCGACATCAAGTATATGATGTGGTAGTTTGTCTTGAAGATCTAACCTTTTTTTTTTTGACAATCAACAAGCCGCTGCATTTGATTTGCAAAGGAGTCATACCATTCCCTTCGGTGTGTTGTTGTAGCTAATAAGGGTTCTTTGGTGGGAATGCACAATTATCATTCCTTCCCTCTGCAGTTTTGAGGAATATGACTCAACTTTAAGTTCTTGGCTTGTGAGCTTTTGAAGATTTTTTTTTGCCTATAATGGCCTCTTTGGCGGGGACAACCACCGGTTGTGATATACTACTACGGTATAAAGGACATTGTGGAGGACTCAGAGCATTTGAAATCTCTGAAAAAGTGTTATGTTCTGCCACTTCATCACTTGCATTATACAATGTAGTGAATTATAAGGTTATTTTTTTTTTTGCCTTCCCTGTCCAGAGCCTCTCCCCAAAACCGTGGTCTGCCCTCCTTATACATGAAAGAGGAGAGTCCTCCTACAGTTTCTATTTCTACTGCGTTTTGAGTTTTTTTTCTGCATGAAAGAGGAGAGTCCTCCTACAGTTTCCATTCTCTCTCCTTCCTCCATGTCTACACCTCTCCACGGCTCAAGTTCCTCCTGCAACTCGGCTCCCGTTCACGTTTGTCTGCATAAACTCCACGGCCTGTTGTTCTTCATCAGGTTCATTCCTTTTGGCTCAGGATCAGACCGAGGCTCAATCACGGGCTTCACCTACAGGTCCGCATCCCTCCATGGCTGAAAAAAAAACGTCGTACATATCAATTCGTGGTTTTTTTATGTTTGTGAATGGTTTCGCATTTTTCAAGTTTTTCGTAAAGCTTTGAATATTTTTTAAAAAAACTGAAAGCTACTTTCACGGAGAGGTGGATTATTGTCTTCAGGGGGAATATATTTTTCGGTGGTCGACATCGCTTCGTGATGGGGATATTTTTGTGGAGGGGAGACATTTTGAGAGGATTTTATTAGTGGGGGACATCTTTTATATGGTGGGGCTCATCTTCCTTCGCTAGAAGAATCATTGTACACGGGACTGGACTTTTATTTGGTGTGGGAGCTCTTTTTTATTTTATGTTCGGACATTACATATTTATTTATTTATTTTATTTTATTTTAAAAAGTGGTGGTTAATATGAGGGGAATCCCTTTTTGATACTAAATTATAATTACTTGGTTATTTTGATGGTAAGTTTGCAATTTAATTTATTTTTACGAGTAATATTGAAGGATTGTTTTTGTACTAATTATTATTGTTAGTCGAAGATGGAAGGTGAGTTTTGTTTGGTAGGAAGTGAAACCCTTTACATGTATATAAATTTTTTTTCTTTCTCATTGTTATTTTTGTACTTGTATTTTTGATAGATGCATTTTTGGTGGTAACTAACATTCATTATGGGAGAATTTTTTAAGGTGAAATTGAGTGTTTTTTGGCCATTTCAATGGTCAAATAAGCTTCAAATTATTGTACCAAGGGCTTTGGCCTCAGACCCTATAAGGGCATAGCCCCTTAATCCCACCTGGGGCTGCCACCCCCAAATCCAAGCAATCTGGCCCCTTATTCATTACTTTTGGTGTACTTATTTTGACTTTCAAAGACTAGAGACTAGGGTTTGATCATATAAGTTGTCAAATCTAGTCAAAACTTTTTGTTTTGACAATATTTATGCATGGATGCATTTTTAGTAGATCCCAATATCCAAATGTTTGAGCTTATTGATCTTCCTACTTTTTGATGCTCCTTGTTGTTGGAACTCCTTATTAAGAAGATGAATTTTTTAGAACATGCATCTCTCATTTCATAGAATATACCTTCCACAACATGACTGCATTGTGTAGTTTCTTGAATCACTTGATAATATTAGTGTTTGATGGGACCTATTTTATAGTCACATTGAGATACATGAAGATTTTTTTCTTCAAGTGTGTGTGCTCCTTGTTGAGGACTTTATACTTCAGTTGTCTAACTATCCCATCCAACTAGGGACATCCACGTGATAAATATTGTATCGGTATCTGTTTGTTGATAATCTCTTTCAAATTTTGGTGGAGATTATTCTCCTTCTGAAGAGTAGCTAGTTTGCTATAGCTCAGTGTCAACGTTTATGTGTAGTTGGATGAACCCACATTATATTCTGAAGACACATTTTTGATACATTCCAACATCTTGTAGGTTGTTTTTTATAATTGATTCTTTTGGGTCTATTTTTGCATTCACAATGACCTTTTTCATCTATTTCTACCATTTTAAGTTAGCCAACGACATGATCTATTCTGATCTCCACACATATTTTTGACATTATTAGACAATGTGTCCAACCATATCTTGAGTAACATATTCTTCTTGTTCATCCTATTATTATAGTTGATTATTTTGTGCCTATTATTATTGCACACTTTGCACATCCCATTCCACACACACACACACACACACACACACACACACACACACACACACACACACACACATGCTTGTATTTTTTTAGATGCATACCACTGCTTTTGGCTCTTGCATGTTTCATTTCATGCATCACACTACTCAACTTATGGGCCTTGATAAGCATAAGTAGGGACTAGCTACCCAAATTTAACTTATTATGTGGGTTGCTCGACATGGAATTGGATATTCTAAAGGCATTTCATTTTGAGTGAGACATTTTGATGATAAAACTCATATTTTTGTGCGTTCTACTCTAAATGAGGATGTTGAGAAACACGTGAGTTTTGTTCTACCTTCACTTAGGCATGAGACTCCTGAGGATGTCTCAGGGTTGATTACCCAGACATATTTTTTGATGTTGCCTCACATTCTTTCATTGTGGCCTTTGTTCCCACTCATATGTAGGAATCTTCGTCCACCATATCTAGTTATCTACCCAATGGATTTCTTGTGATGGTGGCAACAAAATTATTTGCGAGGATTTTACTAGTGTGGTTTCACTAATATTCAATTTCTTTGTCAACACATATCTTAGTAATTCTATGAGCAACTCTCTTGATTCCTAAAGGCATCTTTTATAGATTGATAACATTCTAGGATTTATTGCATCATTTGGAGTTGTTGTCTTTGGGATTATTTTTCACTCACACTGATTTATAGAGTGCCTAGGGGATTTGTTGATTCAGCCTTGTCTACTTTCATGCATTTGTGTCCTCTACTCTAGACACTTTATCACTCCTTCAGTTTCTTTACTTTTCCACCACCACCAAGAACATCATCATTAGAGATATTATAATATTTTTGACATTTTTTTAATAGTTTTTAATCTCTTTTAGCTTGAAGTGTAACTATTTTGGTGAATTCTAGAGTTAGCTTGTCTTATTTGAAAGTTCACTAGTGTCTTTCATCATTATATAGAGCTATTTTAGTCCATAAGTATCAACCTATCAATATTTGAGTAGTAGATTGAGACCACTTATACAATATTTTTTTCATCACTCCACCTAATTAGTAGTATGGGGGTATGGTGCAGATCATACTTCTTTAGTTTCCCTATTCCTTGCTAACACATCGTGCATTGCATATTTTGGTAGTAGATGAAATTTAGTATGGTGAACCTTTTGTACTTTTGACACCTCTGATAATTTTTTTTGCAAGAGATATTTTGGTGAATACAGTGTCAATTATTTTTTGTGATCGAGCAGAGGATCCAGACCAAAGGTATAGATTTGAGTTCCATTGAGACTTTCAAGTGCACTAAGTGTATCTGTATTTGATGGCCTTTATTCCATCTAATGTACCTTCTTCAACATTATGTTCAAGTATTAAATCATTTAATTTATTTACATGCCTTAATTCATATGTTTTGTTCTCTCAAATTTAGCTATTATTACTATTTTTTGAGAGAACATTATAGTGTATCTCATTTTTTCCAATTTCTTCCATTGCCCATGGGTATCTTATTAGACTCTTTGTTTTTTGGAACCTATTTAAGAATTTTTATTTATCTCAGTGGCATTATTGGTGACTTTTTATTTAGTAACAAAATTTTTAATCTCTACCAATATTTGTGATCACTTTTCACCATTTTTTGCAAGTATATTTAGAGACTTTCATTGCCATCTTCTCTTATTTTAGCATTGAGAGAGGGCGTTTAAATAAATATTTTCTCAAGTCCATCATTCTACCCAGTATTTTGGATAGTAATGTTCATGTTTAGTGATCCTCATTTTTAACCTTGATTTCTATTTTGGCTTGATAGTTACATCAAATTTACATTCATGTGCTTTGGAAACATGGATTTGCATCCATAGGGATACTTAACATCACTACATTCTATTTTTGTACATGAGTACCTTATCATGCCTAGTAGTTGGGAACCTTTTTTGTGTGTTTTACCTCCCTAACCTTCACTTAAGGGAGTGTGATAGAGTAGTTAATATAGTTTTATTATCTTAATTAAGATTTCTCAATGTCTGCACATGCTTAAGTACTTATTGGGCCATATTCGATCTTTAGTTGGGGATAATGGCTTCACCACTCAATCCTTAGTGGGAGACAATGGTCTCACCACTCACCTACTGGGAAGGCCACCTATTTTTCCTCCACTCACCTCTTATTACTCATATAAATTATACACTTACATAGTGCACTCATGAGAGATAAGGTGAGATAGATTTGTGATAATTCTCATTATAATCTATTTTTCAATAATAAATATTTTTTTAAGCAATGCATCATTACCTTGGATTGTGGTAATGGTATCTTAGAGAGACCATGGATGAATTCCTTTAGCAAACCAAAATTTCATCATAAATATATTTAAAATTTGTTGAAGTCCACATAATCTAAGACTCATTTGGATGACAAAGAATGTTAAATAATTTTGTTTTAAACATTTAAAAAGTCAATAGTTGTAAGTGGATTATTAATGTAAGTTGATTGGTGTGTAAAGAGGGGAGAATTTTATGCTCTTTTACACATTTTTAATCATGCATCTTAATTTATATTTGAGTTATTTTCATATTGTATTAAATTTTATCTAGATTATATGAGTATTGGATTCCTATTAATTGTAGTTCAAAATACATCTTGGGATTATCAAAGATGCTTTTCCTTATATCAATTTTTATTCAATTATACACTTATTTTGGTGACTATAATATGGTTTTAACCCCAACAACTCAAAAAAATAAAAGAAGTATATATAAACTTTTTAAAAATATTTTTGGACAACACTTTTAATTGTCTTCTTATTTTTATAATATTAATTTTTAAAATATAATTTTAATTTATATATATATATATATATATATATATATATATATATATCTTAAATAAAACTATGTAAAATATCAATTTTAAAGAGGTCACAAAATTAAAAATTTCAATCGAAAAAAAAAATACACACATATCAACACAACTCTATTTCAATGCATTTTTTTCTAGAGAGGAAATGAAAGAAGCTAGTGTAAACTTTAGTACCTAACTCTACTAAAAATGAATACAAAAGTGGAAAAATGAAAAAAAAAAACTACAAAAATTACGAATAATGTCAAATAAAAAACATAGATTTCTTCATTGAAAGCCAATGGTGTGTGTGTGTGTGTGTGTGTGTGTGTGTGTGTGTGTGTGTGTGTGTGTGTGTGTGTGTGTGTGTGTGTGTGAGTGTGTGAGACACACACACACACATTTGGATTGTGGGATCTATGTGAGGGTGAAAACTAATGGTTTGAAGGGATTCTATGTTTAATGCAACAATGACATGTTATTCTTTTTATTCTAGTGACCACGATAGTATGTGGAAGAAATTTGTCAATGTTACACAAGGTAAAAATGGTGATAGATGTAGACTACACACACACACACACACACACACACACACACACACACACACACACACACACACACACACATTTGGATTGTGGGATCTACGTTCGGGTGAATATTAATGGTTTGAAGAGATTCTATGTTTAATGCAACAATGGCAAGTTATTCTTTTTATTCCAGTGACCTCAATAGTGTGGAAGAGATTTGTCAATGTTAAATAGGGTAAAAATGATGATAGATGTAGACTTTCTTTAAAGACATTGGATATATAAATGTTTATCTCACTTTGTGCACCTCATGCTTTGAATGAAGTAGATTGAAATGTTGTTTATGGTGCATGTAAGCATATAAAAATGTGAAAACGTCTTTTGCTAGACCAATAGATCCACCAGTACAATAGTTTGGAAGAGAAGAATAGATAAAAATAAAAACACAATAGCAATTGTAGCCTTCAAAGGAAACTTTTGAATAGAATTTTGTAACTAATTATATAATAAAATGAATATATATTCTTTTTTTGTGTGTTTTAATATATCTCCAACAAATTGATATCAAATTGTTTATATTTCTAATAAATTGGTATCAAAGCTTCTATATTTCTAACAAATTGGTATCAAAACATATTATTTTTTAATTTATTACCAACTAATTTGTATTTGAGTTATTCCTAGTTGTATTTATCTCTAACAAATTGCTATCAAAGTAGCAACTCACAGATATTTTCACTAAAACATTGTTTAATAAAAGTTTTGAACATCTAAGAAAAAATTGGATGTCATGAATGAAGCAACAATAGTGTCAATGTGTTTATTTATGCAACACATAGGTTTTGAAGTTTATACATAGTCAACATCGCAGTCACACAAAGCATTTTGAAGTCCCTACAAAAGCAACTCTAGAGTCACATAGGCAGCTCTAGACTCCATAAAAAATTAGCATTGGAGTCACACAGACATCACTAGAATCAATACAAAATAGCTTTGGAGTCACGTAGATAGCTCTAGAGTCAAACAGGGTGCTCTAGAGTCACACACACAACTCTAGAGTAAATAAAAAATAGTTCTAAAGTCATACAAGGTCCGAAGTCCATACAAAAACAACTTCGGAGTGATATAAACACAATTAAAAAAATACAAAAATAGCTCTGGAGTTATACAGGGAAAGCTTGAGTCAATACAGAAACAGCTCCAAAGTTACACAGCGAATTGTAGAGTCCATATAAAAATAGATCCAAAGTCAATATAAAAACAACTCCGGAGTCTCATAGAAAGCTTCGAAATCCATACAAAAGTAGCAATACAAAAATAACACCAAAATCATAGAAAGAGTTTGAAGTCCATAATTTTAATAATATATATACTTAATTTATTCTTATCAATCAAAATGAAACTATTTTTTACAACTTTTTATGACAAAAAAGTTCAATGAATAAATTTCTTTAAACTTAATTTTAAGCCAACCCTTCAAATTTGATGACTCTAGTGATGATCCAAAAAGAGATTGAAAATCTAGCATGCTACTCTTGTATAGTTATGAGCTTATTATTTTACGTGGCCTTGCAGAGAGATTCCACAACAGAATTGGCAATGCAGTAAGCTATTGACTGCACAGTAACCATGGGATTAACACCCAGAGCAGTTGGCAGAACACTCGCATCCGCCACAAACAAACCCTCCACTTCCCACGTTTCTCCTCTCCCATCCACCACCGAACTCCGCTCATCCACCCCCATCCTACACGAGCCCATCTGATGCGCAGAACACAGAGGCGTAGACAAATCCTTCAAACACCTTGAGCTGGCACACTTTATAAAACTCTCCACCTCCTCAGGACTTGAACCTTTGACCTCCAAACGCTCGCCATTACAATAATGCGTCCCGATCTCTTCTGCCCCCGCAGCAACGAGAATCCTCAGAACCTTTTCGATGCCATTATGGAGATTTTTTTCGTCATGTGAACTTAGGCTATATGTCACATGTCCAGGAAATTACGCGGTACCCGAACCCTTGTCTCTGGCCAAGACAAAAATATGCGCAGTTCTGGAGAATCTGGACATTCGTTCCTTCATATCCAAAGCGGATATCCACGGCATGAGTGCAGAAAACATACCAGGGTGCAGCGAAGGGGTTTGGATTATGTATCCGTACCCAGATGGGTCAGCAACTGTACACATGGCGCTCGTAATTCGCCCCTCGTAGCTCTTTCCCTCAATGGCAGCGGCTTCTTCTTCAGGGAAATAGCCCCACGCCATTTGCACGGGGTGAAGATGAAGATTACGCCCAATGTTAGGATTTCTTAGCCCGCTTTGCTTTAATAGGCCAGGGCTGCAGAGCGCCCCGCATGAAACCACGGTGACTTTGGATTCGATGAAGATGTGTTCGGCCGTGTTTCCTCTCTGGATTGCGACACCAATGGCCTTTTTCTTGCGCCTGCTGCCGCTATTTTTGTCATGGATGACTGCTACAGCTCTGCATCCTATGAGAATTTGAGCATTCTGATTCACCGCGTCCACCAGCCATGTCTCCTGCGTGCCCTGATTTTTCCCGTCTTTGCAGCCGAAGCTGCACCAGCCACAGTAATGCTCAGGATCGCCATTGCACGGAACGTTATTGACGTTGTAGTTTAGTTCCGCGCACCCTTTTCTGAGGATTTTGTTCATGAAACCCTCGCTGCAGACGGCCTGCTGCACGCCCATTCTTGTGCAGACGGCGTCCATAGCTTGTGTGTACTGTGCGGAGGAAAATTGGGTTAATTTAAGGTTGTGGGTCCACTCTGCAAGGACATGGGGAGGCGTGCGGAGGGACGCAGACCAGTTTATACAGGAGCCTCCTCCCACGGTTGAGCCCGCCAGGAGGAGTATCCCAAGGTCGTCTGTGGCCAAGAGACCCGCTCCCTCATACATCTGATCTAACGATGGACCTTCCAATAAGGATAACCCGTTCCTGGCAAAGTATTTGCCCTTTTCCACAACTATGACTTTGTGGCCTGCCTTTGCAAGCACCCCTGCAACAACTCCTCCACCGCTCCCTGATCCCACCACCATCACATCGCATTTTACTGTAATTGTCTGCTTCTGTTTCTTTCCCTTTCGTTTCCAAAGCCTTTCCAGATTTGAAGCCCCTTGTACAACCTCACAACCAGCCTTGCGCAGAATATCTGTAATGTTGTGGTTGTTATTATTATGTAAGTCGATGACCTTCTCATGCAGTGGCCCCTTACATGGAGGTGCTTCTTTTTCTCTTCTTTCCGATAACTCTGGATCTGGGCCGCAGTAACCCATAGCTTTCCACGAAGGATTTTCATTCTTCTCGTCCACCTGTGGTTTTTGGCTTAATGGCATTAAAAATTGCAAAATTAAAGGTGATTTATGTCACTTTTGTCCTATAAATCAATTATTACAGACATAAAAGTTTGCAGAGTCAATAACATTATTGCAGAGTCCATAACATTAGTGAGAGGCTTTTCGAATCAACTATATAATGTTTTGGCATTAAGTAATGGATACGGTATGATCTGTTTTATGAGTATTGTCGACATTTTGAGCCATCTCTTAAGATCATCATCAGTGCAAGTACAATGTTAAGAAGAGTCTTCGAATCTGAAATGTATAAATATATACAGTAGTGCAGAAACAAGCATGTGAAATTGACATAATGTGCTAACAATTTTCAATTAAAAGTAGTCAAGAATGACTAATTAATAATCCACCATCTTGATTTTGAAAGTTTTTATTTTTAACAATTTCAGTAGCCTCTCTTGTTTTTCTCTTGGACCAATTATTAATTTTTGCCAAAATTTTTGAGCCCACAAAGTTAATAGGAGATTTAGTGAGTTAATAATGCTTCGTTAATGTTGACTTGTGAGATCTACAATGTCAAAGGTTTGTGAAATGCTCTTTAATCCTTACACCAATTGTCCTCTCCGTTTCACCAATGTATGATTTTCCACAAGCACATGAAAATTGATAGACAACCTGATGTGAATTAAGGTCAATGCGATCTTTTACTGAATTAAGGAGTTTTTCAATGTTGTTGGGGAGCAAGAAGATAGTGCTAATGTTCTTCTTCTTTAAAATCTTTCAATTATATTTTTAATGCCTTGTATGTAAGTAAGGAAGATTTTTTTTTCCTCTATATCACTATCAATGGTAGATCTTTGAGTTTTGCTTTGTTTCCACTATACTTTAATGAAATCTTTATTAATTTACAGGTTGAGTATCCAATGTTCCTAAAATAATTACATAAAGGTATTGGTGGTGAGAATTAATTCTATGCAAAGTGAGAATTAATACTATGCAAAGCTTTTAGGAACAATGGATAGTCCACCCTGCAAATTAATAAAGCTTTCGCAAGAGCAAAGTGGCAACAAAAGAGAACTCAAAGGTCTACCAATGATGTCAACATAGAAGAACAAAAAAGTGTTTTTCTTTAGTACTATGCAATTTTTTTAGGAACAATAGATTCTCGACCCTGAAAATTATAAAATATCTCACAAAAGCAGAGTGGCAACAAAAGAGAACTCAAAGGTCTACCAATGATATCAACATAGAAAAATACAAAATGTTCATTCTTACAAAATATTATGGATAAAATTGCAAGACTTTTAAATAAAAAATACATTAACACTATCTTCTCTATCCAACAACATTAAAATACTTATTAATGCAGTAAAATATCATGTTGACCATAATTCACATAAAAGTGTTTATCAAATTACATACATTTGTAGAAAATCATACATTGGTGAAACCAAAATGACAATTAATATAAAGATTAAAGAACATTTTGCATACCTTTGATATAGTAGAACCTCTAAATCAACATTAGAGGAGCATTATCGACTTAATAAACATCTTATTAACTTCACGGGATCAAAAACTTTAGCAAATATGAAGCTTCTTAACCTTACCTTACTTTAGCTTCCTAAATTTAATCTAAACATTAACGTATATGAATTCTGAACACCTGTAATAACAATTGTTTGTACAGATCACTATCTAGTACCCAATATTTGAAAGACTATTCTAAATGGTTCTCATCCTTACAGCTGGCCTGTTAATATTGGTCTTTATCTAGCGCACATTTTTTTTAATGTGAGAAAAATACCACCAACAGAATTCAGTTTCTGTTGTCTGCACAAAAATGGTAATTAATTTGGATATGCAAACAAAGCCAGAGCAAGAAAGCGAGAAAACTTCTCTTGTTTTAGATTATGTGACCAACAACAATATAGATAAAAGGGAAGAGGTTCTTTTGGGTTAATTGCTTAAAAATGTTTTTGACGGATATTTCTGATTTTATTATTAAATTTATTTTCAATTGAAACAAAATAAAAAAGTATCTTTTTACATCAATTTCTATCAAAGTTAAAGTAAAAATTGAAATTAAACATCTTAAGGTATCCATTTGAAGCCAATGCTTGTGAGTAATATAAAAAAAAAGATAATGAGGGTGTTTAGTTATGACAGTTGCTGACATAAATTAAAGAAAGAATTGCAATTAAGCATCTCAAGCAATCCAATGCAAATTAGGTTAAGCTTACCTGTTTAAGGGAGTTTTTTTAAAAATTGTTCAATTTTGGGCACTTCAGAGAACATAGTGGCAAGCCAATTATAAAAAAATATTATACCTTTGTGTAGAAAGAAATGCAGCATAAGAATTTGACGCCCTAAAACAGGAGACGAAAGAGATAGCAGGGGCTGTGTAACCAAGAGAGCATAATTTCCTATCGTCTGTTGTGCAAAACCTGAGAAAATCTCTGGAAATAGGGAAAATGCCAGGATAGCGATAATCTCCCACACAATATAAATGTCCCATACCATGTTGAAAGAAGCCACAATGATAGCCTCAGCAACACCAGAGCTGGGTGTTCCAACCTTTCAGAAATATATCCTGCCAACTGCCATTATTTTCCACAAACCAAAAAAATAAAAAAATATAACCTCGACACTACATGTAAATTTGTACGATGAACAATATATCAACATTGAACTGTGTTGCGTTTTTTTCTCAAATTCTGAATGTTAATTTGTACAATGAACAACATATGTGGATTGAATTGCGTTACATTTTTTTTCATTTTGGCTTTTCAGATCTAGCTTCTAAACCCTTCTTTAGAGATTACACAGCTTCAACAATGAAGATGGGTGCAGAAACTGCATGGGAAATGTGCAAAATAAAAAAAGATACAACAAAACTCAATATATCTGAATTGAAGGTATTTCAGATCTACTTCTAAACCCTCTTTTAGAATGGCACCTTAAGGATTGAATAAGGGTTTAGAAACTCCATGAAAAATGTGCGCAATAGAAAAATGATACAACACAGCTCAATTCAGATACATTGTTTATCGAGAATGTAAGAAATAAAGAAAGATAGAAAGGTATACCCCCAAAAAAAAGTAAAGGCGAGCAAGAACAACATAAATATTGAGGTATTCCAGCCTGAGAAGCCGAGGTGCCATAAAATAATTTAAGTTCATCCTCCAGAGAATTATTGTTTTGAAGATCGAGAGAAGGAATGACGGTCTCACACAAAGCTGTCAAAGCCTCTATCTGAGGCTCTGAAAACGTTTTATTTTCATAGCTTGGTCTGCCTCCTCGTAGCAGGAAATGGGCATCAATGGCCGACTCATTCAAATTAACTCGAACAGCTTCATCCTCGTCGGGAAACATTTTTTCTTCGTATGAACCCATTCAATAATTTGTTGACCAAGAAAGGAATAATAAATAATGAGACGATCGATCAACGGCACCATTGAAAATTATTTGTTCTGTTTAGCATCGCGAAATTTCTGTGGATAATAAAAAAAAGTGAAATGAATTTATTTAATACTTTACCTTTTAAAAAAGCATAGATCCAAGACAGAGACACAGACAGCGACGCCCAGGGATGGAGAAAAGTGTAAAAGAAAAGACTCATTATCAAAAAAGCAGAAGTTGTGGAGGTCTCCATCACAATAATTACATGATAGCATTTTACCTTGTATATTATTTTTAGAGGTAATGCATATATTTACTTGCATGTATGTTGCTAGTGATAATAACAGTTTGGTAGGATATTCATTAAAGTGTAAATCTTTTTTAAATATTATTTAATATTTATAATTTAATATATGCTATATTTAATAATTACAATTTGTTATATATAATAGAAAAAATAAATTAATATCTATATTTTAGATAAATCTATAAAAATATATAGATTATTTTTACGATTTATTGTTATGATAAATTTTTTTATAAATATACTATGATAAAATCTATATACTATTTATAAATTTAAATTATTTATAATTATTTAATTATATAATTCATTGTTATGATATGATTAATTGTGATTATTGTATATTATTTATTTATTTATTAATTATGATGTTGATATTATAATATTTTTTATGATAATTTATTTTTGCAGATTATGATTATTAATAAATATGATGCGATAATGAATATGATGTGGTAATATGATTATTTATTTAATTATGGTAATATTTAATATGCACAATTTTATTTTATTTTTAAGTCTTTTTAATGTTTATTTCTCTAGCTCTATTTTACATTTTTATTTGTTTTTTGATTTGAATTTGTTTGTATTTATATATATTTTTTTATTTTTTTAAAATACTACAACAATAAATATAATTCACCCACTATATATCCCATGTAAATATATAATTAAATTCTTTTATTTTAAAGTATATAAAATTACTACAACAAAACTATAATTCACCATCATTGTTATTAAACAATTACCACTAAAATAAATAAATTAAAAGTGAATGTTGAATTTTTTATAATGTCCACTCTAAAGTAATTAAATATTATCACACTCATGCCATTACACAAAATTACCCACTGCATGCCACTGTTAAGTACTTGTAATAAACTAATAAAATGTTAACATACACCATTACACAAACTTATCCAGCTATAAGAACACCTATCGGTTTAATATTTTAAATTTAAAAATATTAATTTTTTTATGAAAAAATCATTTTATAAATTTTTTGGAACACACACACACACACACACACACACACACACACACACACACACACACACACATATTTTCACCTAGAAGATGATTAAAACTCATTTTCATGTTGTAGTCTAATGGTGAGGATGATGGTGTAAAAGGCATTGTATAGCCATCCACCAAGGTACAAATCTCAGGAGATATAAAAAAGGGATGAGGTCAGGATCATACCCTGTGTGAATTTTATAGAAAGGATACCCCTCACTACTTGACAGCCAAGCCAAAGAACCATTCTATACACTTAATTCGTATACTCATTCAGGATTTCAATAAAAAAAATATTATTTACATATCAAAAAGTATTAAATAATTATTTTTAATGTTAATCAATGCAATAGTCATAAAGTACTAAAGGGTTTGGTGTATTAGTGACGTACAAGTAGTTTTTACTCATCAACCCAATTTTTATTCTCATTGAATATCTGATGACTCTTTCAACAAGTGGGCATGTAGACACTTTGAGGTAGGGGTCACACTTCTCCTTGTGGACCAAGAAGAACACAACATGGTATTTTAGATGCGAATCATTTAATGGATATTATGGACCCAAACCCACCCACATGTCCCACTTTGAGAAGGTGTTCCCCCATCACTCCATTTCATAGATCTGGTATATCAAATGAATTTATCCCAACTTTTTCCCCTGATAATAGGGTTAGAAGCAACAACTAAAAAAGTAGAAGAGACGATTAGACTCCACTATCTAGTCATAGGAATATGCTCAACTTTTATGGCGTTGCTAAAGGTAATCTTGGTATGGCTACCACTATGGGACATTCAGAGATTCAAAGGGAATTTTTTTGCTTAGATTTAGTGAAGAGCTTGGCTCCTGCTCTAGTAATGTCACCGAAGGCAAAGCTCTTTAGCATGGTCTTTCTTTAGAAATTCAAAAGAATTGGCTTGATTTGGAAATAGAAGAGGACTCAAAAATTATCTTTGAAGCCCTATCGAAGGGATATACACATAACTAGATCTTAAGTAATATCATGGATGATTGCAAGACCTTGTGTAACAAATTAAAAACCTACTTTCCCCTACACATCTATCATGAAAGTAACAATCTCACTAATCATATGGCTAGTGAAGGTGTCACCCTTAATCACTCAT
This sequence comes from Torreya grandis, assembly GCA_037957365.1. Classification (NCBI taxonomy): domain Eukaryota; kingdom Viridiplantae; phylum Streptophyta; class Pinopsida; order Cupressales; family Taxaceae; genus Torreya; species Torreya grandis. The sequence goes on along the minus strand of JARHVA010002549.1, from coordinate 640,241 downwards.
ATCTAAGTCTTCATATGAACAATGCCCTCTCCAAAGAATCAAAGGCTTGGAGGATTGAAAAAAATGATTCAAAGAACCACTATATTAATGAAGACAATCATTAATTAGTTGGGGATTGATGTTTTGGATCTTTGAAGCATGGGAATCGATTACTGGCAATGGTGAATGATGTTTATTGAGAGCTACACATAATACACGTGTCTCATGGCATGATATTTACCTTTGTTTGCTCTCCACCTCAGGCATTCTATCTCTAATTTATGCTCCTAACTCTACGATGATATCTTCTTTGGTAGAATGGATATGGAAAGTTTGCGTATCAAGTATCCGATGTAGGCTAAAGGTAAGGCCTCTATTATTAATTTGATTAATGAAATGAATAATAGCCTATTGCATAATTATTCCTTAGAAGATGTCCACTCCTCCTTTATGGGCCTAGTAGATGATCTAAAGCTCCATCATCTACTTGACTCAGGTTTCCTCCTAGACAAAAAGACTCTTTTTATAGCCCAAAAGGCACTAGACTTGCAGAAAAAAAACCCTAGTAGAGGGAGTGAAGGATGAAAAGCTACTGAAATGGATGGTCATGAATCTATTTCATGCCCAGCTTACTTCTCGCCTTGGGGGTGGCTCCTTGATGGCTTCTATGGAGGTGGTTATCAAGTCTAAGGAAGATACTGGTCAACCTAATGCCTGCTTGGGCACCCTCAAAGTTACTTAGCTTATTGGCATTTAGATTGTTCTCTTCAGTGCTAAAAATTCTCTTATTATTCATGAAGATGTGGATCATTTATGTCATCTAATGGAAACCAATCTTGATCAAATTTGGACTCTAATAAAGGTAATGGATAAAGACAACATCATCCAACATCAGAAGTTAAAGGTAATTTGTGAAAGGCTGATAATTATGTATGATACTAATGAAATTTTCCTAGAAAGCTCCTTGGCTACTATCAACCTAGAATAAAATGTTTGTGATACTTGTAACAATACAGACAGTTATTTTTTATGAAGACTAGTTTTTATTCAATTTATAACTATTTCAGAGCTTCTTACTCTTTTAAACTCTGATACTCTTGTTATATTACCCTGGATCTTCTAAGGTTTTTTTGATTAAATACCTATAATAAATAGGCTTAGCCCCTTTTTTGACTAATTAAAAAAATGCAATAATTGTAATTGAATTAGTAATTTAAGTTGATTCATGTGTAAAGATGGGAGAAAAAGATTGAATTTTGACTGGTAAGGATGATGGTTACTTGTATCCATCTACTAAGATACAAATCCCTGTATCTACTTGACATGAAGAGTTAGATAGTTAAGGCCAGGATCATGTCCTAGGTGATTTTGATAGCATGAATGCCCCTTAATCATGATTACTTAATTGAATATCACTAATTTAGATATATGAAATATGGGTTGAGATGTTGAAATTCTATGTAATTCATTGATTCCATGTGAATATTACTTATTGTGACATGCAATATATATATTCTCAAGTTATTTTTATATGATGGTATGTGCACAGAGTTGGAGGACAATTTTGTAGACATTTTAGACAATGCAATCATGTTATTAAATAGTGTGATCATGTTATTTAATTAATGTGATCTCATTATTTAAATTAAAGATCAATAAACACCGATCCATAAAGCAATCATGTTATTGAAAAATAATAACGCATATGCATTATTATAAATTTAAATAATGTGTATGCATTATGTAATGTATTATCTAATGTTTACACATTCTTTTATATAAGACCAAAACCATTTCCATGAGCATGTGGGAGTTTCACGTGAAGCCAATTTTGGCCATAAGCTTATATTTACTACTCTAAATGTTAAATTTAAAAAAATAAATATAACAATACTTTAAATTTATTTTACTAAATATAATAAATTAGGGTCACTCAGCATCTGATAGAGTTGGTCTCACAGTTGCACACCTTATGATATGGAAAATAATTTTTCAAAATCCAATCAGGTCAGTACTTAGGTATTTTCAGGGTCTAAGTATTAACCTTGGGGATTTTAAGACAATTTTTTCAGTTATTATCCATTTAAGGTAAATATATAGCCATTTTTTATGTTTTTGTACCTTTTGGATTGATTCCTAGCATTTTTAGGAGTCTTAAGTTTTTCAAAATTGAACTTTTCAAACCACTCACTTTAAAATTGATTCAAAGTGGTGTGATTGGGGTAGCATATGTCACATTGATGACTTGCACACATCAAACAACCACTTTGTGTTAATTTCACTTATTCATTATCCCTCCCCCATCTTTGATCACTTCCTACTCATGTCTCATCATCCCTAATTATTTTTTTTATCATTATTCATTATCCCTAATCACTCCCTCATTGACCCTTATTGTCCCTAGTCATCTCTTATCACTCCCTCATGATCATTTATTACTCCCTCATTGACCCTCACTATGTCTCATCACCCCTAATAATTCACGCTTTGTCCTTCATCATCCCTTATCACTCCCTTATTGACCCTCACCATCCCTTATCATCTTTAATCACTCCATCATCATCCCTAATCACTCCTTCATTGGCTCTCACCATTCCTCACCATCCCTAGTCACTCCCTCATTAGCCTTTACCATCCCTAATCACTACTTTATAATATTTAATCACTCCCTCCTCATCATTCATCATCTCTAATCACTCCCTTATTAACCCTTACCATTTATAATAATTTATAATCACTCCATAATTACCCCTCACCATCCTTCATGATGTAGAGCCTTATTTCATACTCTATTTGTCTAAGATTTCTACCAATATCCACCTAGCTTCACTTTGTCTTTTCTTACTTAATCTGTTTCTTTGGACCCTGCATACATTTCAAATTCACATTTGCATTTTATTCAGTTTGTTTATTCTCCACCATTCTTCAGATGGTCTCACTAAACTATTCATTCTATTCTCCTTCGTCAATGCATTCAATCTCTCTTACTTTGAGACTATTCCCCCTTACTTGTCTTTATGCTTTATAACAACTTGGATCAAATATTGTCTCTATTTCCTTGGGATTTAATAGGGATCTAAAAAACTTATTTCCACTCCTTTGAGTTCTCTCTAACTTCTTCTCAACCCTACTTAACTTCTTGACACAATCCTCATATCATACACTAACTCTTACTTTGTCATAGACTCTTCTTGTATGAAATTAAATCATTAAATCAACCTAATTTATGGATACCCTGTAACACATCCCATATATTCATAAATTTATAATCTTTTGTTTAACTATTTGATACTTCTTTTGGCTCTTTTTACTCTTGGATTAGGCCTTTAGGTTTCCTTCTACCCTATCTACCACATAGTCCTCCCTCATCTGTATTTATCCATACTTACACAACTTAAATACACTATATTATCTTTTTGCATGTTAAACTCAAATATTTCACCAACTTTCATTAATTATTGATCGTTACAACACCTAGAAACTCACTTTGAAATCAGAAACTGTAATATAAGGTATGCACTAGTTTTACATAATTGAAAAGGGTCAAAATGAGATTTCAATCTTCCTAAGGAATTTCTAATGACTTTGACTAATGTATTAGGTCTAATTTGACCCTATGCACATTTTCCAAGTGTTATATTTCCCCTTTTAAGCTGCATTAGATTGACTTATTGAAATTTGAATAGACTATGTACACAATCATAAGTATGTAGTATTTTGAGAAGATGTTATTTGTTCAAATTCATTCCAAAAAGGGTTCTAAATCAACATGAAGGTTATAAATCATATAAAAAATGTTTACACACTTTAAAAAATTAATTCCTTCCATCTACAACACTCAAATTTCCAATTTTCATGAGATACCACTTTCAATGTGTTAAATTTCTTGATGACTGCAAGACTGTGTTAGTTTTCTTTTTGCTCATCCAAATATATGAAAGATACTTGAAAGACTATAAGACTTCATGATCATATTATAATCAACTCACCAACATATACATTTGAATAATCACTCTAATATATGCATATACCTTTCCACTATCATGCACATTGTCAACTATCTTTGTACATATTTTAGAATATGCTGGGTCTATTTGCTTTTTTCTGCAAATAATCAAAACTTGACTCTATTCACTTATTTTGGGTACTTTACATTCATCCTTTTGAATCCTATCCCCTCCATTTCTATTAAATCTGACTCTGAATAAAAAAATAAGACATGGACAAGACTCTTATTACCAAATAACCATCAACTAAATTCTAATTTATTTTATATGATGAGAGTGTCCTCAACTAACTCAAATACTAACATATTTATCAAATACAAGTTTATGCATATGTATTTTAACATCCTAAAATCCTCATTAACATTTAACCACACCAAATACAATGTTGGGCTTCTTGAAACAAGATTAAAATTTGTATGAAAGCTCAAAAAATAAAATGAAAGATTTGGCGAGAAAGTCCAATACAAATCTAATTCAAAATTTACACAAAACTAGAAACTTATACATACTCCTATATATTTATTATAACCTTGGCCACCGTCTAAAAAATCAAAACATGTAAACTAGATCATTAATTATATTAGGTAGTGATGCTCCTACATCACCTCATCTTCCCTTATCACTAATTAATCATACCTCATCATCTATAATCACTTATTCCTTGTCCCTCATCTCCCATAATATCTCCCTCATTAATCCTCACCATCACTCATCATACCTAATCACTCCCTCATCCTCCCTAATCACTCCCTCCTTGACCCTCACCATCCCCCAATCATCCACATTGACTCCCTCATCATATCTACTCAATTCCTCTGCATCCTTAATCACTCCATGAAATACATTGATGGTGGTTTTTTTGGGTGTTTAACAATATTAGGATCTACAATTGGAGAGTTGAGGGCTAGTATAAAATATAAGATATAGTGATCAAAATGATGTGGAGGCAATTTGAAACATAAATATTTAACACCTATGAAAAAAGATGGGCCTATTAGAAATGATGTAATTCACAATTGAAAATGCACTAGAAAAAGAGAAGCCAATAAAACCACCATAGCACCAAAAAAGGGTGGTAAATATATGAGTATCACAAATCTATGCAATTTCTTGAAACCAATCGATTGTTTTCCATATGATGACATTTTATGATCCAAATAATTATATTTAAGGCCTTATATTTGTATGTATATTGAGTGAGTCATCATACCAAAGAGTGGAAAATAATTTTCAAGTGATTAGAACAAGTAGTCAAAGATTGGAAAATGATGCTTAATTCATAGCTTCAATATTCAATCCAATTAAGAGTGTCACATTATGAGCTGTCTATTTGCACATCTCAAGAAGCAGCTAAAATTTATATAGAACTATAAAAAGTTAAGTACATAATAGATTATGAACCCAATGATATGTTTGGTACTAAAAATATCTTTGCATACCCCAATAAAACATTATATGAATTAAAAATATTATTTCATTAACAAATGTAGATCAATGGTGGGACAATATAGTTCATCATTTAATTTAATTTCTCTTAAATCATATTTTCAAAAATTTAACTTGAAATTTATACATCATCCATAACCATATGCTAGTGTATGGTCTAGTGTAGGCCATGACAAATAGATAACCTAGTAGTGTCACTTGGTGTACAAAATCAAAAAATTTAAAATATGCAATCCTTTATGACATCTCACCATTATAGGTGTGTGATGTTTTACATGTGTTCAAACATGTATTTAACATTGACATGTAGTCTATGAAGTATATCCTTTAAATGTTGTGATATATTTTCATGATCTAAAATACCATATATCATAGTTAATTCATAAGATTTCAATCATTAGTTCTAGGAAGTGCAAGAATATTATCAGTTCTAGTAAGAAGTAAATTTTTAATGACATCATTATGTTACCATATCATACTGTGGTTTATCCAACAATAACAAAGACAAAATAATTGAACCGTAAACTTGACGAATACAACTATATCTTTCAGTCACCTAAATAAGTTCCTACATACTATACACTAAATAATATTATTGATTTAATCCCTTAACTACCTCTACCTCAAGCCTCTTTATACAACATATCAGTTTTAGAGAATGAATAGTTCAAGTGGTAGATCCATGAAATCATGGATAATGGACTCATCATGCCCAAATCATTGCCTTGTAGAAACCCAATTATATTTGTGCTAAAATTGTGAATCAATTAAAATAATCTTAACAAGATTAAAGTGAAGAAATATTATCCTCATTTAAATATTAAGGCATTTTTCTACCATATCCATGGTGTAGAACTATTTTCAAAAAGTGATCTTAAGTTTGGGTATCATCATAGTCATGTTAAACCTCTAGACAGTTAGAATATAGTCTTAAAAATAAAGGAAGGATTGATTGACTATTTGGTTATGCCTTTTAGGTTAACTCATATAATGAGTTCAATCATTTCAAGATGTTGAAGAAAATTCTGAGGCCCTTTACATATTTTTTTTGTTAATCTACCTTGATGACATCTTAATCTTTAGAAAACATGGAATGAACATCTACACCATGTTGAACTAGTGTTTCACATTTTTTAGAAACATAATTTTGTGACAACATGAATAAATGTTCATTTTTCATGCAAGAGATAAAGTATTTGGAACACATTACACACACAAGGAGTTCATGTGTGAACCTAACCAAGATTTAAGTCATATAGGAATGGGAAACACTAAATAACTTTGCATCTAATTCAAAGCTTATTAGAATTAGAAAATTATACAAGAGATTTATGTTTAATTTTTATCTTTTGAACCAAACTACCAAAGGTGAAAGTGAATAAAGTTTCATTTAGTCAGTTTCACCACAAAGATAATTCGATGAACTAAAATTTAGACTCTATTTTATGTTAGTACTTATGTTACTTGACTATAAATTTAGAAGATCATCCAATTCATTCAGTAATAAAATTGACTATCACAAATGGGTATTAACAATAAAAGTCCTAACAAAGAGTTAATTTCTATTATAATGGATTATAAAACATATGATTGGAATCAGAGATATCTTTATATTATATACTTATGCTAGATGACGAGGAAGAAATTAAGGATGGTGAGGAATGGTGAGGGTTAATGAGGGAGTGATTAGGGATGATGAGGGATGAAGAAAGATCAATTAGGTATTATGAGGAATGAAAAGTGAGTAATTATGGATGATGAGGGATGGTGATAATCAATGGAGTGATTGGGATAATAATCCTGAGTGATTAAAGATGATGATAGATAATTAAGGACAATGAAAGAGTGATTAAGTATAAGGAGGGATGATGAGGAAGTGATTAGTTATGATGAGAGATGAGGAAAGAGTGATTAGGGATGATAAAGGATGAGGAGGGAGTGATTAGGGATGATAAGGGATAGTAAAGGTCCATGGAGGAGTGATTATGGATGATAAAAGTGTTATAAGAGATGAATAGGGATAGTGAGTGTGAATGAGGGAGTGATTAGGACAATGAGAAATGATAAGATAGTGATTAGGGGTAATGAGGGATGAGTAAGAAGTGATAAAGGATGAGAGAGGGATTATGATGAAGTTAAATTCATGTGTAAAGTGGTTGTTTGATGTGTATAGGTCATCAATATGACCTATGCTACCCCAATAACACCACTTTGCAATAATTTCAAAGTGAGTGGTTTGAAAAATTCAATTTTAACAAACCTAAGACTCCTATAAATGATAGGAATCAATCTAGAAGGCACAAAAACCTAAAAAATGACTATATGTTTACCAAAAATGGATATCAATTACAAAAGTTATGTCTTAAAATCCCTACGTTTAATACTTAGACTTGAAAATGAGTAAGTACTAACCTGATTAGATTTTTTAAAAATATTTTCCACATTGTAAGGTATGCAAATATGAGACCAAATTTATCAAATGTTAAGTGACCCTAATTTCTTATATTTACTAAAATAAATTTAAAGTATATTGTTACATTTATTTTCTTATACTTAACATTTAGAGTAGTAAATATAAGCTTATGGCCAAAGTTGGCTTCACATGTAACTCTCACATGCTCATGGAGATGGTTTTGGTCTTATATCAAAGAAACACATACATGTTATATAATTTATATAAGTTGTATGATACATTACATAACTCATGCACTTTATATAATACATTATATAATGCGTAAGCATTGTATAATACATTATCTAACACATACATGTTGTATAACACATATGTATTGTTTAGATTTGAATTGAACATTGAGCCTTTAGGCTCAAAGATGGCTTGGATTTTTGAGCCAAAGGCTTGTGACTGTGCATCTAGAACCAAGATCAAGCGCTTGTGTATGAGTGGTATTCATCTAGTTCTTCATTTTGGTCATCTAGACATTTTGGTCTAGTGGCATAAAATCTGAGTAGGTAAATTGGTGACATCATAATTTCCATATGTGGGTGAGTCAGGGGGAGTTGGTCATATTTTTATTATCATATTAATCCCTAGTTTGTATGTGTTAAGTATCTAGTCATGCATCAAAGTGTAGATAAAGATATAATGATGCAAAGTTGGATTTTAAGAAAGAATTCACTGTTTTCCAATACTTAGCCATATTTTCATATGGATAGAAAGCGTTGAGTAAGCATGTTGATGAGACTAACATTAATACATATATAAGTACCAGGATAAAATTATCATATGGGTTTGTTCATTTTTGTACATAGTTTATATGTGCTAAATCTTAAGTCATGCATAAAAACACACTCAAAGTTATGCATGTGCAAAGTTGGGCTCCCAAGAAGTTTGACAGGTTCTCCCATACTTATCCAAATTTGCATATGGAAAGTAAGATCCAAGTGAGCATTTTTTATAATTCTATATTTTTCATGTGTTGCAGTTTTAAGAGAAGTTGAGCATATATGTTTGTTCAATTTTGAGCCTATGTTATTTGCTTTTAATTTTTAGGTCAGGCAATAAAGCACGTAAAAAGATATGCTTGTTCAATGTTGGACTCCTAGGTAGGTTTTTACATAGTTGGATTTATGACAAAATATTTTTAGTAGGCACTTTAATGGAATTATATCTCACTCATGTGAATTTTTTAGAAACTTCTTAGTATATGGATGGATTCTCCTATTTGAGGAGATCATATGGTCCAAATATAAGATCATGCATCAAAGCACAAAATAATTTATTAAGGATTAAAGTTGGTTTTTATTGCATAGGTCTCCATACTTAGCCAAATTTGAAAAGGTAAGGACCAAAATCTTAAAACTCATGTTTAATCACATGATTAAGATCGATGGAAGCCTAGAAGTCAAAGTGGTCAACTTGTTCGATGTTTAACGACCCACATTGAAGGTTAAATATTGAGAATATTCTAAGGAGATAGATGGAGCATATTTGGCCAAGTTGAGTGAGATCATGATATGAAGGCAAGTTTTTGAGGTTTAACTATGACTGTTTGAATTTAACATAGGGAAAAACTAGAGCTATTTATTTTATCCATATCTTTCAATAGAATTAGAATTTGCCATTGTTTTAAAAACTAAAGATGAAAAGGACTGCATGGTACATCTAATGAACCTAATTTTAAGGTCTTAATATATGTACAGACAAATTTATTGAGCTTCAAAGTTTATTGTGTGTTTGACTATGTTCTACAAGTAACCCAAGAAGGATGTTTGAGCTTGTGATTATGTTGTTTTGATGTTTCTTGAAGACATAGATATTTAGGAGTGTTGTAGACTCCATGAAAATTCTTTGTGTGTATTTTGAGGTATGATCAATGTATATTCTATATGAACAAAGGTTAAATAGTTGACTATGTGTTCGTTCATGGAGCTCTTGTATACAAGGTCTTTATTAGAGTAGTTTGAGCATACATAGAGGTGAGAAAAGATGATTGTGATCATTTGAGGATTACTAAGGGGTCATCTAGAGTGGAACCATGTATTTTAAAGTGGTCCTATGTTTATATTTTATTATTTGTTGTGATAATGGGGAAAATAGGTCTCTATGAGACCTATAAGAGCTAAAAATGCCTAATTCAAAAGTGTAGTTACTTAAGGGTTACCCATTGATGTTATGACCAAGTTTGAAGATGGTAGAGAGTCATGTATTTATATGCTATATGCCTTAATGGATAAATCATGCCTAATGGCTGACCAAGGAATTGATATTCATGATGACTCTATGAATAGTGAAACCAAAGGAGATTGTTTCTAGACTTTGGAGAGTTAAATATGAGAGACTTGTTGAGGCAAGAGTGATACGTGTCCATTGAAGAAAAAAAGAGAGAAGAGAGAGTGTTCTTAATGGTTGAGTTGATGATTATAGTAGTTTCATGACTATGTGTATGTCATAATAGTTATCATGTTGTTTGAGGATTTTGAGTGTGTGAAGAAGGTTTTATTACCAGAGATCCATCATCTAGTGTAAACGACATCAGGTTTAAGGTGTATGTCTTCTTTCAAAGGAGGGTATAAAGATTTTCATCTTCCTTAGGTGTAGCTTCTCCTTGTGAAACATGAATTTCACTAAATTCAGGTGGTCTAAACATTTGATCATATTAGGAGCAAATGCTCCTTAAAGAACAAGTGTTTCATTAAATCCTAGTCAAGAGGATTTGATTAGTGTCTTGTTTACTATACCTTAGAGGATGGTAGTCCAAGGTTTTATAATCTTGAGAGTGGGTTTTATTCCCTAAGAGGGTTTCCCACATAGATATTATGTTGTATGTATGATCTTTCTTTATCCTCATTGTTCACTATTATGAATGATTTGTACACTTCATTAATGGTTGTATTAATTGCTTAAGTGTTTGGAAGAATTGTAAATATAATTGGATTATTTACCACCACTAATTCACTCCCCCCCTCTTAGTATATTATACCTTTAATAATTAGTATTAGAGTAGGTCCTTTGGTAAGATCTTGATAGCTTGAAGATGATCCAAAGTACAATGGCTAGTTAGAATGTGCAAGATGGTTTCTCTACTAAGCAAACACCAATGTTCAATGGATCCAATTATGCATTTTTGACAACTAAGATGAGGACATACATTGTGTCCTTAGGGTTTGATGTATGACAATTAGTTTTTGATGGTTATGTTGCTTCTATTATTTCTTCATCTAGTGTTACGGACATGAAGCTATTTGAGAATAATGCTAAGGAAATGAATGCCATCACTTTTGGTCTTATAGAGACTGAGATCACTAAGGTAATCCATTATAGTACTACTAAGGAGACAGGGGACAAAATGAAGATAATATATGAGGGAGATTCAAAAGTCGATCTTTCTAAGTTGGAAACTCACAAAAAGAAATTTGAATGTCTCAAGATTAAGGAAGAAGACTCTTTGGCATATTTTTTGTAGAGAGTTGATGAGATTATGAAAATCATAAAATATCTTGTAGAGAACCTTCAAGAGGATATTATTTTGCAGAATTTATTAAGGTATCTATCCCTCAAGTTTGATCCTAAAGTGTCTACTATAGAAGAAAGTCATTATCTTACTCAGTTGAAGATGGATGAATTGCATGACACTCTTGCTACCTATAAAATGAGAATAAATGATGATATACCACCAAAGAAGTAGATTTCAATACTAAAATAAAGCTAAATAATAAATACCAAGCTAAGAAACCCAAGGAGGAGAACATTCTTGATATAAATGAGGATGAACTAATTGATTTGATTTCAAAAAAAATTGAAAATAGGTTTAGGAAAGTATAGGGTAAACTACTCAAATGATTCAATTTTGGAGAGGTAGGACATTTTGATAATAAGTACCCTTATAAGTATAAGAGGGATGATGATGAATAACATGGTGTAGATCAAGATGAAGACAAAAAAAACATTCAGGTCTAATAAGAGAAAGAAAAGATTTAGAATGTATGACAAAAGGAAGAAGTTTTCCAAGAAAAATAAGAATCTCTACAGCAATATATATATTATAGCTCATAATATGAGATTGAAGTCATTGACTCAGAGTATGATCATGAAGATGATGGTCTTGTTAAGATTCTAGGGTTTGGGCTTTTATAGAAAAGTGGTTTGCCTTATGAGATGAGATCTAAATCTTCCTAATATGTTGAATGAGTTAAATGGGTTGTAAAATCAAAATTAACATAGATTTTAAGGTTTTTGGCTTTTGAGTTATTCTGTTTTTGTCAATATGGAGGTCTAATTGGCTATAAGTTTTATGAAGGAAGTATGTTGTAGAGGATGATTTAGGAGTTTCAAATTGTTGTGCTTGAGGGGGAATAAAATAGTACTATAGATATAAAGTTTCAAGTTTGAAATGTGTGTCTACTAAAATTTTTGGGCTCTATAAATTTTAGGTAGGGATACAAGAAGACTAAACAGACCTAGTGAGAAAAATAGTGATTTTGTTCAGTTTCTCCAAAAGAGAAAAGCATGAATGTTTCCAGGTGAGTTATAAAGTTAGTTTAGAACATTTTTACTATTTGGTAAGTGGCATGAATTTTCTTTGGTGGTCATAGAAGTGTTTTGAGAGACAAGGCTAGTAAGCTTGTATGGTGGTTCCTCATGGTATGTGGTAATCTGTAGATGTTCAAGAGATGCATTGGCTCAGATATCCTAGGGTAAGTCCCTCTCAGTTTTTGTTTTTGGTATGTTCCATTAAGATTTTAGTGATTTTGTGTGGTCCTTTATTTGGTTGTAGGGCTTGGTGGAAGAGAGTGTTGGCATGTTTGGACAAGTTAAGTGAAAGCATGAAATGAAGGAAATTGGTCAAGGTTTAACTATGACCATTTGAATTTAACACAGGGTAAAACCAAAGCTCTATATGTGGTCTATATCTTTTCATAGAAGTTAAATTTGCTATTGTTGTAAAAAAAAAAGATGAAGAGGAATCTATGGTGCATCTAATGAACCCATTTTGAAGGTTTTAATATATGTACAAAAAAATTATTAATCTTTAAAGTTGACTATTTGTTTGAATGTGTTCTGCAAGTAACTTGAGATGGATGTTTGAGCTTGTGATGATGTTTTTTGATGTCTCTTGAAAACTTATCTATTTGGGAGTGTTTTAGACTCCATGAGGATTATCTTTATGGATTTTAAGGTGTGATCAATATATATTTTTTATTAATAAAGGTTAAAATTTTGATTTTGTGTTCATTCATCAAGTTTTTGTGTACAAGTTCTATGTTTGAGTAGTTTGATCATACATAGAAGTGAGAAAACATGATTGTGATCAATTGAGGATGATTAATAGATCATGTAGAGTGTATACATGTTTATAGGTCTCCATGAGACATATAATATCTACAAGTACCTAACTAAAATATTTAGATACTTAAGGGTGACCCATTGATGCTATGGAAAACCTTAAAAATGGTAGAAATTTGTGTATTCATAAGTTAGATAACTTAAGGGTTAAGGAATTCCTAATAGCCTGTTGTCCCCAAAAAATGTCACTCCTTTTTGGGGCAACCTATGGGATATTTTGATCTTGCATAGACCAAAATTGTCTCTTCCCTTCTTGAAAATTAGTTTGAGCATTCAAATTATTTATTATTTAGGCTTTTTCAGCTAAGGGACCCTGCAGATACATTTTTACAAACTCCACGGGCTTAAAACTATGAAATCTATAGGAAGGAAATGCCAACCAACCAATGCCATCCCCATAGATGTCGAATTCAAGTTTATCTTAAAGCTTCTCTTAGAATCTAGTGGATGCTGCCAAGTGTTGTCTGCCAAGGCCCATTATGCCTTGTTTCTAAAATCCTTGGAAGTCACCTCGAGTCCTTGATGAAGCTCGTCAGAAGCTGCCACAGGTCAACATCCACGGTACTTTCCTTCCATTTCACTATATTGAGTAAAGACCATGGTGGGCCTTGGGTGAATGACTAAAATGAAGTGGAATGCTCCAAGTGTCTACATCCATGAAACTGCTTAAAGTATGTGGACCGTGCCATGTGTCCCATTGTAACTCAATGAAAAGTGACAAGTGTCAGCATTCACTTCCCAAGTTTCTTATATGTTGCATGGCTTCTTTTGATAAAGCTTCTCTCAGAGTTATGTGGAGGGAAACAAGTGGAAACTATGAAAGGTTTTAATATGTTTTTCTAAGAGTAGCGGACTGTGCCACGTGTCCCTTGCAAAGCTCAGCGAAAACTGACAAGTGTCAATGTCCACAGTTTCTTCCTTTCGCTTCTTCTTCTTGGTTTTGTAAGGACCATGATAGGCCCCAAGTGAGTTACTAAGGTTAAGCAGAGCATGACAAGTTTCATCATCAGCATGAATCCAAAATGAGTCCCAAATGTTTCTGTAAAGGTTTCTAAGATCCCCTATAAATTAGGTAAATGCTTCCATGTGTCTTCACCTGTTCCAGTGGAAGTTTCCACGTGTCTCTCATTAAATGTGATAGAAGGTGCCACATGTCAAAGATGAGGCACTCTCAATATAGAGAAATAGAGCCAAGGGGATATTTCCTTGGGATAGATTGTTTAAAGGAATTTCTTCAGACATTTTCTTTGAAGGAAACAAAGAGACGATAGCCTAACTGAAAAAATTAAAGCTCGAGACCACCCAGATGATCCCAAAGGGTAGGTACCCTTGTAGGGGGATGATCAACACTCAAAAATGGACCCATTTAAATACCTTAAAGGGTGAGTTCCCTTCAGGAAGGATCAAGCCTTAAAGTGCAGCAGAAGCTGCCAAGTGTCTACATTTGCACTTCTAGCCTCTAACAAATTTCAAAGATTATTCTGATAAGCTTATTTCAAAGCTGTGGATGCCACCACATGTACTCACCCATGTCACAGTGTAAAGTGGCCATAGAAAGAGAGAAAGACACAAGGGAGTTGCTAAGAAGAATGATAGGCCCGCAAACGCCAAATTTAGGATGACTGACTAATCGGTAACCTTCAAAAGATGAAACACCTGCGGATGTCAAAATTGATGCAATAAAGCATCTATTAATCTTTGTAGGCTTATAACGTAGACCCAAAGTATTCAAGAAACCTAAGGCTAGGGCTAAAAGAAATAAAAAACAAAGAGGGAAATATCAGTGGGAGTTTTTCCTAGTAGGTGGAGCAATTTGCCAGGTAGATATTTGGGGCCTGAAAGAATTGGAAGCACAACCTACTTGTCCCCTTTGGAGTAAAGGCAACATGGACAACTACATGGGTAGTAGATAATGGAATGAGTGATTCAGGCCTGGGAGAAGACACTAGAGATGAATATACATGCCACAGTTAAGGTAGCTACCCTGCTCTAGCATGGCCCTCCCTGGCAGAACCAAAAATGCATCCAAGGCATTAATGTGCAGTATGGGTCGCTCCATAGGACAAAGTGCTAAGCTTCTCATGGCCTCTATATAATTTAATCTCTTTTATTGTTTGAGGAGATCTTCCCTTTACCAGAAGCAAAAATCTACCCAAATTGAAAGGCAAACATTGAGACTTTGAGCTCATATTATTGATCATTTTAATTTATTTGAATGAGAAAACAAGACACTTGCAGACTTTGTGCTATTATATCTTATAATATTTTAGGAGATTATTCTTATGTCTATCTTCTAGATGCATTCTTGTTTATTTAATTTAACAAGTAGAGCTAGTGGAAGTGATCAGGAAGGTGTCCTAAAACCAATTACTTTCAGATTTTGTGCTGATATAATTGTTTTCAATATGTGATTTTAGTTTCTTTCTATGTAAAGGACCTTGGGATGACTTTGTGCCCCCATTGTTATTCATATCTCACTCTTGGGTATTCAAGGTGGAGACTTTGTGCTACATCTTAGATTGTTGATTACTTTGTACTCTGTTACCATTCACTTGTTACCAGAAAGATTCCTATTGTCTAGAAGAACAAGCACTTTTGAAAGAAGAGAAATGCCTTCTATCTTTTCACTAGGATTTCTACTATTCAAGAAGGGATCTGGCTCTTGGTTGAATGTTACTTCTAAAAGAAGATAATCACCTTCACCAATCACCTAGGATTTCTCTTTTGATCTGTGAGCATCATCTCTAAAAAAAGAGAGATGGATGGTTTGTTCTACCCCTAAGTGTTATTTTCTACTTATATATATATAGTATATAGCCCCATTTATACCTATAAGGAACCTCCCCTTGATGAGAGAAGAGATTTGTCCCCTATGGATGTGGTAAACCTGCAACTTTGGATGACTGATCTCCTTTGTTGTGGATGATCAGACCTATTTTGCTCATCATTATGTTGGTGATAAAATATTCACCCAAAGGTCTTTTTGGTGACTCTGTTGGGGAAGGACAAGCAGTTTGAAGCCTCAAGCTTCAAATTGAAGTAAGACCAGTCTTTTTCCATTTTTTTTCACAATCTTACAGCTCCACGCTATACCAGAAGCCAGAGAGCTCAAGGTGTTGTTGACCATGTATTTGAGTTAACACATCAAGGAAATTTTGACTTACTTTCTCCCTAACTTCAAGTTCAATGATCCAGGAGTGTCCCTCCTACCCGTACCAGGACACCAACACAAGGTAGAGCTACTTTTCCTACTATTAACAGAGCTTTCCGTATCTAAATTCCACCCAAATTTGTTATCCCTACTTTCAATAATCCCATCATGGTAGTTCAAGGTCCCTGGGGTAACTCTTTTGGCCCACTGTATTTGACTCCACCCCTGCATAAACTTCCATGCAGCTCAAGAAAGAATTTCCCCAAATTCTTTGGTGATGGAAAAGTTCATCCTAATGAACATGTTACAGCCTTCACCATAGCCTGTGGCGTAATAGGTGTGGAATTTGAAGATGTAGAAGTTAGGATTTTCATGGAAACACTGCAAGGTGTTGCTACAGATTGGTTCTACCGTCTGCAAGCTAGATCAGTAACTGATTGGGACACACTCAAAGCCAAATTTGAAGCTAGATTCAAGCCTACAGAAGATGCACATGTCTTATTGGCCTAGCTCACACAAATGAAGAAGGAACCTCATGAGCCTATGAGGGATTTCATAGCAAAGTTTGATAAGTTGAGGAACCAAATTCTTGCTATTGCTCAGTCGACCCCTAAAAACCTCAAATGCTTCTTCATCAATTCACAGCTGCCTGAAGTGAGTTTTTTGCTAAGATGTGCTAGCCACATAGATCTCAAGGCTGCTCAAGATTTGGCTATTGAATTCTAAGATGACCTCATCTTGGTAGGAAAGATAAGGAGAGACCCAGATAGAGGTAAGTCTTCTTCATCCTTTGAATACTCCCCTTTAGCCACCACTAATTTAATGGTGCAGAAGCTAGCAAATGAATTACTGGCCCTCAAAAAACAAATGGCCCAAGGGATGTCATCTACCCCTTCCTATAAAGATGTACAAAGGAGGACATTCCCTAATCATTCCTACCAAGGTCATGTTGCTAAGAACTAAGGGCAAACCAATCATCTTCCTCTCCCTCAGAGAAATAATCTTGTCATTAAAGCACCTCCAACTAACTCAATAGTTGAATATATTAAATTTGAATCAGATTTCTCATTCTAGCCTAAGTTAAATCTTTAAGATGACACTAATCTCTTCATTAAGGAAGAAGAAGAATTAACTAGAAACTCCAATATCTGTGTCCTAAATTATTAGGATGAACCTAGGAATGAAGGCAATGCAGCTGAGGGGTCATATGCTATATTCACTTGGTCCAAGAATCAATCAACTCAAAAATCTGATAAAGAGAAGATAGAGGGGCAACCTCAAACAACATTTTCAATTGCTAAACATGGGACTACTCTACCCTTCTAGCCAAAGGACCTGGTGACTGCTAGAAAGGTAAGTACCCCTAACATTCCTATGCCTTCAAATTCAAATTTGTAGTCTAGTCCTCCCCCTTCCAAAACTCAAAAGGATGAACTCCCATCCTCTATGTCTAGTTCATTTCCAACATTTGATATCATTGACCATGTAAAAAAGGCCAAAATTCAAATGTCTAAATTTGAATTTTTGCAGTCCCATCCTGAGCAATTGGACAAACTAGTTTAATGTGTTAAAAATTAGGCCATCCCTATTGGACAAGCAATTCCCAAAGTGACACATGATCCACCCAAGAATTCACCCACTAGGAACAATCTTGTAATTACCCCTGCTACTCTTGGTACGATCGAACCTTTCTATGTCTCATTACTAATAAATGGTCATCAGCTGAATAACTAGATCATTGATTCTGAAGCTTTAAATAATGTCGTGCCTACTAAATTGGCTGAGTCCCTTAGCCTCACACTGACCAAGATGTTTGGTAAATGCTTCTCCATGGAGAACAAGTAAGTACCACTATTGGGGCAAATTGAAGATGCACAGTTTGCATTTGCAGCCTTTCTAAACAAAAGAATCAAGATGACTATCTTGGTAGCTGATGTCCCAACATCATATGGCATCCTTCTTGGGTGGAATTTTTGTAGGGATGTTGGTGGTGAATTAAGCATGGATTTATTAGAGGTGAGGATTCCAGTCAAAGGTGTTATGAAGAGGCTGCTCCTTGAGAAGGAAGTGAAATACATGGTTACCTAAACCTCAGCACCTGAAGCTCAAATTTTGTTTGAGTCTTCAGGCATGGGTAACTACTTTCTATCTATGGATGAAGTTCATGAAGCATCTGATGAAGCCTCTATGGCTGACAACTTGGAAATGTGTTCAGCTGAAATAGTAGATGAATTGGTAGAGTGTAATACCAGTGTGGAAGAATCTCCTCTTTCGAATGAAGAAGAATCCAAAGGAAAATTAGTATCAAATAAGGTATGGATTCTTGAATTTTATGGTAGCTACTCCTCCACCAGTTCAAGAGCCAGAGTTGTGTTGATATCTCCTTAAGAATATATTTTTCTTTCATCTTATAAGATGTAATTCAACAACACTAATAACACAACTAAATATGAATCTCTATTGCTAGGATTAAAAGTCGCTAGGGACAAAGGCATCAAACTCCTTCATGCTAAAGGAGATGTTGAATTGGTGGTTTGTCAGGTGAGAAACCTATACCAAACTAATAATCAAATATTACACCACTATCATAATCTAGTCGGGGACCAAATTGAAAACTTTGATGCTTTCAACATCTTTGTAGTTCCCAGAGAATTCAATGACCAGGCTGATGCATTGGTTGTTTTAGCTACCCTCTTGGTCCCCCACTTAGACTTCAAAGGAGACAAGTACACTATTGATATGGCCTTTAGACCAAGTGTACTTGATAATGCTAGTTATTGGCAAGTGTTCAACAATGACAACCAAATTATTGCCTTCCTAAAGCAAAAAGATAGCTTTCAATGGTTGCATTTTAAAGGCAATGAACCTCAAAAGTGTGAACCAACTCCTAAATCAAATACAAACGTACGTGAAGAGTTCCTGCAACTTAAAGGGAATAAGATTCCTAGAGGCCTAGTCTCCCTTGAGAAACTATTTGACAAACATGATAGATTTATCAAACAACAGCAAATGGATTCAAGCTCCTCCTAGGAGTTTGATCAAGTAAATCTAGGAACCAAGGAAGACCCCAAGATGGTGAACATTGGGAAATGTTGTACTCCTAAGGAGAGATTCAAGTTCACCACTTTACTCAAATAGTACATGGATGTCCTAACATACTCCTATGATGACCTGAAGTCATTCAGGCTTGATGAAATTCGACATGACATTCCTCTCAAGGCTGATTTGACACCTTATAGGCAGAAGTCCAGGCATTATAATCTAAAAATATCAAGTACTATTCTATCTGAGATACAAAAGATGTTAAATGCTAGGATAATCTTCCCAATCCATCATTCCACATGGATTGCTAATATAGTGCCTGTAAGGAAGAAGAATGGTGAAATTTGCCTCTGTGTAGATTTTATAAATTTGAACCAGTCATCATTGAAGGATAACTACCCTTTGCCAATCATGGATCAAGTGCTTTAGACAGTGATAGGTTCAGAGATTTTATCAATGCTAGATGGCTTTTCAGGATATAATCAGGTTGAAGTTGGTGAGGTAGACCAACATAAGACTACTTTCACCACACCTTGGGGCATGTTTGCATATAGAAGGATGCCTTTTGGCTTGATAAATGCTGGCACCACCTTCCAAAGAGCAATGGACCTTGCCTTCAAGGATGAGATGGGTAAGTTCATCATAGTTTATTTTGATGACTTGACTATCTTTTCTAAGCATCACCCAGATCATGTGCACCATTTGCAACAAGTGTTGGAATGTTGCCGCCAAAATGGCATTTCCTTAAAACCCAAGAAGTCAATTTTTGGAGTAATAGAGGGAAAACTTCTCAGACACATTGTGTCCAAAGGAGGCATAAAAATTGACTTCGATAGAGTCAAGTCTATCCAAGAACTTACCTTGCCCATGAGCAAGACTACTATTCACTCTTTCTTTGTAAAGGTGAATTTCTTACGGAGGTTCGTCCTTGAGTTTGCTGAGAAGACTAGGCACATTGTGAATATGATGAAGGGAAAGGCCACCTTCAGCTAGACTAAAGAAGGCAAGTCAACATTTGAGGACATCAATACTGCCATTGCCCATGCTCCATTTCTAGTTTTGCTAGATTATATGGACTTCCTCATGTATAGTTATGGTTTTGAACACACACTTTCAGCCATCCTGGTTCAACAGAATGAAGAAGGTGTGGAATATCTTATTTCCTTCATGAGCTATCCTCTCAAAGATCATGAGTTGAAGTATTCAAACATGGAGAATCATGCTTATGCAGTGGTCAAGGCAGTGAAGCATTTCCGTTTCTACATCCTCAATTCTTGAGTTACTGCCCTGGTTCATGATACCATGGTCAAATCCATACTAACTCAGCAAGAGTTTGGGACAAAAAAAAGCAATTGGGTTGCTAAGATATAGGAGTTTGATATGGTCATCAATCCCACAAAGTTGGTGTGTGGAAAGGGGCTATGCCAAGTAATTACTGACAACAAGCCAGGAGGAATAGAGCATGAAGAACCAGAGGTGGATGACACACCTATAGTTCTCTTTGTCTCCACCACGAATGAGTGGTATTTAGGTATTTCTCATTTCCTCACTTATGGTGAGTGTCCTACTCACCTATCTTATAAAGAAAGGAGAATCATCAAGCTAAAATCTAATAATTTCATCTTTTAGGAGAATAGCTTGTATAAGAGGAGCCTTGATGGAGTGTTCCTCCATTGCGTAGACAAGGAGCAACAAAGCCAAATTTTGATGTCCTTCCACAATTTAGCCTATGGAGGGCATTTTTTTACCCCTGTGACTTCCCATAAGATCCTATGAGCTAGGTATTATTGGCCAACTCTCTTTCAAGATGCATACAAGTGGGTTAGGGAATGTGAACTATGCCAGCAATTTGTAGGAAGACCCAAGTTAGCTGCCCTACCCCTCAAACTAGTGGTCATAGAGGATCCATTCCAACAAAGGGGAATTTATTTTATTAATGAAGTAAACCCATCTTCAAGTGTTGGACATGATTATGTCCTTACAACAACATACTACTTCACCAAATGGGTGCAAGTTATTCCACCCAAACATGCTACTTCAGAAGTAGTATGCAGTTTCCTCAAAGAGAACATCATTTCCAAGTTTGGGGTCTCAACCAAGATTGTCACTAACAATGCAGATTTTTTCACTTCTTAGGAGATTACTCAATTCTATTTTGACTATGGAATTACACTCTCCCACTCTTTTGATTACTTTCCACAAGGGAATGGACAAGTTGAATCAAGCAATAAGAACCTAGTAACTATCATCAAGAAGCTAGTGGATGACAACAAAAGAATGTGGCATAAAGTATTGGTTGATGCTCTATGAGTAGACAAAATTACACCAAAGAGGGCAATTGGTATGTCTCCTTTCCAACTTCTTTATGGACTCAATGTTGAAATACCAAACACCTTGGAATTGCCAGAATTGAAATTGGCTAACGCAATTGAAGATCAAATGTATGAAAGTGCCCTTGATAAGAGGATCATGTGCCTGACTAAACTAGAAGAGCAGAAAACTATAGTGGTGGACCAAATTTCTATCCATCAAGGTCTGGTGAAGAAGCTCTTCGACTAGAAAGCAAAGAGTCATGATTTCCAGTATAGAGATCAAGTCCTGTTGTGGGACAAGAGAAGAGAACCAAAGGGGATGCATGGAAAATTTGATTCCCTATGGAGGGGCCCTTTTACTATTCATCACCTCAATGGTGAAAATAGTTTCCTATTCAAGTATCAAGATTGTATTCTCTTTTCTCTACCTCATAATGGGTAGCATCTGAAGCACTTCAACTCTTGAAGTATCAGATGAGTTCACTTGTATATGTGTATAGTCTTTTGTTTCTATTCTGTGTTTTTCATTTTCATTTTTTGGAGCCTTTATTTTTGGGTAGCATGACTCCATAGCCCAATGGCATACTTCAAGACACTAGAGATTTTGGTTTCTACTCCCCTTAGCTGTGTTTCAAGTTTCCAACTGAAGGTAGTTCCCCAACTGGAGCCAGCTATTGTTCCCAAAAAATGTCACTCCTTTTTGGGGTAACCTATGGGCTATTTTGATCCTACACAGACCAAAATTATCTCTTCCCTTCTCAAAAATTAATTTGAGCATTCAAATTCTTTATTATTTAGGCTTTTTCAGCTAAGGGACCCTGCAGATACATTTCTATGAACTTCATGAGCTTAAAACTACAAACTCTATAGGAAGGAAATGCCAATCAACCAGTGACATCCCCACAGATGTAAAATTAAAGTTTCTCCTAAATCTTCTCTCAAAATCCAATAGATGCTGCCAAGTGTCGTCTACCAAGCCCCATTATACCTTATTTTCAAAAGCCTCAAAATTCACCTCAAGTCCCTGATGAAGCATGTCAGAAGCTGCCACATGTCAACATCCACAGTTTCTTCCTTCCATTTCACTATATTGAGTAAAGACCATGGTGGGCCCTAGGTGAATGAATAAAATGAATTGGAATGCTCCAAGTGTTTGCATTTGTGTAATTGCTAAAAGTATGCAGACTATGCCACGTGTCCCATTGTAACTCAGCAAAATGTGACAAGTGTCAGTGTTCACTTCTCAAGTTTCTTATAAGCTGCAAGGCTTATTTTGATAAAGATTCTCTTAGAGTTCCATGGAAGGTGACAAGTGGAAATTGTGGAAGGTTTCAATATGTTTTTATAAGAGCAACAAACCATGCCACGTGTCCCTTGCAAAGCTTGGTGGAAGCTGACAAGTGTCAATGTCTGCAATTTCTTCCTTTTACTTCTTTGTTTTGTAAGGACCGTAATAGACTGCATGTGAGTTAATAAGGTTAAGCAGAGCAAGACAAGTGCCACCATCTACATGAATCCAAAATGATTCTCGAATGTTTCTATAAAGGTTTCTAAGAGCCCCTATAAATTAGGTAGATTCTTCCACATGTCCTTGCCTGTTCTGATGGAAGTTTCCATGTGTCTCTCATTAAATGTGGCAGAAGTTGCCACATGTCAAAGATGGGGCACTCTTAATATAGAGACACAAAGCCAAGGGGAGATTTCCTTTAGACAAATTATCTAAAGGAATTTCTTCGTACATTTTGTCTGAAGGAAACAAAGAGATGATAGCCTAACCGAAAGAATTAAAGCCCCAAGGCCACATGAATGATCCCAAAGGATAGGTACCCTTGTGGGGGGGATGCTCAACACTCAAAAATGGACCCATTTCAAGACCCCAAAGGGCAAGTTCCCTTTGGGAAGGATCAAGCCTCAAAGTGTAGCGAAAGCTAATAAGTGTCTACATCAACTCTTCCAACCTCTAACAAGTTTCAAAGCTTATTCTGATAAGCTTATTTCAAAGCTACAGATGCCACCATGTGTCCTCACCCACGTCATAGTGGAAATCAGCCATAAAAAGTGAGAAAGACATAAGAGAGTTGCTAAGAAGAATGATAGACCCACAAACATAAAATTTATGATGACTGATTAGTTGGTAACCTTCAAAAGATGAAAGACCTATAGACATCAAAATTGCTATAATGAAGTGTCTGTTGATCTTTATAGGCTTAGAACACAGACTCGATGCATTCAAAAACCCTAAGGCTAGGGCCAAAAGAAAGAATAAAGAAAGAGGGAAATATCAGCGAGAGTTTTTCTTGGTAGTTAGAGCAATTTTCTAGGTAGATATTTGGGGCCTACAAACATTGAAAGCAAAGCCTATTTGTCCCCTTTGGAGTAAAGGCAACATGGACAACTACATAGGTAGTAGATAATTGAATGAGTGATTCAAGCCTAGGAGAAGACACTAGAGATGAATCAACATGCCACAATTAAGGTAGCCACCCTGCTCTAGCATGGTCCTCCCTGATAGAACCAAAAATGCATCCAAGGCATTAATGTGTAGTATGGGTCGCTCCATGGGACAAAGTACCAAGATTCCCTTAGCCTCTATATAATTTAATCTCTTTTATTTTTTGAGGAGATATTCTATTTACCAGAAGCAAAACTCTACCCAAATTGAAAGGCAAACACTGAGACTTTGAGCTCAGATTGTTGATCATTTTAATTTATTGGAATGAGAAAGCAAGACACTTGCAAACTTTGTGCTATTATATCTTGTGCCATTTTAGGAGATTTTTCTTATGTATATCTTCTAGATTCATTCTTCTTTATTTCATTTAATAGGCAGAGCTAGTTGAAGTGATTAGGAAGGTGTCCTAAAACCAATTACTTTCAGACTTTGTGCTGATATAATTATTTTTAGTGTGTGTTTTTAGTTTCTTTCTATGTAAAGGACCTTGGGATGACTTTGTGCCTCCATTGTTATTCATATCTCACTCTTGGGTAGTCAAGGTGGAGACTTTGTGCTACATCTTAAATTGTTGGTTACTCTATACTCTATTACCAGTCACTTGTTACTAGAAAGATTCATGTTCTCTGCAAGAACAAGCACTTTTGAAAGAAGAGAAGTGCCTTTTATCTTTTCACTAGGATTTCTACTATTCAATAAGGGATCTGGCTCTTGGTTGAATGTTACTTCTAAAAGAAGAGAAGCACCTTCACCAATCACCCAGGATTTCTCCTTTGATCTGTGAGCATCATCTTTGAAAAAAGAGAGATTGATGGTTTGTTCTACCCCTGAGTCTTATTTTCTACTTTTATATATATATATATATATATATATATATATATATATATATATATATATATAGCCCCCTTTATACCTATAGGGAACCTCCCCTTTGGATGTGGTAAACCTACAAATTTGGACGACTGATCTCCTTTGTTGTGGATGATCAGACCTATTTTGCTCATCAGTATGCTGGTGACAAAATATTCACCCAACATAGCCAACCAAGGAACTAATATTAATGATGACTCTATAAATAGTGAAATCAAAGGAGATGGTTTCTAGACTTTTGAGAGTTAAGTATGAATGAATTGTTGAGGTAAGAGTGAGGATTATTCATTGAAGTGAAAGAGAGAGAAGAGTGAGGGTGCTCAGTGGTTGGGTTGATGAGAAGAGTAATTTTATGACTATGTGTATGTTATAATAGTTTTCATGTTATTTTAAGGATAGGTGAAGAGGTTTGAGTGTGTGAAGAAGGTTATGTTACTAGAGATGCATCATCTAATGTAAAAGACATCATTTCTAAAATGGAGGTGTTATTTCAAAGGGGGGTCTAAATGAGTTGGTCTTCCTTAGGAGAAATTATTCTTTATGAAACATGCATTTCACTAAAGGCAAATGGTCTAAAGAATTTGATCATATTAGGTGCATGTGCTCCTTGTAGAACATGTATTTCACTAAATCCTGTTTAAGAGGATTTGTTTAGTCTCTTGTTTGTTATACCTTATAGGATATTAATCCAAGTGTTTTCAAGCTTGAGAGTGGGTTTTACTCCCCAAGAGGCTTTCCCACATAGATCTTGTGTTGTGTGTATGATCTTTCTTTATCTTTATTGTTAACTACTATGAATGATCTATATACTTCATGAATGGTTGTATTGATTACTTAAGTGTTTGGAACAATTAGAAATAGAATTGGATTATTTTCCATCATTGATTCACCCCCACCTCAATAAATTATACCTATAATACTACCAATATATTTGATACTCACGGCCATAACTGGCCTCACATGCCTCAGTAGGAATTGAACCTTGGTGGAGTTTAATATATTCATGTGACCCAACGAACTTACCCTCACCTCATTGGCTATATTAATATTAATATTAATATTATAGTATAGTATTAATTGGTACATTATTACTATTATTTGATATTAATAATAATAATAATAATATGATGTTAATATATAATATAATTTATGATTACTTTATGTATATTTATAATTATTATGTAAAAAAATAAAATATAATATTTGTATAATTTTATAACTATATGTGTGTGTGTGTGTGTGTGTGTGTGTGTGTGTGTGTGTGTGTGTGTGTGTGTGTGTGTGTGTGTGTGTAATGCATATCATTATAAGATGCCTCACCTTTGGTCAGGATTGAAGCTAGAGTTAGAATGCCTCGTAGTACTAACCCAAGATCAACCTCTCCTTTGTTCATTTTGGGAGATCTATATGTGTCATTATCTATAGATATTCTAGATTTTGAGATCTCAAACCATGTCATTTTAGACATGGACATAACTATTAATAGTCATTTATTAAAAAATTGTGTGGGATCTCTTATCTTGTTTCCTAATCTTATGTGTTAGACAAAGTCAACTTCGAATTCCATAGAATCTTTGCCTTTAACTCTTCTCAATCATGGATTCTTCTAGGTAGTTTTTAGTTTTTCAATTGATCAAGGTTTCATTTAGAATTTAGGACTGTAGTTCATGGGTAGTTTCCATATTTTTATTTTCCCTTTGGATCCTTTTATTGACCCTAAAAAGGTTGAAGTCACAATAGCTTCTATTTAGATCAAATTATACAATATCCCATCTATTTTAAGAAAAGAAGGGATCATTATTATGGTGATAAATTTTATTATATCCTTTGTAAAACTAGATGAGGGGTTTGAAGGGAAAATATATATTAGAGCCTATGTGACAAGCCCATTTGTCATTTTGTTAGGCTTCGCTCATCTCAAGGTTCATGTATCTAGTTTCCCAATTTTGAAGGCCTACATTTTAGATGATTTCATTACAACCTGATTGGGAATTGAGATTTAGGATGTTCTTAAAAGGGTTTTATGCATTCAAGACCTCACTCTTATTTGGTTTAGAGGAAGAAAGGTGGGGTTCCTAATCAAGAGTCTTTATGGTGTAATCATGGCATTTTATACCATCATGTGGGTTCTTCCACACCTCCATATGAGTTTAGATATCCTCCCTCTAGAAGGGAGAAAGGGAATAATATGGATGAGATATATGTTGAGACTTTAAACCCTATCATGACATTGAATTCAGTTCTCTCCCTACCTCACTCTACTTTGGCAAAACTAAAATCACCTTTAGATTCTTCTATCAAAACTAGATGGTGTAGATCAGAGGTATAAAAACTAAGATTAGATTTTGAATAAATGGTGAATAATGATAGTCAATGGAATTTAGAAGGCCTTATTTTTTGACATGGAATAATATTGATTCCATCCATTGGGTAGTTTACTTGTTCATTATCTTTGTTAGGGTGTGGTTTACAGGATTCATAATTGTTTATATTCATTTTTTGTTGTTTGGTTTTGGTTTTGTGTTTAAGTTCTAGCTTGACACATATTATCTAATTTACTCCAAGTTAGTCCTTCGATGAACCCTAGTTTTATTTTCTTTTGGTGGATTTAGTGTTGTTGTTATGGAAGTTTTTCTCTATTTTTATCTTAACCTAGTTGGATTATGGGGTGTCCTATATTTTTTTGTTATGTTGGTTGAGTTGGGTGTTGTTTTGGGGTGACTTTTTATTGGGTTGAGGGGTCCTGTCAAAACCCTCTCTATATGGTTCATATATTAGGATCAAAATAATATACCCATAATAATATGATATAATATATAAATATTATGTTATATTAATATAGTATAATATTATTGGAAGGAAAGAAATTTTAAAACTAATGCATTCTAGAGGGCAGTGGAGGGAACATGGTAATTATGTGCTTACTTCAACCTCTTTTTCAAAGGCATCAAGAAAAAAGGTAGTTCAAATTGATAACCAAGAGGTGCATAATATATAGGAGATAGGGGACTACTCTAAGGAAAGTCTCGAATACTCAAGTCAAAAGGCATAACTGACCTCTTAATAAGTCAATAATCCTCAGAGGTGTTAGGATCAATGATCAAGAATATGATCAACCATAATATTATTTCTTACCTACTAGAGTGTTTACTTCATACCAAATAGATAGATCCTCATGCCTTCATTAAGATTCAGATCAGGGGTTTAAATTAGTTTCCTTTGAAAGTGAGATCTTTTTGGTAAGTATTTTTAAAAGAGAGGAAATTAGTCATATAGCAAGTTTGTTGGAAAATGGATAGTCATTTTGGCTATGGAAAGTTGGGTTTACAAGAACTAGGGTTTGGACTTTATCCTCACTTTCTTACATAAATACTTTTTTGTAACCATGTGCCCCTCTTAGAGTAAGAATCATGATATATTGGAAGGATGTTCGTGGTTACTTGATAGAGTATAAATTTGTCTACAACAATGGTACCCCATCTTTGATCCATTATTTGCATGGAAAATAAGGTTTATCATTTGATCCACCTTTATGATTTCCCTATCAAATATTGGACTAATTAATTCCTTAGGAAAATAAGGGAACTACTAGACGAATTTATTAAAATAAACTTGATGGCCAATAAAGGGTTTTTTGCTTCTTATGATTGGATCTACATTTTCCTTGATTTGGATGATTTCATTTTAGATGTCATTTGTATTAACTCACTAGGTCAATATTGGGAACAAAATATTGATGTATAAACAATATGTTTTTGGTATTTTAAATGTCATAAGGTTGGTCATACAAGGAAGAACTATCCTTAGGGGATATTTCTACCTTCATTGAAGCTTTGATCCCTTTATAATGACTATATCAAATCTTCCTTCTAATGACCTTCTACATCATATTAATGTTTTATGCCCTTGTGATAAGGGAAACTTAGTTCCAATCCTAAATGTGGAATCCACTAATTCCCTCAAGGATGAAATTAAAGTTTGTCATTTCTTTCTCCATCCATGATGCTCAATGATTGTAATTTTATCTTGAATTTAGATAATAATATTAGTACCCTTCTCATCATTGGTAAGGTTAACATCCCCTCTTTGGGGACCTTTGGGTTAGAATGTAAAGATCAACGATCAAACATTTGGGGGAGGGGGCTGCCTTCAACTCTCTCTTATTATTAATTTCATTTTAGAGGATGTGGAATATGAAGAAAAGATAAACTTGGTTGAAGTCATCTCCTTATCCTAAAAGGTTAGTAAAATATCTCAGCCAAACTATGAAGCTCATAAGTGATTAGGAGATAATGATGATGATGATGATAATAATAATAATAATAATAATAATAATAATAATAATAATAATAATAATAATAATAATAATAATAATAATAATAATAATAATAATAATAATAATAATAATAATAATAATAATAATAAGATGGTGCCTAAGGAAATCATAGAGGTATACACATTGGCAGGCATTAAAACTAACATAGATAGTTTTATATCTTACTAGAAGTGAGCATATATAAGGCACAATTTATATCCCAATGTAAAATATTTATTTCAATTATATGGGATTAAACACCCCTAACAAACATCTCATATTATAATGATAATTGATGAATCTAGGGTTTGATCATTTTGTTGTAAACTAAGTTGAGTAGGGAGTATTCTTCTTTTTTTTCATTGTCTCATGAAATTCAAGTTGTGTACATGATATTAAGAGAAATTATAATAATTATCACAAGGTTTTAGTTTATTTGGAATGTTTGGAAGACAATGAAGTAAGAAGGACCATCTCACTCTGCTAGTAGAGACTCCATGGAAAACTGTAGACTGTGTTTCATCAAAATTAAGATCTTATCTTCCTATTTTGGTTTTAGATCAAAGGATACTTATTTTTACCACTCTCACATTATGTTATGATCAATTTTTATTTTATAATTTGAGTCTCGTGGAGTATCACTTTATGATGTTTTGGGCCTAAAACATACACACAGTCAGTTTCCCTTATGCCCATCACCTACAATCAACTGAGATTGAGCATTGACTAGTCAAGTTGATGAAATAGGAGGTTTAAAAGTTTTGATAAGTATCTCAAGTTAAATACAAGAAGTTTTATATATTTCAAGTGGTTAGGATATTGTTTATGAAAACCATTTTAACACATCTAGTTCAAATACAATCTTCACTTATAGGTAGATTCAACAGTGGTCTGAGTGCAACCATAAAGTTATAAATAATGTTAAAAAGAAGGTATTTAACACCTTGAGACATTAAATTAATGTCTAATAGAATTAAGAATGACATTGTGACAATGGTAGAATCACAAGATTATAGACATACTTGATTCCATGATCACAAGTTTGAAAATTTTCAATGGAGACACTTTACCTTAACCTCTCTAAATCACATTTTACTCACACACTTAGACACCTCATGATAAAGGGCCTTGAATTCTAGATAGGCATAATTATTTTCATATTGTAGCACAAGACCAATGGAAATTCTTTGACATATAATAGGTTTTTCTTGATCAAGGGGAATGGTTTTGAGTGATTTATAACTCATGTAGGTTTTGACCTTAACCACTCAGAAAACACTATGCTAAGATGAGTAAAAGCAACCAACTTGCGGTGGTAAGTGAGACTATCATTTCTAAGCATGATAGGAGATCATATAAGTATGGAATAGTCTAAATAACCTCAAGGATGATCAAATAAGGTTAATTTAAAGGTTAAGGAACACATCACCACATACACGAGTCCTTTTTATCTCAAAATGTCACCTACAGTCTGACTATAGACTCACAGTATGTTGGGAGTAGGTAGTTTGAATGTATGCACAAGACCTAAGGCATGCTATGAATATGTTAAACTATGAAATGAGATTATATACTTGAATAAGGATCTAATTCATGAAACACAAATCCAAAACATGGAAAGACACCTACATGATTCACCTTTTCTTGAGTGGGTAACACAATCAAAGAGTTTACAAATTAGACAAACCTAGTGGAAAAAGATGGTTTAAAGGTGAAAAAAGATGTATAATGGGTTGATTGTGTGTGTGTGTGTGTGTGTGTGTGTGTGTGTGTGTGTGTGTGTGTGTGTGTGTGTGTGTGTGTGTGTGTGTGTGTGTGTGTGTGTGTGTGTGTGTGTGTGTGTGTGTGTGTGTGTGTGTGTGTGTGTGTGTGTTCTAATATCATTAATATGAAAAACATTTCCCATTTTATCCATAGAGTTAATATCATTAATATGAAAAACATTTCCCATTTTATCCATAGAGTTAAACACTCTGACTTACATGAAGGTTGAACTAGCCCAACTTTACAAACAGACCCCACAGATAGTGCATAGATTGAAAAGTTAGTTGCAGGTTTTTTTTTATATTGGGATATCTGAAAAGGTGTTCCAGCCTTGTATATTTGTACATAATTTCATAAATACCTATTCAATCCATACATAACCTCAGTTAGGAAAATCAAATTGGGGATATTCCCTCTCTTTTTTCTAGGATAGAGGGCACTCCCAGTCAAGACCACCCTATAGGTTTGGTGAGTGAATGGTAAGGGGATAAGATGAAAAGTCTTGAAAAACTATATAATGTTGTGAATTTTTTTTTGAAAATGAAAAAATGTGAATAATCACTCATAGTTCTAAGAAACCACTCATAGGTGGTCATTGGTCATGAAACACAATTAGGCCTGGAACTAGGACTAAACGCTACAGGAGTTAAAAATCATTCACATGATGATGGAACCCTTCCAATGTAGTTTAGATATATTAGGGGGAGGTATAAGGTTGATCATATCTATTAAGTTTCATAGGAATAACATGAAGTGGTCAATTTCATAAAAAAAAACCATGATAGAGGTACCTAGAATGCACTCAAAATATTGATAGGCCATTTTCAAATGCTCATACCTATATGGACACATTACATGGTTGCCTAAGGATATTTGGGCAGTTTAATTGTGTACAAATATTGTATTTAGTGGTATCTGTTTAGGGTTTGGATGTCAATATTTTATGAACAATCCTTAATAGTCGAAATAACTCATAACCCTCCTTAAACCCTAATCTAAGATCTGATGAAGAAAATATTAATTGAGATGCATCTATAAGAGGTAATTTATCCATTAAAATTATTTTAAATTTTTTTATCTCTCCCAATATTATTTCCATCCAATTTGTTTGTACCTTACTTGTATGGATATAGTAAAATGGGGATTTTTTACAAGATTTTGAATGTTTTGAAGGTGTAAAAAGGAACTAAGGAATGAGGATAATTAGGGGAGGTATGTAGAGAATTATTACCACTCTCAATATTCATTTATAAACACATATAAACATTTAAATACCTCTGATACGCCATTCATCATAACCAGTCTTAGACAAATAGTGAAAATGAGAAATGACTACAAAGCGAGAAGATGAAAAGTCCAATTTTGGATATTTTTAAGGTCTAATTCATGGAGTGTAAGAAAAATGGACTCTAAACAAGTGTCCTAACACCTATTGAATTTTTTTTTGAGAAAATTAATTCCACTTGGATGACAAATCTAAAGAATGGAGCCTAGAAGACCAATGAATGATGGCAGATGATGAGTACTAGTGTCATGAAGAAGGATATCAATTAGGAAAGCATTTGATGACTTTCATAACATTTTTACAACCTCCCTAAGACATTAAATATGTGTCAACTCTCCCTATTCATTTTTATTTCTCAAGAGATGTTCCATGATGAAGGTAGTTTCAAGAAGGCCATTTGAGGACGTTACTCGAGTTTGAGAGGTTTTTCATGATTCAAATGCACACTTGTCCAAGAAGGCCTTTCATGGTATTTTATCCACTTTATTATTTTTCAATGTAACTAGTCCTTATCACTAGACACTTTTTATTATGACCCTTGAGCTCCACTTCTTCTCTCTCCTCTCACATGTTCTATAAATATAGGCCATTTTAGCTTTTGTAAAGGAATCCACACCTGGTATGGTGAAGCCCTATTGGTTTGATACTATATTTTTAATTTTAAATAAATATTTTAAATGAAATTTTGAGTTCACAATCTATCTTTTCTAAGTTTTTGAAGTGGTCCATAGTGAAATATCAAGAGATTAGTATATATCCTTACTTTATCTCAACCCTTTCATATTTGATGCAAGTAGTTCTCACTCTAATAGGTCAAATGAAGTTTATTCAAGTGAATTTGTATATCTTTAAGTGTAATTATTAGCCTTAATGTATAAAATATGAAATTTGGTTCACTCACCTTGAATAATTCAATGCATATCACCTCCACGTTTGAAGTACTAATGCTAGAACAATTTAGGATTTTGAGACTAGTATTGTGAGTCATGTTTTTTAGTAAAATTGTATGGTAGTCTAGTGGATATATTTTTGGTGTATCACCTCATAATATTAGTTTATTTCTATGTTAATTCTACCCCTTTTCATTCAAGCAACCAAGTAGTATAGCTGATAAGCAAACAAATAACAATCTAGGGAGCTAGCCCTTAAACTTACAGGTCTACACTGAGGCCTAAAGGTATTCCAATATTACCCAAATCTTAGAGTAGGATTGAAAAACAAAATATAGAGTGAAATATTTCGTGACAATATTTATATCATACCTGGTGGTACCATTATCTTGAAGACATCTTGTCAATGTGAATGTTTGTCTTGACAACATCATAGCTACACATGGTGTTCTACTCAACATTTGGTGACTATGTTCAAGGTAAAATTTAGTTGTAGATAATTATTTTATCAATTATTATGTCCATAATTGATTATCCTTAATAGGTCAAATTATATTATAGTTATCAATCCAATAAACCAACTCCTTCAACCTCAACGTCCTCTTAAAGTTCAACATCCTTAACCTATCTCGACCTTTAAACAACAAGAGGAATTTTCAAGCCAATGAGATAAAGGAGTGATGAGGATCTTGAGGAATACATGGCTAGGAAACATAAATTCCCATACTTTAACACTAAAAATCCTATCCATCTCGATGCATATGTTGATATACCCCTTAATGCTACCAAAAGTGTTCCCACTTTCAATGGTGAAGGTCATGTCAACCCTAGTGAGCATATTAGGGGCATATCAAACTTATGCATCTTTCATAATGTTATTGATTTCAAAATTTCCATTATACTACTTTTCATGTCCCTTAGATGTAAATCACTTGACTAGCATAATACATTGCTTGGAGGATGTATCACCACTTGGGATTTTAGAGAATTATTGACCTCAAGGTTTGAGGACAAAAGTGATCACACATCACTCATTCATCAACTCAATGTAATTTAAAGATACCCCAAGGAGACTATTCATGAATTTAATGATATATTACAAAGAACTTGGCATAGGTTTCTTGCTCCCATAAGACCACCTATAATCTTTATGTTTCATACATATCAAAGGGCAATTGAAATTGTTATAGCCATGATGTTACATTCCATGGGTGGTTACACCTTACTTGAAGCTTATAACCTTTCCATTAGAGTTGAGAATAGCCTAATACAAGATATAAAACTACATATAAAAATTTCTTTTCCTTTTATTTCTAATATGTATTCTACTTTTCCATGTTTTTCTCAAGTCACAAGTGCAAATACCAAGTCTATAGCTCCCACTAAGAAGGCATAGGATGTTATTGATTGGGAGGTAAGGTCTAAGGCCTTAGAGGCTCAAGTAAGGAAAATAAATATATATTATGGATTTAAACAAAACCCCTACCCATATACTTAACATTAAAATAGTTTCTCACCTAAATAATATGGTCAAGGTAGTGGGCACGGATAACCTGACTTCAAAAGGACACCTAATGCATATAATTGAGCTTTTACTTCCAACATTAGAGCCATGGTCCCGATGTATAGTAACTTGGTCCAAGGGGAAGAATGAAATAAAAGACAATTAATAGATACCAATGATGGTGGATATAAATATTTAGTAGACCAAGGAGGAGTTATTCCTCAATTATCAATATAAGATAAAAACCTAATGCAAGTAAATGAACAATGGCAACCTTAAGGAATGAACCTTAAAAAAATTCTAGTGGAAGATACTTTTGTCCTCAATCAGAATAGATTAGTTGCAGATAATACTAAGAAAAAAAGGAAGGCCTTGGGATATGTACATGGTGTTCATACAAGTTCAAATAACCCCCTATAAGGCATCAAGGTGTGACTACAAGTGTGACAACCCCTACAAGTTTTGCACCTATTTCAAATCAGAATGTAGGAAGGGTGGATCAAAGTGCTCCAATAAATCAAGTTCAAGGCACTTATTTGCCTTCAAGAATGTAATACAAATTGATTTTTTTCTTTAAACATCATTGATTATTTGAATAATGCCAAAGCTAGTACCTCTCTTTGGGATGTGTTTCACATACCCAATCAAGAAGGATTCTTTTCAAGATTAGCTATCCCAAATTCATCTCAATCCTCAACCATTAATCCATGGTAATGTTTCACTCACTGATGCTCCCACTGATATAGTTTAACCCTCTTGAAATTATGAAAATATTTGACCCTTATGACTCACTCCCATTGTGGGAGATAAGCTTGTTCATAACTATAATGTGGATAGTGGGGTAAGTACCTCAATGATTCCAAAGCTTGTGGATGATAAACTAGATTTGAAATATGAGCCATATAATAAGGGATTTATACAACTTGATGGGATACAAAAAAAAAATAGTAGGACTTGTGAAAGGTTTGAGAGGTTTCCTTCATAATTATCCAAGCTTCCTCATCCTCCAAGATTTAGTAGTGGATTATTTTCTTGCTCACTTTATTATCTACCTCTCAAGGGATTTCATAGCCAAGATAAGAGATTACCTCTCATTTTATTGGTCCTTCTTAGCCTTCAAGACAAGGTATGGAGTAAAGGTAACCATTATAACTTAAACATTAGCTAAGTTTCATATTGATCCCTATGTGGAAGCAAGATCTAATCTCAATGACATAATCAATGATCACGAGGAATTTGTTGTGGATGATGGACCATCTTCTAAGCTTGATGGCATATCTGACCTCTTCCTAGATGATTATGGTGCTAAAACTTAATGACATGATCCATACATTTTATTTGATCCAACTAATCTTGGCATATACATCATCCATGAGGGAGGATATGAATAATCTAAGGTAATCATTTATAGCTATTTTACATATGCTGCTAAAGATAATTACCTTATTCATAAGCATGATGATGTTAGTTTGTAAATAATGGTTGATCTAGATGATGTGGAAGATAATGTTATTCTACCTACATAAGATGGAGGAGTCCTTGAAGCTAACAACCATGAAGAGTAATATGACTTATGAAAATAGTTTCTTTTCATAGTTTAGGAGTTTGAGAAACTAAATCAACTTCTCCTCCTAAGAAGTGTGAATATGAAAATAAGGTTTTTTATGAACCTAACAAGTAGGAAGGACAGTGTCTTGTTCAGCATGAAGATGAATATCAATTCATTTTCAAAAAGGTTGTATTCATGGAGGATTCAAATGAACATGAGGAAAAAATGTTTGTGTTTGAAGAGTAGTCTCAACCTTAATCTAAGGTTGAATCACTTTTAGATATGTAGGAACAAAAATAAGATAAGTTAGATGATCATATACATTAATACCATCATGCCCTTAAAGAGAGTAATGTTGAGGTAATTTTGATCACTCCTACGTTTTAGTTTGAGGAGTTCCAATTGGACATGATAGATTTTAAGTAAGTTACTTTCTCAAACAAGCCTTTTGGAGGGTATTATGAAGCATTGTTCAAATATCTAAGTGATAAACCTACAACCAACATAACACCCAAGGATTGTAAGTCGCTTGACCATCAACATAAGCAAGTGTTTATTGATAAGTATGTTTCACGTGTTGGATTGATTTCTTGGAGTAGTAATGATGTAAGATGTACTATCTTTGACCCTAGTTGAAGAATGGTGGATTGTCCTTCACCTTAAGTGTTTCAGATCTTTACATACTAGGATAGGTGTGTATTTTTTGCTTATATTGTGTGTGTTTTCCATAAGTGTTATTGAGAACACAAGTGTATTTGATTTATTATGTTGTCTTATGTGTTTATTTATTATTTTTTGGTGTGATTTGGTGTTCTTTTAGAGGTAATTCAGTGTCATTACTATGTATAGATCACTCCATCGCCTAATGGATAGGAGAAGGCTAATAGTCTTTGGCATAGCTAGCTTTTCACCCCTAGGAAATTACCAAAATGTTGAATAATTTGACCACAAGTCAAATTAGGTCAACCCATATGTAATTTGAAATTTTCATAAGGTCCCTTAGGGTGTAAAAAAGTGTACCATGGTTCTAATGAGGTCATTTGTAATGTGTTTTAGCTTTGTCATTGTTGTATAGTTGGTTTTATGTCATCTAGGGGTCACTTTTGGGTCATTTACTAAAATTGTAAGGTTTTCCTATAGAGGAAAAACGTTTCAAAATAATATTTAACATCTTAGATGTTAGATTCATTCTAGAGATGGAAGTTTTGGACTGAAAATTGTAGGTGCAATATTGAAAACAAGAAGATTAGGTAGTTTAAGGTAGTTAGAAGTAGTTACATATCCTACACAACACATTTACAACATGTGGTGACTTTAGGAGTGTATCATTGGATTCTTATAGACCAAATCCACTCTTGGACAGCTTTTGATAGACCTAAAATTGATCAAAATTGACTCTTCTTTCCTATTTCTCTCTTAAATAAGCTAAAAAGGTCAATTAGTTTCAACATGGTAGGGCCAAGAGGATTTGAGTCAGATCAAGTGTAATTTATGTGTAGTAGTACTATTTGTGTAGTCTAGATTCTTACCAATAGTTAGATCATTGGTGTGCTATGATGCATGAACCAGTACCAATAAAGTCATCTTCTCATTGCTTACACATCCCCTACACCTTAATTTTTCTTCTTTATTTGTATTAACCCATGAAATTCTAGTTATGTACATTATATTGAGACACATGATCTTCCTTAGTAAAAGGTTTCAATTAATTCTTAATGTTTTAAAGTCAATATAGAAGCAAGACCATCTCATTCTTCTAGTAAAGACTCCATTGAAGTCTGTAGACTATGTTTCAACAAATTTTAGAGCTTATCTTCCTATTTTGGTTTTAGATCAAAGGATAAATGTTTTTTTACACTCTCAAATTATATGGAGATTAGTTTTTATTCTATAATTTTAGTCTAAAAGAGTAGCACTTGATAAATTATGGGGCCTAAAACATATACACAATCAATTTCCCTTATCACTGTCACCTACAGTCAACTGAGATTGAACATTGACCAATCAAGTTGATGAAACATGAGATTTTAATGTTTTGATAAGTATCTCAAGTTGAACACAAAAATATTGAGATATTTAAATCATTTAGGGGATTGGTTATGACAACTATTTCAACACATATAGTTCAAAGACAATGTTCACCTATATGTGGCTCCAATAGTGGTCTAGAAATGTTGAGAGGAATGTATTAAACTCCTTGAGACCTTAATTTTAGGTATAAGATCATTAAAAAGGAAACTGTGATAATTTTAGAGTCATAAGATGGCATACAAACTTGAGTCTTTGATCACAAAGTTTGAAAATTTTCAATGGAGACACTTTACCTTAACTCTCTAAATCACATTTTGCTCATACACATAGACACCTCATGGTAAAGTGCCTTAAAGTCCATAGAGGTCTAATTGTTTTCATCTTATAGACCAAGCCCAAGAACAATGAATTTAAATATAATAATGGTTTATTGATCAAGGTGAATGGGTTTTGAGTGATTTCTAACTTATGTAGGCTTTGACCTGAAACACTTAGAAAACACTATGCTAAGATGACTAAAAGCAACCAACTTACAGTGGTAAGTGAAACTATGATCTCTAATCATGAAAGGAGCTCATATAGGTATGGAATAGTAAGAATAACCTCTAATAGGATCAAATAAGTTGAACTTCAAGGTAAGTAAACACATCACCACCTATAATAGTCTTTTTTTCTCTCAAAATGTCACCTATAATCTGACTGTAGACACACAATATGTTGGAAATAGGTAGTTTGAGTGTGCACAAAAGCCCTAAGTCATGATATGAATATTTTAAAATTTTAAATAATCTCATAAAATCAAATAAGGATCTAATTCATGAAACACAATTCCTAAACATGGAAATACACATACAAGAATCCCCTTTTCTTGAGTTGGTAACACAAGCAGAAAGTTTGTAGATTAGACTAAGGTAGTGGGAAAAGGTGATTTGAAGGTGGGAAGATATGTATAATGGGATGAATATATATATTAAAATATTATAAATATGAAAAAAATTTCCCATTTTATCCCTAGATTCAAACACTCTGACATAGATGAAGGTTGAACAAGCTTAGCTTTGCATACAGACCGTGCAAACAATGCATAGATTAAAAAGCTAGTTTTAGGGTTTTTTTATATT
Organism: Torreya grandis; assembly: GCA_037957365.1. Classification (NCBI taxonomy): domain Eukaryota; kingdom Viridiplantae; phylum Streptophyta; class Pinopsida; order Cupressales; family Taxaceae; genus Torreya; species Torreya grandis. The sequence continues at coordinate 600,719 of JARHVA010002549.1, read as the reverse complement.
GGGAGATATACAAAGGTGTTCCATCCTTTTATATTTGTATATAATGTCATCAATACCTATTAAATCCATTCATAACCTTATTCAATTAAATCAAATAGGATATATTCCCTTTGTTTTATCTCAGACAAAGGGCACTCCTAATCAAGACCACCCTATAGGTTTGGTGAGTGAATGATAAGGGGATGAGATGAAAATTATTGGAATAATGTATAATGGTGTTTAAATTTGTTTTAGACATGAAAAAAATATGAAAAATTACTTATTATTGAGAAACCACTCAGATATGGTCATATGTCATGGAACACAATTAGGCCTATTAGGCCTAAACCCTACAAGGGTCCAAATTCATTCACATGACCATGGAACCTTTCCAATATAGTTGAGACCTTAAAGAGGAGGTATAATTTTGAACAAAGATATTTTTATTTGAGAGTAAAAAAAATGAGTGGTCAATTGGACCAAAAAACATGATAGAAGTACCAAGAAATTACTCAAAATTTTCATAGGCCATTTTTAGTGTCATTTGTTTAGGGTTTAGATGTCAAGATTTTATGAACAATCCTTAACAGTCCAAACATCTCAAAACCATCATTAAACCCTTATCTAAGACCCAATGAAGGAAACATAAATTTATATTAATCCATAAGAGGTCATTTATCCATGAAAATGATTTTAATATGTCTATAACTCTTGTAAGCTTCTTTCCATCCAATTAGTTTGTACCGTACTTGTATAGACATAGGAAAATCAAGATTTTTTATAGGATTTTAAATATTTAATAGGTGTATAAGGAAAATAAATAATTAATATCATTGGGGGAGGTCTTTATATACGTATTCCTACTCTCCATAATCATTTATCACCATATATAGGAATGGAAATACCTCTGTTACACCATTCATCACAAGCAGTCTTATACAAATATTAAAAATGAGAAGTGACTACTAAGAAAAAAGATGAAAATTCCACTTTTGGATATTTTAAGGTCTAATTAATGTATTTAAATGTAAAGTGACTCTAAATAGTTTTCCTAATACCTCTTATATATATTTTGTTGTCAAACTAAAGGCCACTTGGATGACAAATGTGAAGAGTGAGGCCTACAATACCAATGAGTGACTACAGATGGTGAGTAAAAGTGCCATGAATAAATCTATTAGTTAGGGAAGCATTTGATGAATATAATATAATTTTTTCAACCTCTCTTATATATTACATATGTCTTGACTCTCCATATTCTATTTTTAAGTGCTCAAGAGATACTCAATGATGAAGGCAATTTCAAGAAGGTCATTTGAGGACCCTATGCCAGTTTCAGGGGTTTTTCATGATTCATATGGACACTTGTCAAAGAATACCTTTCATGGTTTATTATATACTTGATTATTATATAGAAAAAATTTCCTCATCACTTGACACTTTTTCTTATGACCCTTGAGCTCCACTTCTCTTTTTGCTTAAATAATCTATAAATGCAAGACATTTTGGATTTTGTAAAGGAATCCACACCTAGTAAAGTGAAGCCCTGATGTTTTGTGATTATATTTTTCCTTTTAAATAAATATTTAAAATCTAGTTTTGATTTCACAATCTATCTTGTCTAGTGATGTGAATTGATTCATAGTGTTAGGTCAAGTGATTAATATTTATCCTTACTATCTCTCAACCCTTTCATGTTTGATGCAAGTAGTTCTCACTCTAATAGGTCACATTAAGTGTATTCAAGTTAATTTTTATGTATTTAAGTATAATTATTATCCTTATTATTGCCAGTCTTACCTCTAGTTTACTCACCTTGAGTATTTCAATGCATACCACCTCCATGTTTGAAGTGCTAATGTTAGAGAAATTTAGGATTTCGAGACTAGTGTTGTGATTAATGTTTCTTAGTGAAATTTTATGGTAGTGTAGTGGATATATTTATGGTGTATCACCTAAGAAAATTAGTTTATTTCCAAGTCACTTCTACCCTTTTTCATCCAAGTAAACAAGTAGTGTAGGTGATAACCAAACAAAGAGCAATTTAGGAAGTTAGCCCTTAAACCTAGAGGTCTACCTATGATATAGGCAAACCCATATAGGTATTTTAAAGTTTTAAAAATATTATATTAGGATTGAAAAACAAAATGTAGGGTGTAATATTTGATGACAACATTTCCATAAGAGAGAAGATTTTGAAAAAAAAAGTTATCAAAGGTCTTACTAGTCATTTTTGGCATGATAAGACTTTGGTGAAACTAAGTGACAAGTAATATTATCCTTATATGAGCATGTAAATGAATAATATCATTTAAATATGTAACATTTTCCGTGATTCCAAGTGATAAATTCAATATACTAGTTTGTATCAACCATTGCCCATTCTAGATAGACTATGGGACATATTTAGTATGGACTTTTCCCTTAAATTAACAAGAATGGAGTGAGATCATGATTATATATTTGTTTCTGTTATGTTTTCTAATATGGCTCGCTTTTTAGCATCCAAGGGGACTAGTGATGCCACACATATTAAACATTTATTCTTTCAAGAACTATTGTATCAGATAGAGATATAAAGTTTATTAGAAAATTTTGGAGGATGTTATGTAAGAAGTTAGGCATAAGATTATATTTCAATTTAGCCTATCACCCTCAAGAGAATGGGGAAACAAAGGTTGTGAATTAGAGTCTTTTTAATTTTTTGAGATGTTTAGTTGGTAACAATACAAAATAGTGGGATTCAATTTTGACACAAACTAAGTTTGCTTACAATGATTCATTGAATTAAAGTACATGTTTGAGTCATTTTTAAATAGCATATGAGAGATACCATACACATGTATATGAGGTTTGGAGTATAACTAAGATGAGTAGGATGATTTTATAAGGTTAATACCATGCTCAAGTTATGCACGACATGCATAAATAAGTCAATCAAATAATTTAAGAGAGTGTTGAAAAATATATAAGAAATAATCTTATATGCAAAGTAAAGAGATGAATTTTTAAGTTATAGACTTAGTTTTGGAACATTTGAAAGGTTTTCAAAAGGTTAGTACAAAAATATCATGTGAAATAATTTCAATCCTTTTAATATTTTGAGGAAGTTCTCAATGATTAATTATGAATTAAAGTTACAAGATGGAGTAAGAATATCACCTATGTTCAACATAGAATATTTGTACCCATATGTTGAGGTGAAAACAAGAAATAACATAGATTATTTATTTATGTATTGGAGAGATAAGTTTCAATGAGTATGTAAAGATGATATGGAATACATTATATACATTTGAATTGGAAAGAAGACAAGAGGAAATGAGTACTACAGCAAGTTGGTCAAGTAGAAGGATGAAACAACCTAAAATGTGACTTGGGTGATATTTTATTTCATTTTATTATTATTTTGGATTTGTTTTAAAATAATAAGTTAATTTCACAAGGTTTACATTATCTTGCACATATTGATTTTTGGGTACATTTGTTCATACATTTATGTCTACATATTATTATGAATGTCAAAGTCGCATGTATGTTATGACATAATAAATATTTATATGAATGTCAACATGGAAGAAATTTTATAACCCAAGGAATTTTTATAAATAGGGGATGTTTTTTCCATTAGGGTAAGAGAGAATTTGAATAAATAATTATCCACAAAAATAATTGAGGAAGATATTCATTTTGAGGTCCAAAGGCAAATAAGAATAGGCAGAGGGAAAAACTTTGATAGAACATAATAAAACTATAGGAAAACATTTTATTTTAATAATTTATCATTAAGTAATGAAAAAATGTTGAGGGGGAAAGGGAGTGAGTTTAAGGTTCACAGGCATGAAAAAGAGGGGAAATTTTGTAACCAATCCATTCAGTTTATTTTTAAGATCATTTGGAAATGCTTATTGAATGAAAAATGATTTGTGTGTTATTTGTGGTAAGTTTATGAATGTTAAACTATGACTTGGTCTTTGCATTATTTCTTTTCCCAAACTAAGTATCACAAATCTAAATGTTTTAATCAAGTGGACACCTTATTTTTTATTTCATAATAATGACACATGAAGACTAGATAAATTGGGGTGTGGAACCTAAAATCAATTATCCAAGAGGATCTCTTACTATAAATAATATTATATTATAGATACTTTATTCAAATACATTTCCCATTATACCTCTTGAGGAACCCATCCACTCCTTCATCCTTAAGCTTAGGATATCATCCAATCTTGTCTCCCCATCCCCTCTTCCCTTAAAATGTGTTAAAAATCCATGTAATAGTCACAATATCTCTTCTCATATATTATGAGATATAAAACTAATAACTTCTCCTTGGAAAACATAATAATTTTATCCTCATACATAAATTTCCCATTGTCACTTTGGTAAATATTTATGGTGTCAGTGTAGTGACTTAGTGAAGCTTATTAAATTGAAAGTCATCTAGAGTGGTGGTGTTTAGTAATAATATTGGTTCATAATAAACTTTATGTAATTAAGTAGTAAGAATTGGTGTATTTAAGGATAAAATGTTCACAAGTGATGGGAAATATCTATGATCAATAAGTGGGAAATATATCCGAGAGTATGAAAGTAAGGAAACTATTCATAATGCACTCTCTCAATTAGATTCAAATAACTCTTTAAATAGATAAGGAAAGGAAAAAAGTAGATTAATCCATATTAAATTTGTCACATCAATATAGACATGGAGATGGGGTGGGTATAAATATCTTAGGCAAGAGAAATATGCCCTTTCCATGTTTGTCACTTAAGTGACACATGTCATTGACCCATTTGAAGGTGGAATTGATAAATTATGTGAGCATTAAATCTTCACATATGCTATTTTAATCCTAGATAAATATGATTAGTCACACTTTTCATAGATACACTAACCTTTAAAATATTATTAGTGCATATAAAATAGTAAATGAATACCCTCCTTAAGTGAAACACAGGAAGGCATACACATAAAAATAAGTCTATGAATTCTCTAAAAAATGGGTCCCAACATATATGTATGATGAATTACCTAGTTATAATAAAAATTACTTGAAGAAATGAGACACATCATAAGGGTGTCTTCAAAATAATTAAAATAACATAAATAATCAGGACATTGAGATATGTTACAAAGAATCCCAATAAGAAGTATGACACACAAGTATTACACCATAAAGCCAAAAGATGATGGGTTGATCTATCATTAAATATATTTGATGGGATAAATCCATCACAAAAGGTACTCTAGGTGGGATGATCCATCATAAATGAATACACTGGTTGGGTTGGTCCACCAAACAAAGTTAAAGTGAATGGCTAATTAGTAAATAACTCAAAACAATATAAGTTGTTCCAATCCACTACTAAATCAATGAAGAATAAAAATAATATATTGGATATACATAATTATCCATAAAATGAGATTATCAATCTATCAAATGAGGTATCACGAATATAAACTAATTCACTAAATGAATATTGAATGGAAAAAATTATGATAGATATGAAATTTATCCTACTTAGTAAATATAATCTTAGATAAGGTAATTAACTAAAATCTATTATGATACTTTATATATTGGGGGCATGACCAAATCAGATTTGCTAACCCTAATTAAGGGATATCTTATAACACAACACTAAAAGAGAGGCTTACAAATCATCTTGTCAAATAACACTATGCAATAACCATAGCTAGGTATTTTAGTACATAAAATAAAACTAATATAGTGATCACCAAATATTTTGGCATAGAGGGGGATGGTCTAACACAAATAAATAATGAACTGATCATGATACATAAATAGGTGACTAGATAGACTAAGGTGGAAGATGAAAAGCAATGAAGACAATATATCTATAGTAAGTTTAAGTATAGAGGTAATCTAAGAAATGAGTTATAAATTCAAAACATATCATCTTGTGAAAAATCTATCTATAAAATAAAATATTAAAATTTAGAGATACTTAACCTTAAGCAAAGTTGTCAAGTCTCAATCTCTCCCTTGGCTAATGGTGCTTTGCAAGAGATTTTTATGTATCTGTAATGATCACACTATATAAATAATATATAGGGAAAAATAATCCTACTTATATCCAATAATTCCAAAAATATAATCTATCTTACCTCCAAGACAAACCCTAATCAATGGATCCTTCAAATATAGATGTAACAGAAATGAGAGCTATAATAATGCAAAAATTAATATTCCTAGTTATTGGATTGAAATGTAAATGGTATTTATAAAAATAAATAGATACTAACACTTATATAATTTAATATAATAAGGTCATATAGCATGACCCAATTTTAATAAAATGTTACCATTATGCCTCAAATTAGGTTGGCAAGGCCAACTTAATTCTTTAATGTGTGATTTAAATTTCATAATAGGGTTGATTGAGCCAACTTAGTATGAAAAAGGGTGTTTACTTCATTAGGGGATTTTTGATAGAAAATTTTCTTAAATAAATGGATAAATGGGGTTTTATTTGCTTGCAGATTTCGATAAATAGGATTTATAGTGGGTTTTAAGTAATGATAGGGGGTTTAGGTATGATAGAATTAACCATAAATATTGAGAAGAAATGATGGTCTTCCCACCCATTTCTTGGTTCATCCTTTAAGGTGTGTACTTAGAGATATTGAAACATGAAAGGTTCTTGAAAGAGGGAAAGCATCAGTAAATTTTAAAGTTTAAAAATATTGTGTGTATATATACCCCACTCGAATCTCATCACATGTCACGAAAGTGTAACATGGGATGGTGCTTTGAGAAAGAACATAGAAACACATAAAATTACACTAAATAGTTATATTAGAAAGTATAAAATAAACAAAATTAAATAGTTTGATTTACATAGAGTTGTGTGAGAAATAGATGGAAGAAGCTTTCATTCTATGGAGCAAGAGATGGACCTTAAAAATAAGATAAAATTTGAAAATTTTACAAAAATATGTGGTTCTCACTGAAACATTCTCTTCTTTTTTTGGATTTTAAAACTTATTTCGGTTTGTCAAATGAATGTATAGAAGCAAAGTTATGAGAAAAATATGGAACTTTTTTGTAAGTAATTGGAAGGTTAGAAAAAAAAACATTCTAATAGGGTAATCAACTATTCATTTTGACATTTGCTAATTTTTGAAACCAAAGATTTGTGTGATCAAAATTTGCAATGAGAGAAATGAAATAGGGTTGATTGGGCCAACTTAGTATGAAAAAGGGTGTTTAATTCATTAGGGGATATTTGATAGAAAATTTTCTTAAATAAATGGATAAATGGGGTTTTATTTGCTTGCAGAGTTGGATAAAGACATCTAGGAGGAGGAAGAGTTGGAGGACATATAGTAATTACTGATGGAATAATCCAAGTATAGGATGTATTTAATAATATTTTTTAGAATTTAGTATAAAATATTGAAGGTTTGAAAACTTAGATGTTGGGGAAAATTTGTGTAGTGAAACTTGCCCATACAAATTTAGTAATAGAGTAAAAATTACCATGAATAGTAGGTAGAATTCAAAACATGAAAAATTAGTTATAGGGCATTAATGACTAACTAGTTAAAAACTATCATAAAAATTAAATGGGGTTAAGCTAGTCAACTTATTTTAATTTTTTAGGTTTGGTTAGGTGGCTGATTTTGTATTAGTTATTTGATCTATTTGTAAGTTAGAGGGAAAAAAACACATTGAAGGTAGATAACCTAGTTGAAATGAGTAAGGATGTCCAATGGAATGCACTATGGCTAAAAACATTAGTTTTAGTATTGTTGACTTAGTATAAAATATAGGTGACATATATTGAATGAGGAATGGTTTCTGATTGTTGAATGTGGATCCCTTTGGGGCTATCACATGACCATGTTAGTACACTTTGGGGGTTAGAGAGATCCAAGGATGTGGGGAATAAATTTTTCCTTTACTCCTCACAAGGGTGAATATTATTCAATGTTTATTTAATAATTTTCATGTTGACTTTCATACTTGTTGGAAGTGGGATTGATTTCCTTGTTCTAGTGAATTAATTGTTTATTTAATATTTCTATGATGCATTAAGATAAAATTATTAAATGATTTATTTAATAATTTATATGAAGCATTAGGAGACATTATTAAATGATGTATTTAATTATTTATGTGATGCATTAGGTGGAAAAAAATTATCAAGTGTAGTATTTAATAATTTCTTCATGTATTATGGAAGTGGATTGGACTTCCACATTGAAAGTTGGGCCATTTGGAGAATAATGGTGTGTTAGTACTCTAGAGAACTTTAAAATATGAATTGAAAGGTGGAATTTGGCATGTCACTTCATGGGTATAGCTTATCTTGTTTGAGGATGGTTAGTTTTCTCTTTGGAGGATGTTTTCTACATCATTTATTATTTATACAGGGTGTGGAGTGGCCTATGAGAGGTTGTTGATAATTATTATTTTTAGGCGTGGATTTTGAGAGATAGATTCAAAGTGTAGGTTTTTTGAAAAGTGTATATGTTCATTTATAGGGTGTGGTATACCATCTTGTGAGATACAAGATTGTGCAAGTGCAGGTGAAAGTGTAGCTTTTGTGCATCATTTTTTATAAGAGATTTTTATATCTCTGTGAGAGTTCATTGTAATATTATTAAAAATTACTATTTTAATTTAAGAATTTCTTGTTAGATGTAGCCCACAGTGGGTGAATGATGTTATATCTATGTTATGTGTTATTTCTAGTTTTGTTCTCTTCATTTCTACTTTTATTTAAACTATGGTTTGAAGGAATTATTTTCACATAATTAAATTTGATTTTCACACATTTAAACTCTGGTTTTATGATTTTATGGTGGTTTAAAATATAGTTTTCATTCACTTAATTCCTAATAACTAGTATAATATCTTTGGTGGTGTTTTAGCTGAAGTGGTGAATCACAGGAAAGGTTATTAGCTTGAGTGGGAGCTAGGGAGAAGAAATCAAATTCAACATTGAAAAGTTTGATGGTAATAATTTTGGTTTATGGAAAATGTAGATGGAATATTACTTGTATCAGAAGGAACTTCAACTCCCCTTGAAGGGGAAAGGAGGACAACCTGTAAGTATGCATGATGCATATTAGACATTACTTGACGTGAAGTTATTGTGAGTCATTCAATTATACCTTGCATCTTCTATTGCATTTATCATTATAGATCAAATATATACAAAGGGTCTCATGAATAAACTTGGAAAGTTGTATGAGAAACCCTTAGCTTCAAATTAAAAATTTCTTATGAAAGGATTTTTTAACATGAAAATGTCTTAGAATAGTTTAATTGCTAATCATTTAAATAATTTTAATACAATTTTAAGTATGCTCACTTATGTTGGAATTAAGTTTGATGATGAAGTTATAGCTTTGCTAATTTTATGTTCTTTGCTAAATAGTTGGGATAGTTTGGTTATTGTTGTGAGTAATGTAGTCTCTACCAAGGGAAGCTTGAATTTTGAGGATGTTGTAGGTGTAATTTTTAGTGAGGAGATGTGAAGGAAAAGTACTAGTGAATCATCTTCAAGTAATGCTTTCTCTATTGATACTAGAGGGAGGCAAAAGGAAAAAATCAAATGTAACCATGGAAAGTCAAAAGGTAGATCTAAATCAAGATCGAAAGCTAAGATGATATGTTGGCATTGTGGGAAGAGTGAAAACTCAAAGAAGGATTGTTGGTCACTTCAAGATAAGAAGGGAAACAAGGAGGAAATGAATGAAATAAATGTGACATTGGGTAAAACAAGCCAAGATGCCTTAATTATTTCTTTGGATAATTTTACTAAGTATTGGGTATTAGATCCAGGGGATTCTTTTCATGCCACCCCACATAGGCATTATTTTTTGATTATGTTCAAGAGAATCTAGGATATGTATATCTTGGTGGTGATGAACCATGTGATATAGTAGGGAAAGGTTCTATTTAGGTGGAAATGCAGAATGGGAACTCATGGGTAATTAAGGATGTTAGACATGTGCCTATGTTAAGATGGAATTTGGTTTCAGTGGGGAAATTAGGCAGTGAAGGATGTTCAATTATGTTTACTAGAGTTTCATGGAAAGTTACCAAAGAATCTCTTGCGATTTTGAGAGGTAAGAAATTTGGTACTTTATATATAACTAGTAGTGTTGATTCTTATGATTTAGTTTCTGCAAATGAAAATGTAACTATGTCACACTACATGGTCACTTATATGAGCCATAAGGGTATGGAGATCTTAAATGATAAGTTGAGTAGATTGAAATATCTAGATCTAGACTTCTATGAGGATTGTGTGTATGGAAAATAGAAGAAGGTTAAGTTCCTGAAAGTTGGACCTACAAAGAAAGAGCACAAGCTAGAGTTGGTACATTCAGATGTATGGGGACTAACTTAGGTTTCTTATATTGGTGGTTCCAATTATTATGTCACTTTTATTGATGATGAAACTAGGAAAGTTTTGGTTTATTATATTAAAAATAAATCTAATGTGTTTGACACTTTTAAGAAGGGGAAAGTCTTGATTGAGAATGAAACATGTCTCAAATTGAAATGTCTCTGATAAGATAATGGAGGTGAGTATTGTAGTAATGATTTCTTTGATTATTGTTCTAATAATGGAATATATTGGTAATGGATGGTTCCAAGAGCTCCACAATAGAATGGGGTGTTGAAAGGATGAGCAAAACAATAATGGAATGTGCTAGGAGCATGAGGTTACATGCTAAGTTGCCTTTATAGTTTTGGGTAGAAGAAGTTAGCACAATAGTATATCTAATTAATAGATGAAATTATATGCTTTTGGATGGATACATTCCCAAACAAGCTTGGTCTGGTAAGAATGTCGATTATTTTTTTCTTAGAGTCTTTGTATGTGAGGATTTTTCCCTTATCAAGATAGATAATAGGACCAAGTTAGAGGGTAAATTAGATAAAAGAACTTTATTGGATATGTTGAGGATGACTTTGGTTTCCATTTATGGAGCATTAAAGATATGAAAATATTTTGGTCTAGAGATGTAGTATTTAATAAAAAAATTCATGTATAAGGATCAGTTGCAGGAATAGGAACAAGAACTAAAATAGTACATAATATTGGATGACATTGTAGATGGAAAAGTATATAATAAATTATTTTATGAATCTTCTACACAAGTACCCAAAAATCTTATGGTAAGAAGATCTTCTAGAGTAAGAAAAGAACCTAAACATTTTTCTCCTTTGAATTATTTGCTACTCACTGACAATGGAGAACCAAAGTGTTATGAGGAAGTAATGTCGATAGATACTAGGTTGAAATGGAATAATCCATGGATGAAGAGCATAGATCTCTCATCGAGAACCAAACACGGGATTTGGTAAGGCTACCCAAGGGCAAGAGTGCATTTCCAAATAGGTGGATATTCAAAATAAAAGAAAATGATCAAGGGAGAAAAATGTATAAGGCCAGGATGGTGGTCAAAGGGTTTGCACAAAAATTAAGTATTTATTTTGATGATATTTTTTCTCCTATTGTAAAATGACTTTGATTAAGATTGTTCTTGGTGTAGTTACAGTTAAGGATTTGCACTTAAAATAGTTAGATGTGAAAACTACTTTTCTTCATGGTGATTTAGATGAAGAGTTGTATATGAAGCAACTATTGGGATATGAGGTCAAAAGGAAGGAGAACTATGTGTGTAGATTAAATAAGAGTTTGTATGGATTGAAACAAGCTCCACGATAATAGTATAATAAATTTGATTGTTTTATGTTGGAACGAGAATATCAAAGGTGTAATTATGAACATTACATGTACATCAAATATTTTGATGATGGTTCCTTTATTATTTTATGATTGTATGTGGATGACATGTTAGTTTTAGGAAAGAACATATGGCATATTCATATGCTCAAGAGACAGCGTAATCTCTCCTTTTCTATGAAGGATTTTGATGTTGCAAAGCAAATCCTTAGTATGAGAATTACTCATGACAGGAAGGAGAGGATGTTGGTTTTATCCCAATTAGAGTATGTGAAGAAATTATTGGAAAGGTTGAGTATGTTGGATGCTAAATCTGTTGGTACTCCATTGGGTGGCCACTTTAGATTATCAAAAGAGCAATGTCCCAAGATGGAAGATGAAAAGATTAAGATGTCCAAGTTACCTTATTAATCAATATTTGGAAGCTTGATGCATACCATGGTTTGTATTAGGCTAGATATTGCCTAAGTAGTGGGAGTTGTGAGTAGGTATATGAGTGATCCAAGTTATGAGCATTAACAAGCAGTGAAATGGATTCTTTGATATTTGAGAGGAACCATTGATGTTGCATTATGTTATGGTAGATCAGATACCACTTTACATGGTTATGTGGACTTGGATATGGTAGGGGATATTGATAGTATGATAAGTAAGTCAAGTTATATTTTTACTTTTGGAGGTACAACGGTTAGTTGGATCTCTAGAATATAGAAGGTTGTGGCTTTGTCAACCATAGAGGTAGAGTATCTTTCTACCATAGAGGCTAAAAAGGAGATGATTTGGTTATAGGAGTTATTTCAAGAGTTAGGACATGAGTAGGAGTTGGAAGACTAAATAGTGATAGTCAGAGTGTTATTCATTTAGAAAAGAACTCTACTTTCCAATTGAAGATGAAACATATTTGGTTACATTATCGATTCATCAAGATAGCTTTAGAAGAGAACTTGGTTAAGTTGGAGAAGATTCATACTAGCCAGAATCCTATGGATATGATGACCAAGGTGGTCATATTGGACAAGTTGAGACTATGTTTAGATTTGGTTGGCCTTAGTGTTCATATAGTACTGATAGATTTTGTTCAGGAGAAAAGGTCTCCAAGTGAGAGATTTTTGAGTTTGGATCCCTTTGGGGAGATCACATGACCATGTTGGTACGCTTTGGGGGCCTAGAGAGCTCCAAGGATGTGAGAAGCACATTTTTCCTTTACTCCTCATGTGGGTGAATATTATTAAATACTTATTTAATAATTTGCATGTTGACTTAATTTCTTCTTAGAAGTGGGATTGATTTCCTTGTTCTAGGGAATTAATTATTTATTTAATATTTCTATGATACATTAAGAGAAAATTATTAAATGATGTATTTAATAATTTCTATGATGGATTATGAGAAATTATTAAATGGTGTATTTACTTATTTTTAAGATGCATTAGGATGAGAAAAACTATTAAATGTAGTATTTAATAATTTCTTGATGTATTATAGAAGTGGATTGGACTTCCACATTAGAAGTTGTGCCATTTGGAGAGGAATGGCATGTTCCTACTCTAGATACCTTTTGTATATACATTGAAAGGTGGAATTTCATGTGTCACTTCATGATAGATCTTATCTTGTTGGAGGATGGTGAATTTTATTTTTGGAGGATATTTTCTACACCATTTGTTATTTATATAGGGTGTGGAGTGACCTATGAGAGGTTGTTGATAATTTTTATTTGTATGTGTGGCTTTTGAGAGATAGAGTCAAAGTGCAGGTGTTTTACAAAGTGAATGTGTTCATTTATAGGGTGTGGTATAACATATTGTGAGATACAAGATTGTGTAGGAGCAGGTGAAAGTACAACTTTTATGCAGCATTTTCTATAGGAGATTTTTTCTATCTCTATTAGATTTCATTGTAATCTTATTTTAGATTACTATTTTATTTGAGGACTTTCTTGGTGGATGTAGCCCACATTGGGTGAACCACAATATATTTATGTTATGTGTTATTGCTATTGTTGTTCTCTCCATTTATGCTTTCATTTAAATTATGGTTTGAAGGAATTGTTTTTGCATAATTAAATCTAATTTTCACACATTTTAAATCTAGTTTTGTGATTTTATAGTGGTTTAAAATCTGGTTTACTTTCACTTAAATCCTAATAACTGGTATCAGATCTTTAATGGTGTTTTAGCTAAAGTGGTAAATCACAGGAAAGGTTATTAGCTTGAGTGGGAGCTATGAGAAAATAAATTAGATTCAGAGTTGAGTAGTTTGACGGTAAGAATTTTGGTTTGTGGAAATACAGATGGAAGATTACTTGTATCATAAGGAACTTCAACTCCCCTTGGAGGGGAAAGGAGGACAACCTATAAGTATGAGCGATGTATATTGGACATTACTTGATAGGAAGGCATTGGGAGCCATTTAGTTATGCCTTTCATATTATGTTGCATTTAACATTGTAGATCAAACATCTACAAAAGATTTGATGGATAAACTTGGAAAGTTGTATGAGAAACCCTTAGCTTCAAATAAAAACATTCTTATAAAAATAATGTTTAACATGAAAATGTCTATGAATGGTTTAATTTATAATCATTTAAATAATTTTAATATAGTTGTAATTATGCTCACTTCCATTGGAATTATGTTTGATAATGAAGTTAGAGCTTAGTTAATTTTATGTTCTTTGCTTGATAGTTAGGATAGTTTGGTTATGGCTATGAGTAGTGCAGTCCTTGCCAAGGGAAGCTTGAATTTTGAGAATGTTGTAGGTGTAATTATTAATGAGGAGATGTGAAGGAAAATCTTTGGTGAATCATATTCAAGTAATTATTTATCTATTGATGCTAGAGAAAGGCAAAAAAACAAGAGCAAAGGCAACCGTGGAATGTCAAAAGTTAGATCTAAATCAATATCTAAAGATAAGATGATATGCTGACATTATGGGAAGATTGGACACTCAAAAAAGGATTTTTGGTCACTTTGGGATAAGAAGGGAAAAAAGGAGGAAATGAATGAGGTAAATGTGGCATCAAGTAAAAGAATTCAAGATGCCTTAATTCTTTATTTGCATAATTTTATTGAGTCTTGGGTATTAGATTTAGGGATTCTTTTCATGCCACCCCACATAGGCATTATTTTTATAATTTTGTTCAAGAGAATCTAGAACATGTATATCTTGGTGATGATGAACCTTGTGAGATAGTAGGGAAAGGTTCTATTTAGGTGAAAATGTAGAATGGGAACTTGTGGATACTTAAGGATGTTAGACATACACCTATGTTGAGATGGAATTTAGTTTTAGTGGGGCAATTGGCTAGTGAAGGATGTTTAATTATGTTTACTAGAGTTTCTTAGAAAATTAACAAAGGATCTCTTATGATTTTGAGAGGTAATAGATTTGGTACTTTATATTTGACTAGCAGTGTTGATTCTTATGATTTAGTTACTATAGATAGAAATGCAACTATGTGGCACCACATGTTTGATCATATGAGCCATAAGGGAATGGAGATCTTAAAAGATAAGTTGCTTAGATTGAAAGATCTAGATCTAAACTTCTGTGAGGATTATGTGTATAGAAGATAGAAGTGGGTTATGTTCTTGAAAGTTGTATCCACAATGAAGGTTCACAAGTTAGAGTTGGTACATTCAGATGTATGGGTACCAACTCAGGTATCTTATATTGGTGGTTCTAGTTATTATGTAAGTTTTATTGATGATGTAACTAGGGAAGTTTTTGTTTACTTCATTGAAAAGAAATATAATGTATTTGACACTTTTAAGAAGTGGAAAGCCTTGGTTAAGAATGAAAAAAGTCTCAAATTGAAATGTCTCATATCAGATAATGGAGGTGAGTATTTTAGTAATGCATTCTTTGATTATTGTTCTAACAATAAAATCCATAGGCAAAGGATGGTTCTAAGAACTCCACAACAAAATGGGGTGTCTAAAATGATGAAAGGAACAATAATGGAATGTGTTAGGAGCATGAGGTTACATGCTGGGTTGCCTTCATAGTTTTGGGTAGAAGCAGTTAGCACAATAGTATATATGATTAACAAATGAACTTCCATGCCTTTGGATGGAGGAATTCTTGAACAAGCTTGGTCTGGTGAGAATGTTGATTATTCTTTTCTTGGAGTCTTTAGATGTGAGGCCTTTTCCCTCATCAAGAAAGAGAATATGACCAAGTTAGAGGCTAAATAAGAGAAATGCACCTTTGTTAGATATGGTGAGGATGACTTTGGTTTTAACTTATGGAGCATTAAAGATAATAAAATATTTTGGTCTATAGATGTAGTCTTTATTGAAAAAGTCAATATAAGGATCAATTATAGGAATAGGAACACGAACCGAAAGAGTACATAGTATTCGATGACATTATAGATGGAAAAGTATTTAATGAATCAGTTCAAGAATCTACTACACAAGGACCCTAAAATCCTATGGTAATAAGATATTCTAGGATATAAAAAAATACTTAAATGTTTTTCTCCTTTAAATTATTTGTTACTCACTGTTAATGGACAACTAGAGTGTTATTAGGAAGCAATGCTAGTAGAAGCTAGGTTGAAATGGGAATAAGCCATGGATGAAGAACATAGATCTCTCATATAGAACCAAACATGGGATTTGGTAAAGCTACCCAAGAGCAAGAGTGCATTACCAAACAAGTGGATTTTTAGAATTAAAGAAGAAGAACAAGGGAGAAAAAGGTATAAGGCCAAGATGATGGTCAAGGGTTTTGTACAAAAAATAGGTATTGATTTTGATGAGATTTTGTTGTTGTTGTAGAATTGACTTCTATTAGGAGTGTTCTTGGTTTAGTTGCATTTTAGGATTTTCACTTAGAATAGTTAGATGTGAAAAATGCTTTTCTTCGTGGTGATTTGCATGAAGAGTTGTATATGAAGTAGCCATAGGGATATGAGGTGAAAGGGAAGGAGAACTATGTGTGCAATTTAAAGAAGAGCTTGTATGGCTTGAAATAAGATCCACAACAATGGTATAATAAATTTGATTGTTTTATGTTGGAACAAGAATATAAAAGGTGTAATTCTGACCATTAAATGCATATCAGACATTTTGATGATGGTTATTTTATTATTTTATGTTTGTATGTTGATGCAATGTTAGTTGTAGGAAAGAACATAAAATATATTCATATGCTCAAGAAATAACGTAATGACCCATTTTATATGAATGACTTGGGTGCTACAAAGAAAATCCTTGGTATGAGGATTACTCATGACAAGAAGGAGAGGAAGCTAGTTCTATCCCTATCAAAGTATGTGAAGAAAGTCTTGGAAATGTTTAGTATATTGGATGTTAAATCTATTAGTACTCCTTTGGTAGGTCACTTTATATTATCAAAGGAGTAGTATCCTAAGATGGAAGCTAAAAATATTAAGATGTCCAAGGTAACTTATTCATTAGTTATTGGTAGCTTGGTGTATGCCATGGTTTGTGTTAGGCTAGATATTACCCAAGCAGTGGGAGTTGTGAGCAGTTATATGATTGATCCATGTTATGAGAATTGGCAGGTGGTGAAATGGATTATTTGATATTTGAGAGGAACCATTGATGTTGCATTATGTTATGGTGGAATAGATACCACTTTGCATGGTTACATGGACTTGCATATGGAAGGGGATATTTATAGCAGGAGAAGTATGATAGGTTATATT
Organism: Torreya grandis; assembly: GCA_037957365.1. NCBI lineage: Eukaryota > Viridiplantae > Streptophyta > Pinopsida > Cupressales > Taxaceae > Torreya > Torreya grandis. The sequence continues at coordinate 583,317 of JARHVA010002549.1, read as the reverse complement.
TTTACTATTGGAGATACAGTAGTTAGTTGGATCCCTAAGATACAAAAGGTTATGTCTTTGTCAACTATAGAGGTAGAGTATGTTGTTTCCATAAAGGCTAATAAGGAGATGATTTGGTTATAGGAGTTGTTTCAAGAGTTGAGGCATGATCAATAAGTTGGGAGACTACATAGTGATAGTCAGAGTGTTATTCATTTGGAAAATAACTCTACTTTCCACTCGAGGATGAAACATATTTAGTTACATTATCACTTCATTTGGATAGATTTGGAATATAACTTAGTGAAGTTGGAGAAGATTCATACTAGCCAAAATTGTATAGATAAGATGACCAATTTGGTCACATTGGACAAGTTGAGACTATGTTTAGATTTGGTTGTCCTTAGTGGTCATGGAGAAGTGATAGATTATGTTGAGGAGAAAAGGTCTCCAAGTGGTAGATTGTTATGTGTGGAGCCCTTTAGGGCTATCACATGATGATGTTGATACACTTTGGGGGCTTAGAGAGCTCCAAGGATGTGGGGAGTGCATTTATCCTTTATTCCTCATGTGGGTGAATATTATTAAATCCTTATTTAATAATTTTCATGTTGACTTCCATACTTTTTGGAAGTGGGATTGATTTCCTTATTCTAGGGAATTAATTGTTTATTAAATATTTCTATGATGCATTAAGAGAAAATTATTAAATGATGTATTTAATAATTTCTATGATGTGTTAGGATAAATTATTAAATGATGTATTTAATTATTTATATGATGTATTAGGAGAAAAATTATTAAATGTAGTATTTAATAATTTCTTGATGTATTATGCAAGTGGATTGGACTTCCACATTGGAAGTTGTCCCATTTGGAGAGGAATGGTGTGTTCCTAATCTAGAGACATTTTGGAAATGCATTGAAAGGTGGAATGTGGTATGTCACTTCATGGGTAGATCTTATCTTGTTGGAGGATGGTGAGTTTTCTCTTTGGATGATGTTTTTTACACCATTTGTTATTTATACAAGGTGTGGAGTGACCTATGAGAGGTTGTTGATAATTCATATTTGTAGGTCTAGCTTTTGAGAGATAGAGTTAAAGTATAGGTGTTTTGAAAATTTTAGGTGTTCATTTACAGGGTGTGGTATATCATCTTGTGAGATACATGATTGTGTAGGTGTAGGTGAAAGTATAGATTTTGTGCAACATTTTCTATAGGAGATTTTTTCTATCTCTATGAGAGTTCATTATAATCTTGTTTCATATTACTATTTTATTTGAGGACTTTATTGGTGGATGTAGGCCACACTGGGTGAACCACGATATATCTGTGTTATGTGTTATTTCTAGTTTTGTTCTCTCCATTTATGCTTTCATTTAAAATTATGGTTTGAAGGGATTGTTTCTGCATAATTAAATTTGATTTTCACGCATTTAAAATCTAGTTATGTGATTTTATGATGGTTTAAAATCTGGTTTACATTCATTTAATTCCTAAAAATGCTAGTTTATGGTGTGAAAGATCATGTTAGTGTTATGGATGATTGACTTAGTTGGTAAGATGGCTGACCTAATAGGTCAAGGGGATGATTGCATAGTATCTAGTATATTGTGTTAAGTCAAGTGGCCAACTACATAGTGGTGGGATGGCTTAGTAGAGAAATAGGAGTGGTCAATGTAGTATATTACATGGATGACTTAGTTAGGAATGATGAATAAAAAGAAATAAATTTGATGAAGGAAATAACTATATTAATTGATTGGATTATTAGATTTTAAACTATGTTTGATATTTACGTGATAGAGAGTTGATACATGATTTATTTTTTGATATTTTTAAAAGTCAATGAAGACTCCAAAGATTAGTAGATGTAGTTTGGACACCTTATCTTATTGATAGATTACTTGTGGTAGATTGAGCATAGTTGACTTCATTGGGTTTGTGAAGTATTATGGAGATGCGGTAAATTGCACTTAGTGTGGAGTTAGTTGCCCTATTCTTAGGACCATGAGAGTGACTAAATAGCACTTTTATGTGGGTAATATATGGGGATATCATTGAGGTGGTTATAACCATGGAGGATATCCATGAATTGATGGTTGTCCTGGTGTGATACACTAGAGATTGATGTAAAGAGATAAGTCCTATCTTTATGAATGATTAAATATATAATATATACTGACATAGGTTTGTGAGTGCACCTATTTTATGTGTATGTGTTAGCCATTTTGGATATAGAAGGATATTATTAGACTTGTGACAAATTAGGTGATCTATCATAATTTGGATGGGAAGGTCACACTATATATTTTTTCACTATGTCAGTCTATGTTGGAGTAAGGCATGACTTATAACTTAGGATATATCATCTATTTATGGTTAGTACATGATTTTTTTAGTATTATATTGTAGGGGTAAAAAATGATGGGCCACAATATATTATACAATATTTATATTTATGAGAATTTTTATGATATATCACCCTATGGGATTACAACATGTGGTAGATGTTACCTTGTTATGCATGAAATGATGGATATAGGATCATATGTTATATTTTATACCACCTAACCCATGATTTCATACAATAAAAAAGGAATAGACTATTTTTCAATCATATCTAGGCATAGTTGATAATTTTCCCTCTTAGACAAATACCTTTCTGACATAGGTTTGTGTGAAGATTACATGGCACTATTGTGGTGGGTAGTGTTATCTCCAAATATTGCACCCTAGAAGAGGGTGTTCAAACTTATTCTAGATTTGGGAAATAATGGACTACTTAAAGGTGAATGGGGCACCTATGGTGGAATTAGACCTCTAGGATTAAAAGGGATAGCTCCCTAGATATATCTTGATGTACTTGTCACCTAATCTAATACTTTCTTGTGTGAAAAGGGATAAAATTTATATAAAATTAAAGTATTCTAGGGGGTGATACACCATGAATATCTCCATAATATAATAATACAAATACACTAAGAGACAAGACTCAGAAAACTAGCTTCTACCTCTCAAAACACTCTACCACTAGCAATTTATTTATTTATTTTTATTGTAAACTGAAGGCAAACATGGAATCACTGAATTACATATAATTTCAAACATGAAGGTGGACTATATGAAATAATAATCAAGTTGAGTTAACCAAATATCAATTTTAGACATTAAGGCTACTTTTAAACTTGAAAAATAGAGTCATATACTTAACAACACTTCATGTGACCTATTAGAATGAAACAACTTACATCAAACATGGAAGGATTAAGAGGAAGCAAGGTTTGATATCAATCACTTAAATTTTCACTATACATCTCTTCACACACTTTGAAAAGATACTTTGTAGGATCAAAACCAGATTTCATATCTTATTTCAAAGGAAAAGTATAATATCAAACTACAAGGGCTTTAACATACTAGGCATGGTCTCTTTGTAATAGCCAAAATGGCTTGCATTTATAGAACTTGGAAGAAGAGAGAGAAAAGAGAAGTTAAAGAAGCACGAGGAAAAGTTTCAAAATATAAAAATTAGTTATAATGAATGGAAATAAGGTGGAAGAGAGATCAAAAATTGATGTGAACATGTTTCCATCCGAAACTAGGCACCTTCTTCATGTGTGGCATTCAAAATCCTCAATCACTTTCCATTAGAAACTACCTTCATCATGGGCTTCATTGAGAATTCCAAAATAGATTAGGGTCAATTGTCTCATGTAGACTAAGGAGAGGAAGTTATAAAGAGGCCTCTACGTATATTTAAACTTTTCCAAATCTTGGTTATTCTCTTACACAAGCACAAATATCATTTGCAACCATGATTACTCTCTAATAGACTTTTCTTGACAATTAGTACTAGAATCTTCTTATCCTTCCTAGTTGATCCATACCAGGGGTATTATGACACATGGTAGGACACATAATATACTTGGTTTCATTAGGTACATCTTAAAAAGTATCCAAATTTAGGTTACCACTCTTTTAATTATGTCACTTTAGAGATTGGTTGAAATGAGGGGCCTAACAAGGACACTTGTGAGCATTTCTAAGCTCTAAAAATGGCATAGGGAGTTGATTTAAGTCCAAATTTACCCTCCCAAGTGATTGGTATCCCATGATCATCTTCAAGACTTGTAAAACACAAGAAATTGTATAAGAAACTTGTTTTTTGCCTAATCTATATGGATTATATACAATCTAATTCCATGGCTCTAGAAGTCATAAAGTTGTCAACAACTTATCTCTAGATCTCAAGATCAATTTTATTCATTTGGTTGTAGTTTAATCCCCATTTTTTCCATCGGATCATAAAATAGGACTTTGGGATGGTTTTTGGTGCACTATCCCTTAAGGGATTGTTCATAAGCCTCTAACATTACAACTCTAAATTAACACCCCAATTTTCTATCTTGGGACCTCCTTCATCCTCTTATAACTTCTTAGAATCCCATGCAATGTCTCCAAATAAGTGTGAGGATTTGAAGTTGACCTCTCAATTTCACCCCTTCAATTTTCATACCCTATCATGGTGTTGGGTCAAAAAATGATTAAAATGTGACCTATTCTACATACTAAAGCTCAATTACCTCTATATACATCCCACAAACAAGTTCATATCACTAGAATATCTCCTTTAGATCCATAAGTGAAGAGTGACCCTATCTAAAAACTAGTCCTAGACCTTCTACAATGGATATACTTGAAAATTAGAATCCATATGACTTATAAATGGATTTCTCTACAAGGTGATAGATTAAACACTTCATATATACCTTTGTGAAGATGACCCAAGTCATTGAGATGCTTGCCTAAGGCCCAAACTAAAAGTGATCTCTCATTTGAGGCTAGGTTTACATGTTACCACACTAGGTATACATACAAACCTCCTTGTCTAGGCCTCATTGTTTTCCATAAAAAGTTACAACAAGGTTTTATAGGTTGTGTTAGGTGTTCTCCAACTTCAACAACCTTAATTTGAGCTCTCCTTATCTTCTGTTCACCTACTCATCACTCTTCCTTAAACTAATAGTCTTATGCACGAGAAAATTACCTTATATTTGAGGAGATTATTTAACTCCTAAGGGAACTCTGTACCAAATTTTAGCACTTAACTCACCTATTTGACCATCCAAAACCTCCAAAATCAAAGACAAACTTATAGGAATGCACTATCTATAGGGGTTTTGAAAGATGATTGAGTTTTGCATCTTTATTTGAGACCTATTTTTGAAATATGCTCCTCAAATTGGGACTATTAATATTAAATTATATATTGAAACCATATTATAACCTATTGGTCTTTCAAACACTTTCTATGCTTTATGGAAACATAGACTAGGCTTACAACTGCCTAGAATGAGACAACTATTTAGACCTACCTGTAGGTTATTTGAGCTTGTTTTATGATTAAAGAACACAATAAAAACCTCTTCTAATTTTAAAAAGACAATTTAGGTGGTCATTCATTATTTTTTCCAAAATTTATCTCCATCCCTTGCACTAATTTATCTCTCATTCCGAAGACTAGGCTATCTACTTGTTATGGACTAGGACAACTTAAAGACCCTACCTATAGGTGCATTATGAGATTTGGTTGATGTTTGGTGATTTTATTAGAGTACTTTATTTAATAATTTAAACCATACAACTCTTTTCATACCTATAATCTCCCTTTTTTTCTCAACAACCATCAAGACACCACTATTTTGTTCATTTCCCTTTGACTGAGAAAAGGGCTTATTGAGCTTGCCTAAAGGTTGAAGGAATGTGAGAACTTTTATTTATGGGTGTGAGAGAGTAATTTTAACTCAAATTCAGTTCAAATTATTTCTATTAAGTAGGATTCATCTATGTGAACTTCTCAAAACATCACCTAGTTTCAACTCCATAGGTCACTATTTGTAACCTTTATTGTAGATGTCCTTTTTGTCCTATGTATTGATAGTAAGTAAGCTTGGGGAGACCTCAAAACATCCATCCCCTCTTCCTTATGATATATTGAGATTATACACATTTCTTGTTCATAATCCAAGTCATTTGAGCATGGAAACATTCCTTAAGAAGTGGTATGAGTGAAGGGTTTATTAGAATCTTAGTCCTTTTGGATGGTTGTAGGTGATCATCGAAACACTTTAGTATGTTTTAGGGCCTCTTTAGACCTCTAAAATATGCTCTTAAAATTGTCTCTACTCCCTCAAAATTTACACAATCCCTATTTATACCAAGGTCTAAAAAATGAGCACAATTAGATACTATGGTTTTCTTCTCAAGCAAAGTATGAGGTATCTCAAAAAATCCTTGGGCCTCTTTTTGGTCTTTTTAAGGACAAAATACTCAAAACTCAATCATTTAGCTTTTGGAAGTGGTTTTCCACTTTTTTTGTTAGTTTAATATTGAAATAAGCTTATCATAAAATATTTAGTATATCAAACTCCCAAAGGAGGATTCATTAATCAATCCTAACATTCCAATATGACTTCTTTTCTTCTTTATGGGTTGTCTATAGGCAAGGATTTTGTGCATATAGGCAATATGAGAGAAAATGAGAAATGGTGCATGATTCATGCCTTATGGTCTCTTATTTGATCATTAAATGCACTTCTAATGTCTCAAATAAGTTGAAAACCTTACAAGGATTATTTTCAAGGTAAGATGACATCATGGAACCCTCTGACTAATCACTCCCTTTGTATATGGAGACAGTGAAGGAAAAAGTGGGAAAGGTGCAAGATTTAGACTTCAAGATTCCTACCTTAGTCATAAAGTGTATCTTTAATAATATATAAACCCTTAAAACACATTTCATGATTTATATTAATGTTGGAAAATTCCATTCAGGGCACTTGTAGGTGCGCATCTCTAGCAAAGGCAACAAACATGGTCTAGAGCAAGAAAAAGATTAGGAATGGATTTCCTAAACTTATAAATATATTAGAATCATGAAAAAACATATATAGAGGAATTAAATATCATTTAGGAAAACCTAAAATAAAATAAACATCAAAATAAAGCAATGAAATCTGAGACAAGTGCAAATAGTGACCCCCTCATGGTTGTAAGTGTATAAAACACTATCTGGAGTGTTATAAATGGTTCATAAAGGATAATTTTTTAATATGAGAAATATTTACATGAAATTTAATTATTCTCAAATATATTTCACCCACCAAGACTAGTCTTCCCAACTCAAACTGCACGGTCCACATCAAGTGTTCGAATTCGACCTTCCTTGGCTTGCAAAGAGAAAGTGGAAGAAGAAGAAGTTGTAGATGAACTTTTTGATGAAATATATACATTAAAATAGTTGGAATTGGTGTAGGGAGATGAATATACACTCCACCCACGTTTTTATCTACTAGAGAACTCACGAAGTCCATACAAGTGTCGAAATGGGCCTAAAATCAAGGGAAAACTCCCTATTTATACACATAACTATTTATTGAACTTAATCTTGATAGATAATAACATATAATAACTTCCTCCATGTTAATAATCAACCTTATGATAAGCATTCCCCATTTAAAGTCTGTATAAGTCTTTAATTGAGATAAGAATACAGCCAACATGCCATTTTTGCATATAAGATATTGAAATGTAAATTAATAACTTTTGAACCTCCTAAAACATGTCAAATATCACCCTAGGACATTTTGAGAATAAAATTATCCCTTTAATAATTTTTACTTTTGTTGATCAACTTTGACTTAATATGACTAAACTAGTACAAGGCTAAATGGAGGATATGTAAGATGTTTAGACCATTATGAGACCCCATAGGAAACATGAAACCTTACTAAAAAGTTAAAAATAGTAGGGGTTAACCCATTTTGAATTTGGGTCAAATTTGGTCAACATTATTGATGATTATTAGGGGTGGCATGTTAGTTATGCCTAAGACCAGTTGCCTAATCCTTCCATTATGCAATGGGTTTAGACCAAGGCTAAATAGAGGATAAGTAAGATGTTTAGACCATTCTGAGACCCCTTAAGACACATGAAATGTTCCTATAAAGTTAAAAAAAGTAGGGGTTAACCCAATTTAACTTGGGGTCAAATTTTTTCAACATTCTTGATGATTCCTAGGGGTGGAATGTCAGCTATGCCTAAGACCATTTTCCTAATCCTTCCATTGTGCATAGAGTCATGCATATGGGCACTTAAATCAACTTGAATATACGTTTTACTTAAGGAAAACAATTTTTTTGACCCAAATACACAAAATCAAAGACACACACCAAATAAAATGAAGGAAACACACTTGTGCTATGAAGCACTTAGGAAATACAAGACAAACTGACAGAAACACACTCTAATATGTAGAAACTAAATAGAAAGAGCTGATCCTCTTAGATTAAAATGAAATATTTTTATACCATTTTCTTCAATTTAAATATAAGTATGTGTAGGCTTCCACTAAATACATGTTCTTGATTGTTCAATGACTTGTTCACTTCTCATGGTGCTTGCATTGGTTTCATCTGGCTCTATAGCTAAGAACATGTGTTTAATGGAAACATACTCTTTTTTATTGAATTTAATGGAAACCATAACCCTTGTTTCAAGTGATTTTTCATTGATTCTGGACTCATTTTTACCCTCACATTCAACCTCAACTTTTTCTACAAGTGTCTTTCCATCATCAAGACTATACTCATTTTGAAAAGCAAGGTCTCCATCAAACTTTGGTGGTTCTAGCAGTTGAATAAATAGGAGAGGTTCTTCAAAACTTACTACCTCTCTTGGTACTTTGTATTCCTTATCTATCTTATGCATTTGATTTTTTTGAGATGAACCATGGTTACATTTCTCTTAATACTCTTCAAACATGTGAAAATAGGACTACCATATGACCTTGTCTTCTTATTGAGGTGCTTCATCAATTTAAATAGGTTTAGCTACAACATCTTCTTTGAAACTTTTCTCAAGCTCTTCATGAAGTTTGACAAATTGATCCCTAGCCTCTTCATGATCAATATAAAGGACTTGAAGTTCATTAACATTCTTACCAATTTCTTGTGGAACATTATGTTGGCTAATGAGTGACTCTTCTTCATATTATGTTGTAAGTTGATCATCATCTTCTTCCATGAAGCATGGAAATTCATCAATCCACTCCAGGTCTACTTCTTCTAGTCTTATAACTGAAGTGTCTTCTTCTCCCAAAACCTTTGTTTTCTACTCCATGTCATCAAATCATTCCTCAAGCTCAAAAACTAATCTACTAGGGTGAAGAGGTGTGCCAATGGCAATCGCTTAATCATAGCTACTTGAGGTATCATCTTCAATATGTTCAAGGGAATCATCTATAGCATAATCATCATATAACTCTTGAAGAGTCTTAGGAAAAACTAGTTGATTCTCAAGTTATGAAGGTAATAGAGAAGAATTACTAAATGGCAATCCTTCAAGAACCTTTTCAACCTTGGGTATGTCTTGGAATTTATGAGAAGATCTAGTATGAAGGGTATATGGATAATTAGAACAACTTATAGGATCTTTTGAATTTCTCCCAACACAATCCTCCCTTTTCATAATCTACCTAGGCATAGGACCTTCTTTCCTCTCAAGGTTAGGCATGTCATAGTTTGGGTTCTTGGTCTAATATGGACTACAATATGAATCTATGAAAGGATATTGAATATGCTTAGTAAATTTTGGAGGAGACTTAGGAGTAGAAAGATGAGAATGATAAATGTTTGGTTTTCTTGGAGGGAGGAGATGCAAAAAAAACCTGTTACGCATCTTTGAATCAATTTGTCCTTTCCAACTGGGCTTGAAATTGAAGATAAATTAAGACATATTATGGGACACTCTTACCAAAATCTTAGCTATGAAGTCATTATCTAAGAATAGAGAAAATTATGGTTACACATCTACAAATATTATATCTTGTGGAATTCTAACATTAGCATAAGCAGTAAAATGAAAAGACACATATATGTTTCTTGCAATGCCAAGAGTATTTAAATCTATTCCTTATAATTGAAATTCAACTTTAGTATCAAACTCTTACTATAGGTTCAACTCATCATCTATTTCCTTAGGAATAAAATAATGACTTGCAGTAGTACTAAAAGCACAATTATGAATCAAGACATTACCAATGATCATGGAGGTAATTAAAGGAGAAGGAAAAACCTTCTTGACTTGTTGAGTAACATGAAATATATGTTGCATTACTTACTATTATTTCGAAAGTTATTTCAACTCCCTCAATTCACTTTTCAAACCATCTAAATCAAGGTTCAACTCATTCGCATCTTGATCAAACTGATCATTAAGAGCAATAGGTTGGTAATAAGAGTGATTTGATGTTGGAGGAGGGTGGAATGATTGATATGAACCTTCATGAAGTGTAGTATCTTAAGGGAATCTTTTGGAGAAGCAATGAACACCACAAGTAGGATCATCTTGATAGGGAGGTACATGTTAATTGGAAGATGTAGTGTACATACTAGAATTAATTTTTTGAAGCACTAAGACTACTTACAAAAGTTAAAATCATTTAGAGTCAAAATTGGTGCTTTGATTTCCTTTAGAGGCTAATTAATTGAAAGATAACATCAAAAATTGCTTCACTTTAATTTAATTACCCCATCGGGCATGCTAGAATTGTTGTCTCCAAATATTGCACCTTAGAAGAGGGTGTTCAAGCCTCTTCTATATTTGGGTAACATTGGACTACTTTCAGGTGTGTGGGGAACCTATGGTGGAAGTGGACCTCTAGGATTGAAAGGGATATCTCCTTAGATATATCTTGATGTACTTGTCACCTAATCTAATACTTTCTTATGTGAAAGGGGATATGAGTTTCATGAAAGTAAACTATTCTATTGGGGTGATACACCATGAATATCTCCACAAGATCATCGTACAAATACACTAATAGATAAGACTCACAAAACCAACTTCTACCTCTTAGATCACTCTAACACTAATTTTTTTTCAATTTTTTAATTGTAATCTTGAAGGCAAACATGGAATCACTGAATTACATAGAATTTCAAACATGAAGGTGGAATATATGAAAGACTACTCAAGTTAAATTAACCAAATATCAATTTTACACATTAAGGATACTCTTACACTTGAAAAATAGACTCATACACTTAACAAAACTTCATTTGACCTATTATAATGAAAAAAATTACATCAAACATGGAAGGATTTAGAGGAATCAAGGATTGATATCAATCACTTGAATTTTAACTATACATCTCTTTACACACTTATAAAAGATATTTTCTAGGATCAAAACTAGATTTCATATCTTATTTCAAAGGAAAAGTAAAATATCAAACTAGTAGGGCTTCACTATGATAGGTGTGGTCTCCTTAGAATAGCCAAAATGGCTTGCATTTATAGAACTTGGAAGAAGAGAGAGAAAACAGAAGTTCAAGAGGCACAAGAACAAGTGTTTAAATATGAGTTAAAGTGCATATAAATGATGTGGAAGAGAGATAAATAACTAATGTGAACATTTGTCCATAATAAATTGAGCACCTTCCTCACATGTGTCATTGAAACTCCTCAATCAATCTCATTTAGAAATTGCTTTCATCATGGGATTCCTTGAGAATTGTAAAATAGATTAGGGAGAAGTGTCTCATATGCAATGAGGAGAGGAAGTTACAAAGAGGCCTCCACCTACATTATAAGTTTTCTCAATCATGGATATTCTCTTGCATAAGCATAAACATCATCTGCAACCATGATTACTCTCTAATAATCTTTTCTTAACAATTAGGACTAGCATCTTCTTATCCTTCCTAACTAATCCATACCAAGGGTCTTATGACACATGGTAGGACACTTAATACACTTGGTTCCATCATGCACATATTTAAAAGTCTCCAAATTTAGGTTACCACTCTTTTCACCATTATTTTAGAGACTAGATAAAGTGAGGGGGCTAACAGGGACACTTTTTAGCATTTGTAATCTCTAAAAATGGCATAGGGAGTTGATTCAAGTCCCAAGCTACCCTCCCAAGTGATTGGTATCCCATGATCATCTTCAGGACCTACAATTTATTTCTACCTAATCTATATGGAATTTCATATAATCTAATTCCATGTCTTTGGACCTTATGAAGTTGTCAACAACTTCTCTTTATCTCTCAAGATCAAGTTTATTCATTTGAATGCACTTTAAGCCTCATTTCTTCCACTAGGTCACAAAACAAGACTTTGGAAGGGTTCTAAGTGGATTAGACCTTAAGGTATTGCTCTTAAACCTCTGACATTATAACTCTTAACCAAAATCCCAATTTTATAGATCCTCATATAAGTTCTTAGAATCCCATGTAATGTTTCCAAGTAAATTTTAGCATTTGAAGTTGACCTCTAGATTTCACCCCTTCAATTTGCATACCCTATCATGGTGTTGGGTTCAAAATTGATTAATATGTGACCTATTATACATAATTAAAACTTAATCATCTTTATATACATCCCACAAACATGTTCCCATCACTAGAATAACTCCCTTAGAGCTATAAATGAAGAGTGAACTATCTAACAGCTAGGCCTAGACCTTCTACAAAGGATCTGATTACAACTTAGACTACATATGACTAAAAAATGGATTCCCATACATATTTATGGTTTAAAAAATTTCATATATACCTTTGTGAAGATGACCCAAGTCATTTAGATCCTTTCTTAAGGCCCAAACTAAAAGTGATCTATCATTTGAGGCTAGGTTTACATGTTGCCTCACTAAGTCTACCTACAAACCTCCTTGTCTAGGCCTCCCTATTTTCCCTCAAACATTATAGAAAGTATTTATAGATTATTTTATCTATTCTCTATCTTTAAAAACCTTAATTTAATCTCTCCTTATCTTTTCATCACCTACTCATCACTCTTCCTCAAAACTACCAGTCTTATGTATAGGAAAATTACCTTATCTTTGAGACAAAATAAAGAGTAATAACCATGTTAACATTGGAAAATTTAAAATTATATGATATTATTTAAATAATAAGGGTAATATTTACCAAATTTTATCACTTAACTCATCCATTTGACCCTCCAAACCTCCAAAATCCAAGACAAACTTATAGGAATGCACTATCTGCAAGAGTTTTGAAAGATGACTGAGTTTTACATCTTTGTTCAAGACATATTTTTTCCATATGCTCCTTAAAATGGTAATATTAATCTTCCATGATTTATTGAAACCATATTCTATCCTATTGGTCTTTCAAACACTTTTTATGATTTATGAAAACATCGACTAGGCTTGCAACTGCCTAGAATGAGACCACTATTTAGGCCTACCTACAGGTTATTTGAGGTTGTTTTAGGATTTAATAACACAATAAAAACTTATTATTATGTTTAAAATATAATTTAGGTGTTTATACATTCATATTTCTAAAATTGAGCTCCATCCCTTGCACTAATTTATCTCTCATTCACAAGACTAAGCCATCTGCTTGTTATGGACTGAGATAACTTAAAGACCCTACTTGTAGGTGAATTATGAGATTTGGTTTATGTTTATTTATTATATTAGAGTCAGTTTTTTTCTCATTGAGATCATATAACTCTATTCATACTTGTAATCTCCCTTTTGTGCTCATTAACCATCAAGACACCACTATTTTGTTCATTTCCCTTTGATCGAGAAAAGGGCTTATTGACCTTACCTAAAGGTGGAAAGAATGTGAGAAATTTTATTTATATGTGTGAGAGAGTCCTTTTAACTCAAATTGAGTTCACATTATGTTTATCAAGTATAATTCCTCTATGTAAACTTCTCAAAACAACACCTAGTTTCAACTCTATAGGTCACTATTTGTTACCTTTATTGTAGATGTCCTTTTTGTCCTATGTATAGATATGGAGTAAGGTTGGGGAGACCTCCTCTTACTTATGATATATTGATCTTATAAACATTTCTTGTTCATCATCAAAGTCATTTGAGCATGGATGCATGCCTTAGGAAGTGGTATGAGTGAAGGGTTTATTATAATCTTAGTCCTTTTAGATGGTTGTAGGTGGTCATTAAAACACTTTAATGCATTTTAGGGTCTGTTTAAAAATATAAAATATGATCTTAAAATTATCTATACTACCTCAAAATTTTCACAATCCATGTCTATACCAAGGGCTAAAAAATGAGCACAAATAGGTACTATGGTTTTCTTTCCAAGAAAATTATGAGATATCTTGGGCCTTTATTTGGTCTTTTTAGGGACATAATCCTCAAAACTCAGTCATTTGGATTTTGAAAGTGGTTTTCCACCTTTTTTTCCAATTTTATCTTGAAATAAGATTATCATATACTCTTTAGTATATCAAGCTCCCAAAGGAGGATACATCCATTAATCCTAACATTCCAATATGACTTCTTTGCTTCTCTATGGGTTGTTTTTAGGCAAGGATTTTGTGCATATAGATAGTAGGAGAGAAAATGAGCAATGGTGAATGATTTAGGCCTTATGGTCTCTTCTTTTATCATAAAATACATTTATAATGTCTCCAAGAAGTTTAAAACCTTACCAAGGTTATTTTAAAGGCAAGATGACATCATGGAACCCTTTGAATGATCACTCCCTTTGAATATGCAGACAGTGAAAGAAAAGAGTGGGCAAGGTGCAAGATTTAGACTTCAAGATTCATACCATGGTCATTAATTGTATCATTAATAACTTTAAAACCTCTAAGACACATTTCATTCCTGATATTAATGTTATAAACTTCCATTTATGGCACCTTTAGGTGTATATCTCTGAGCAAAGGAAACAAACATGGTCTAGAGCAAGAACAAGCCTATAAAAGGCTTTCCTGGACTTATAAATCCATTAGAATCATAAAAAACATATATATAGGCATTATATAAGCTTTTAAAATACCTTAAATAAATAAATCCATCAAACCAAAGCAAGGAAATCTAAGACAAGTGCAAATAGTGACCCCCTCATGATTGCAAGTGCATAAAAAGTTGTATGAAGTGTTTGCAATGGTTCATAAAGTAAAATTGATTAATCTGAGAAATCTTTCCTTTAAAATGAATTATACTCATATATCTTTCACCCACCAAGACTATTCTTCCCAACTCCAACTATATGGTCCACACCAAGTGTTTGAATTTGACCTTGCTTGGCTTGTAAAGAGAAAGTAGAAGAAGAAGTTGCAGATGAACTTTTTGATGAAATATCTTCACTTAAATCATTTAAATTTGTGTAAGAAGGTGAAAATACACTCCACCCACGTTTTTAGTTTCTAGAGAACTCAAAAAGTCCATACAAGTACCCAAATGGGCCTAAAATCAAGGAAAAAATCCCCATTTATGCACATAACTATTTATTAAACTAAATATTGATAGATATTGACATATCCTAACTTCATCGACATTGATAATCACCCTTTAGACAAATATTCCCCCTTGAAAGTCCATACAAGTCATTAATTGAGCTAGGAATATGACCAAAAGGCCATTTTTGCATATAAGACAGTGAAATCTAAATTAATGACTCTTTAACCTCCTAAAACATATCAAAGATCAACCTAGGAAATTTTTAGAATAAAATGATCCTTTTAATAAGTTTGACCTTGGTTGACCAATTTTGACTTGATTTGACTAAACTAGTACAAGGGGAATGGGCTTAGATTAAGGCTAAATGGAGGATAAGTAAGATGTTTAGACCATTATGAGACCCCATAAGACACATTAAACCTTCCTCAAAAGTTAAAAACAATAGAGGTTGACCTAATTTGACTTGGGGTCAAATTTGGTTAATAGGTAGAGCCACATCTAGTGCATTGATTACTAGGATAGTTTAGAGTACTAAAAATGATAGCTCCTATAGTAATGTTATTATTATAGGCATGTCATGTGGTGGAGAATTGTGGATTGGGAGGTAAAGGGTCACCAATATATGTTCCTATTATATGTCTATGCTAGTTAAGACCTATGAGATGTCAACATCAAAAAGTGAGGAAATATAGTAGTAGTTGAAGGATAAGATTTATTTGTTATTTTATAAGAACAAATATTATAAATATGAACTTGGTAATGGAGATAAATGTAGGTTCTAGTGTATCTACATATGCATCCACAACCATATCCATAAATACCACCAGAAGAACCACTATAGGGATATCTAGAATCACATACTACACTAAGTTGTTGGATTGTGAGTTGGATTCATAATGGAACACATCATGCTCATGTTATTCAACCTAGCCATTATATAGGTTTCACACAAATACAAAACTATGATTCACAAGAGTTACTTAGTGGTCAAGGAGATGAATCTACTATTAGTAAGTATGTTATGTTTTGGATGTGTGTGTGTGTGTGTGTGTGTGTGTGTGTGTGTGTGTGTGTGTGTGTGTGTGTGTAAAATTTTGATGACTCATGGCTGTTATGGATGTATTTATTTTATTTATAGGATGTGTTGATCTTTATATATGTTAATGGAAAATATATGATATTTATGTTATTACTTTCTAGAAAATGTGAATAAATGCATGGTAAAAATAATGATAATAAATAAATAAAAATATGCAATCAAATTTTAAAATATAACACACATGAGATATGTCAACTATGAATAAAATGAAACAAAAGCAAATATTAATATAATATAACAAGACATGAAAAAATGTAAATAAAAATATAAGTGTAAGGTAAAGCACAAATAAAGATATGTAAAATAATAAATATCAATGTATGGTAAGAACATAAACAAATATATGAAAATAATAAATGTAAATGTAATCAAATATTTGCAAATAAATATATGTAAATAAGTGAGATATGAAATACATGAAAACAAAATTTGAAAGAAGAATGGTAAACCAAACTTAGGGTTGGTGTTAGTAATTAATTTCAATTAGTATAGTTAATTATATGACAAAACATGGAATGTAGTTTGTTTAATTTACAACTCACAAAAGGATAACCAATGATGGGGGGAAATGAAAATTTCTGTAAGATAGAAGGGATTTTTATGAGGAAGGCCTGATCCTGTCCAATGTGTTATACTATAACTCACAAAAGGATAACAAAAGAGACATGATTGGGTATTGTAACAATACTTATCATAAATGAGACATACTATGTTAATTTGTAAGCGCTAAGATTTTTTTTGGCGAAGAAATACATAATATAATCTTACTAGTTGACATAAATTTGTGGGATAATGAGTGGAGTACCTAGGCAATCTCATGAAGGTTATATATATAGATAAATTATAATGGTCCTACCTTCACACAATGTGTTCTCTATTCTTCAATACCCCTTACAGAGTCATTGGTATACTATAAAGATTGAGTATTTACATGAGAAATTCGATTGCACTACATATAATAATGAGACCTCCTATCCTATTATACTAGCCTACCAAACCCATATGGATCTCAACTCTATCATGAGGCCAACTTTGGAGTTTGAGCTTCAACTAGAATATGATATGTGCCAAAGAAGAATCACATCTTTTGGTGTAATTTTAACTTTTGAATATTTATTTTTGATTTTTGTTTTAATACTTTGGATTTTAAATTTTAAGATTTTTTTTATTACTCCATATGTATTTGGAAGGACCAAACATGAGTTATATATGTGATCAAGACAAGGAATCTTAAGCTTTGTTTAGAATAGTGGAGTACCTATAGACTATGTCAAATTTAAAATGTTCAGAATTTCCCACAAGTGTGAAATCTCAAGACTAATTGTATGTGTGCTTAAGATGAGGGGGATATATGGAAGAAATGGGTATCATGAGAGATCCATGTAATAAATGGTAAAATGATGAATATGCTTTGTATCTAATCATAATAAAAATAAGATAGTGTAATGGCTGGTCTAAGGCCATATCACATGAATAAATATATTATTCAATAAGTGATCTAACATAATTGTCCATATAAGGAAAAATCATCCCATAAATGGGAAAATAAGTGCTAAAATTTAAAAAATATATATATAGAAGTTTTTTTTTAAATTGAAGCAATTGTGAAGATATGGAAGAAAAATATCTTCAAAATAATAATACATTATAAATGTAGTAGTGAAACATCAAGTCAAAATCATATGAAAATGTGAATAATAATGTGATGAAACATGATAATATGTTCATAAATATTGGTACATTTCATGACATAAATCATTAATAACATCAAATACATCATGTTGTAGATGTAGTCTAACTTTGATCAAAGTCTCATCTACATTTTTAAAGAGTCTTGCAAGGACTTTCTAATGCACTATCGATATGGAGAAAGTAGGTATGCTAGAATAAGAAGAATGCGAATATGGAATATCATATGGAGTGTATTAAATGTAAGAAATTGGTGATGTAATGTGACTAAAATCATCCAATATGTGAAAGGATGTGGCTACAAATAAGGTTGAGATTTTTTTCATGAATGGCCTAAAGTATGATATTGAGAAGGTGATGGTTTAGGCTATGGTAAATCATAAAAACGAAATTACAACACTCTGAACTTATTTATATGATGTGTAACATAGTAATTCCATAGACAATAAACATCCCCATGTCTAGGGATATACTCATGAAGCATCTTAGGTGGAGGTAGGATATTATCAACATACTTTGTGTTCTCTACATGAAGTGTGTTGATGTATTATCTAAGATATCAAAAAAAAGTATAAGAATGCATGTTCATGTTGTGAAAACAAAAAAAGGTGTAGGAATATATTATTGTGGAGATTAATTATATTTAGTAGGAATTGAAATTGAATCTTACTACTATGTTATAAATATTTGATGTTCTCAGTAATCGTTGGCTCAATGACTAAAAATATTATAAAACTCACAATATGGATCATATGCCAATGATGTAGGTAGAGGATCAAGATTAGGAAAAGTTAATATTTCATCACCATCAATAAGATAACTAATAATAGAGTCTATACTAGGATTAATAACTATAACATAATATCTTAATGTGGGTCAACATAATGTGGCCAACATCTTAGGAGGGAGAAAACTAGAAGAATTAAAAATGATAGTTAACCAATATGGTACCATTATAGTAGGATCAAGAAGCATAATTTGAATATGATCAATAGTTACTAGGTGAAAACTAGTGCATGTGTGTTCTCCATCTCAAACCTATTAACATCAAGTGAAGAAGATATAATTTCAGGTGCAGTAGAAGGATAAGAAACTACATCAATAGAACTAATACTATGAAAATAATGTTGTAAATAAGAACAATATCTAAGTGTTTTTGTGTTTTTATCTTGATAAAAACTAACTAAAAAGGGGTCACCTAATTCATATCCATAATTTCAATAAGGATTATTAATATTGATAGTTTAAGCATCAATAATTTTATTAGTATAAGAATAGTGAGAATGGATTTGTTAGTCATTATTAGAGTAACAATAATCTTATCAATTGGTTTTTATCAAGACTAAAGCTGTACAAAAGGAGGAAATTGAGCAATTATGTGAAGAGAGAGACATGAAGTTTTGATTTTCAAAATGATCTAATTACATTCATCATCATCCTAATCTAATATATTAGATGGTATATTTCCCACAGGTTTTTGGCGGCCATTATAACCTATATTAGAGTTGATGGGATAATTAAATAGTTGAGATTCGTGAAAGGGAATACTAGGTGAAGGATCAAGGTTGGATATTTTAAAAACACCACATTTTAGAAATTGTTCAAAAATACAAGGGTTTGTATTTCCTTAAATCTTATAAATAAATCCATTATAATTAAATTTGACACATTGGCATGCTGATGAGGATACAACTCTCATGCATTATTTCCAAGGTCGACTAATTAAAATTTTATATGATAATGGTAAATTAAATATCATAACTTAGATATGGATTGTGACAGGAGGAACTGTGAAATGAATCCAAACACAACCTAGAAGAGGAATTTATCTTTGATAATAACCTTGACATTTACTTTGGGTAGATTTAATAATGCATTCGTAGTTCCCAAGTATTTTAATTTAGTCAAGGGAAGCAACATAAATGGTATAACCTTAATAAAAAAAAATGCACTTAGTAATTGTTGTCAAAATAAGATAACATTTTGACCTCTATGAGTGCAAGTTTGTTTCATGTTCTAATTATCATAGAAGTGTATATATGTTTCCATAGCTCATATATTCCTTTGCATTGCTAAATCATGTGTTTAAACCCATTTCTAGTCACCTTAGAGAAATTAAGGTTTCTTAGAGTAAATTAAGTTTTTTGGAGATGTTAAGGTTATAATGTTGCCAATGGGGGTCTTTTAAAAACTTATTTCTTTCAAAATATATTATAGGGGGTGAACTAGAGTCCATATAGGTCTTATAGGTTCTTGGTCAAATGAAATGTCAACTCCAGAAGGTCATCTAGTTTCATTAGATTTCTCTACACTTGAAACTGCTTCTTAAGGGTTCTAAAGTCATTTTAAAGATAAATATAAAGTGTGGTATGTACAATTGGTACATTTAAATCATGAAAAAATATTTTATAACGTTCCTATGTCAAAGTAAGTCAAAGGATTGTCAGACCTTGTAGGTTTAATACTCAAAGAAGGATAAATTGAACTAAAAGGGGTATTTTGATCATCGGTGTGGTCATCTCAAGGAGTGAACATATGAAAAGTGACTCTCCACCTCCCTCAAGACTTTTCAATGTTCAAATAGGTTTCAAATTTTCAAAAATGACAAAATACTTAGTTTTTACTTCATCAAGTCCCTTAACAACTTTGAAAGGGTCATGTGTGAATGCTTGTTCCATACAAAATATAGAGATATGGATATTGATCCTTTTACTAAGCATGGGGACCCAAATGGTCTTGACATTCATGGAATTATTATTTGGGTCAAGCTCCTTTTATCTATGAACAAATGTTGATAAAGTTAACTTCTTGGAAAAGGTTCTAAACCCCACCACCTTGACTTCTAGAAAATTTTATTGAAAATATTATTTTGTTGTTATAGAAAAAATTTTGTATGAGATTGTAAATGGTTTAAGGTGTCTTCTAGTCCTATCATGCCAATTCACCTAGTGTATATAAATGTAGGGACATTCATGTTTCTTTAGGTTTTAGGTTTGTCTCATTGGGTGGAACCTTCAATGTGACTAGTGAACATTTTTAGACTCTCTATAGTAATGGAAACTGAAAACACATCCCCAAAAACCCCTATAAGGTTTCTATAGTTCTCATATTATAATATTCTTAATGACACTATGGTCATGGGGAAAATGCACTTACATGCCTATTTAAAGGATCATTCTATATTCAAGCCTAAGGAAAGAGATTAGAGTATGTTTGAGAGATGCTTAGAACCTAATGGGGATTGAAAAAAATCTCAAATACATAAAATAAGATCAATAAATTGGAAGTTGAAGATTATTGAGACCCCTATATGCAATCAAGGTACCCTATCCATAATCAAGAAGTCACCTAGAGCCTAGCCTAATGGACAAGGATTGAAGGTGAGTAAAGCTTCAGAGTTTGAGACCTATGATAAATCTAAGTAAATATATAAATGTAAGAGTTATAAGTTGAAACATGGCCAATCCAACACTTGCCTATCAAGGACTTACAAACAACCTAGGTCTAATCATTATATGCATACAGAGCATCACCTATAAACCTAATTAGTCCATGGTAAGGAACCATATTCAACAGCACAAGGTGTGATAGATATGTTAGGTATGTAATTTTTTTTAAAAAATTGGAGAATTTACCTTAGATTCTCCAAATAGTGAGCTTGAACTCCACAGTGATATCTCATGATAAAAACATAGAAGGCTTAAATAAGCTCTAGGGTTCTTTTACATTGGTCAACCTAAAACTAAAACCTAAACACTTAGAGGAGATACATAGACTGATATAATGAAGGATGGATTGGTTTTTGTCTCATTAAAAATCTCTTATTGAGTCACTAAAGTATTGCATATTCAAATGAGTAAACATGTCTAAGATACACATAAGTAGACCTAACCAATCATGAGAGAGATGGAGTGTTAAGACATCCATGGGCATAATTATCCTTTTAAAATTTGTAAAAAATATGGTCATCAGTGGATTAATACATCCATATTCATCCCAACTCCATACAAGTCGCTGACATATTCACTATTTTATCTCACACCTTGCTCACTCTATTGATTAGGGACAATCTTGAGACTAGGGGTCTATTTGAACATAAAACATAAAATAGGAATTTAAAATTATATGGGGGTCCCTTGAGGTAATTCATAAACATATAAAAGGTCTCAATACACTCTTAGGATGCACAAGACCTAAGCTTTCAATATAAATTCCCTTGACGGTTAAGAAGGAGGTGATAGGCCTAGAACCTCAAGTTTTCTGACCAATGTACCAAATGCACACGATTGGGTAATAACTATTGAAAAAACATATAGAACCATGAATATGATTGTTTTAATTGTATTTAAACCTTTCCTACTAGTCAAACTAAGTTTTAAGGGATAAAACTCATATTAGACCTCTCTTGAGCTCAAGAACATTAGGTCTGCTACCTAACAAACAATTTCATAGGTTCATATCATAGCTCACACTTTGAGTGGGAACATGATCCATTTAGATAGTTTAAGAGGTAAATAAATAAGGTTTTATAAGTGAAATGATTCCAATTGATCGTTGGTGATTTATGAATGATTGTTAAGACCCCAAATAGGTCTTAAACCCTACTAAAACCCTTGGGTGAATGTGATGTGAGACATTTATTTCCTAATGGATCCAAATGAATTTTTTTGGATCTATAAAAATTTTACCCTTTCCAACATATATATGGTGTTCCTCACCATGAAATTTGATATTGATGTTACCTTTACGAACACCCTACATGCCTTCTCTTTTACAATTTTTGATGATTTTGAAGGGTTTAGACATAGATGAACACTTGAAAACCATTATAGGATTTAATATTATATGTTTTATAACTACTTATTGAAAATAATATTCTCATCCACTCATGAAACTATTACTATAGGTCTACACAAGCAAGGCAGTTTGAGATGTATTAGAATTATGACACTTACACATCTAGTTTGGCAAGAACAATAGGTTTGTGATGCCTTGAAGGCATTGTTCATAGTATGAAGTGTTTTTGGTTATTATAATATTATATTTATCTATTTTATAGGGTTATTTTTATCTTTAATGGATATTCAAATTAACTAATATGTGCAACTAAGCTTAATTCCCAACTAGTGCTAGATAGTTAACATTGAAGTGAATATTTGAGAGGTATGTAAAAAATTTAAAGGTGTAAATTATATTATTAAGATACCTAAAGAGGTGGTGATGAAATATTTTATGATAATATCAATGATTTAAAAGTTATACAATAAGAATCAGATCATCTCTTCATTACCTAAGATCACAGAATACAACTCATGAGTTAGGTTAACTCCCCTTTTCAAGAAGGCTTATTTTAAGCCAAAATAATGATGCATACACATTATTGAGGTGTCATTAAATAATTTTACATGGATATCCATGAATTTTAAAGGAAAATTAAGAGTTTTCATGTAAGAGATCAAACCAATTTTCAAGAAGACTTATGAACCCATCAAGGGATGACTCCTACTAACTTGAAGGTAGTTTACAAAAGTCTTCAAGCTAAAGAAACACTTTTTAAAATACTTAAGATGATTCCTCATAAATATTATTAATACTAATTATTTTTCTCAATTCTTTTAACCCCCTAATATTCTATTCTTGGAGTGGGATTTCTCTCTCGCATACATATTGTTCTTATAAGTATGCCTAGTTTTGGCACTGTAATCTATCCACAAGAAAGGTAGATGAAGCACTAATATTTTATTACTAATTTTTACCTTGAGATAATAAATTCAAATTTTTTTAATCTTTATAAGTTCATATTTTAGTGTTTTAAATGAGTTGTTGATAGATGCTAGTGAGAAAATTGCTTGTCATTGCATCATGTTCTACTTATGTGCACCTAGTTATGGATATAATATCTTCTTGAAAGTCACTTGGAATACACTTAAATGTGGTTTTTTTATCTAAGTGTTTATATTTTAAGTATTATTTCATTAGTCCTTTTAATTTTTCAACTTGTTTGCTATACTTTCATAGACTCTAGGTTGAAATACTTATGTGAGAAACTTTCTCTTGAAGAATAAACTAGATTGTAGTTGTAACTTTGTTAAGTGCAAGTATATTATAATATTGGGTGAAATATTTTGGTGTATTTCCTACTTTTTCTAGTTTTCTTGAAATTAGATAGTTTAATATCCCTTTTCATAGACTAACTAGTTAGTAATATAGGTGATGAGCAATCAAGAAAAATTGAGGGAGATAGCCTTTCAATATAGAGGTTTATCCCAAATATAGTAAAATAAAATCCTATAGGTAATCCCATGTTACACTCAATTTGGAGTAGGCTCAAAATACCTCTCTAAATAAGAAAAAGTGAGTGACAATAGTTCTAGCAGTCCTGGTGGGACCATTATCTCAAGCACTTATTAACAAGGTGAATGTTGGTCCTGACAATATCGCATTTGCATAAGTGTTTTCTACTCAAATTTTTTTAAATCCACTAAATATTTAACATCTGGTTGCATACCATTTTATTATATATTTTATTTATACTTTATTGTATTACTAGGTCATCTAATAGTAGAGGTAATTATCCTACAAATCCATTCCCTCATCTTGAACTTCCTATTGAATTTCAATACCCTCAGCCTATCTTGACACTTGAAGAGCCATAAATGATCCAAAAATTAGAGGTTTTGGTTGAAATATAATTCAAGAACACAAAATAATACAATCATATAATTCTATCTCTAGGAAGAGATGTTTTATTACTCACAAAACTGTAGAAAACATATGCTTATCTCTAGGAATAGATGTCTAACCCCCTTATCAGGATACATCTATTTTTATACATACTTTTAAGAAAAGATGAGGATGTGTAATATCACCAATATTGAGTGAGATGAATTGGTTTGACTTTCATGATTTACAAAAACACAAATTTCAAGAAAATATTATTTTTAGAAACTTACTATTTTTAGATAGCACTATTAAAATTGAAATTTTAGGCACTTATATTGTGTTTTAGGGGGTAAAAACACACTAATCATATATATATATATATATATATATATATATATATATATGTATATATATATATATATGTATATATATATATATATATATGTATATATATATATATATGTATATATATATATATATGTATATGTATATATATATATGTGTATATATATATATATATATATGTGTGTGTGTGTGTGTATATATATATATATGTATATATGTATATATATATGTATATATGTATATATATGTATATATATATATATATATATGTATATATATGTATATATATATATATGTATATATATATATATATGTATATATATATATATATATGTATATATATATGTGTGTGTGTGTGTGTGTGTGTGTGTGTGTGTGTGTGTGTGTATATATATATATATATATATATATATATATATATATATATATATGCACCATATTATCATGTTCTCCTCATTCTTAGCTTTCTAAGGATTCAAACAGGGAGTTAAATAGAGCTAGGATTCAAACATTATGGTTCCCTTAAGTTTTGCCACCAATCAAGGTAGAACCATCACCTGAATTATCCCCTGAAGTGTTTCCCAGATCATAGAAGAATAATAAGACTTTAAAATTTAGGAGAGTGAAGAATAAATTTAAGGTAACATGGCTAGGAAACATGTTTTCCAAACTTTTAATATTTAAAATCCTATAAAACTTTTTTCCTATGATGATATCCCTCCCAATGCCACTAAGAGTGTTCCTAATTTCAATTAGGAAGGTCCTATCACCCCAAGTGAACACATTAGAGATATATCCAAATTCTTCAATTTATACTATATCACATAAATTAATGTTTCAATCATATTTCTTACCATGTATCTTAATGAAAAATCCCTTGATTGGTTTAGAAACTTTGTAGGAAGATGGATTACAACATGAGATGAGTTTAGAGAGTTGTTGACTCAAATATTTGAGGATAATAATGATCATACATCAATAATCCATCAATTGAATGTCATTAAAATAGGGCCTAAGGAATCCATGCATGATTTTAATGAGATGTTCCAAAGGACATGGAATAGGCTTCCACCTCTCATGATACACCCTGCAAGTTTTGTTTTCCCAACCTACCTCAGAGCTATTGGGACTAGTATAACTATCATGTTATAGTCTAGGAGAGGATATGCTTTGCCTGATGACTATGAGATAACTATTAGAGCTTAGAATGGTTTGGTCCAAGACATTAAAATCCATCTAAAAGTATTAATTCCTATCTTACCTAACATGTATGCTACTCCTCCAAGCCTTGATCCAATTCCAAATGTAAATAAAATTCTAAAACTGATCCAAATAAACAATATGATGCAATTGATTGGCAAGTAATGTATAAGTCCTTAGAGGCTCAAAATAGGAAATCAAGTAAGCAATTTAAAGCTTACCAAAATTCTTACTATTACCCTCCAAAATCAAATAGATTTATAGATTAGTATAATGGTAAAGTGAGGGGACAAGGTCAACCTAATTTAAATAGGTCACCTAATGTCTACAATCTAAATTCTACTTACATAATAAGAGCCATGGTTTTAGCCCATCACAACCTAGTTCAAGGAGAAGAATGACCAAATTCTTGGGGGAAACCTCAAGATCAATTAATGAATGTTAATGAGGGAGAATTCAAATCTTTTGTTTATAAAATATGACCTAATCCTAACTTGACATAAAAAATAATGGATCTATGCAAGCAAAATCAAATGGGGAATGTATCAATCAAGGAACAAGATTTATAAATTTATAAATGGACGATAAATTTATCTCAAATCAAAGTACCTCAATTTAAGCCAAAAAAAAGGTCAAAGAGGAGAGATTTGGGATATGCTCAAGACATGGATACACATATAAGTAACCTCCTTCAAGGAAACAAGGTATGAATGCAAATGTGGCAGCTTTTACAAGTCCTAGAACTCCTCAAAATCAGAACTTGGAAAGGTGGTCTAACCTTCATTGCCTCAGGGTCAAGGTACTTCATTTACTCCTAGGATGAAAGGAAAGGATAATTCTTTTTCTTTGAATATGATTGAGTCTTTGAATAATACAAAGACAAAAATATCCATTTGGGATGTATTCCACATGCCTGGTAAAAAAGAGTTACTCCAACAGAAGCTATCCTAACTCCATATCAATTCTCTCCATCAAATAATATTGGTATAGCCCTAAAAAATAAACTTGCACATATTTTTTAACCTTCCACCAAGTTTTATAAATCTGCACCTTTCTATCTTACCCTTATTGTGGGAGATAAGTTGGTCTATAATTACATTGTGGATAGTGGGGCAAACACTTCAGTCATGCCTGAAATAATTGCAGACAAGTTGGGATTGATGTATGAAACTTATATAAAGGGAGTGTTAAAAATTTATGGAACACCATCCAAGTAAATATGGATCATAAATTTTTTTAAAGTGTTCTTTCATGACTACCCAAGATTTTTAATTCTACAAGACATGGTGGTGGATCTACCTGCACATTTTTCTATTTGCCTATCTAGAGAGTTCACCACCAATATAAGAGGGTATGTTTTTGCTAATTGGTCCTTATTATAATTTATAATTAGGTATATATCTAAGGTGAATAGAATAACATATCCATTATCCAAGTTCCATATTGAACCATATGTGGAAACTAGTTCCAATTGCACTATTAATGACAAAGAAGAGCATATCATGGATGATATAGCATTTTTCCCTCTTAAACGTACTTATTATCTCTTATTAGATTAATATGCTACTGATAATTATGAGTATGACCCCTATGATTTCATGTGAGACTAATTTTGGGGTGTATTGCCTACATGAGGAAGCAACACCTATACCTTCACTTACTAATGATGAGGATGAGAGGGATGAAGAGTAGATGTTTTTTGATGGTACAAGGAGAAAGATTGGTGTAGGAGATGGTATTAAGTTATTTTCCCTATCTAAACATCAGTATTACTCTTCATATATATTCCATTTCATTTTTACCTACAATGTGGTCGAGTATGAAGGCCTTATTCATGGTATTCAATGGGAAAATAAAAAGGGAATCAAGAATTTGCAAGTATATAGAGATAGTGAATTGATTGTGAATCAAATAATTAATATGAGTTACATCCAGAATCCTTTGATTAAGTCTTATAATCAAAGTTTGTGGTATTTACTTTAGTAATTTAGTTCATTCAACATACAACCAATCCCAAGAGAACAAAACCAACATGTTGATAGGCTAGTTGCTATAGGGGCACAATTCAACACATCTACTGACATAAAGAAGGAAGTAAAACAATCACATATCAAGGCCATTTTGAGGAATATAATTCTTCATGATGAATTCTTTTGGTAGTATTTTTATTTATAGTGACAAGCATATTGTAATTATTACAAGAGCGAGTTGAGTTCTCTTCAAAAAATTAGAAAAAACTCTATGATCAATATCAAAATAAGATTATGCAACTAAGAAAAACAAAATAATTAAGGGACTGGTTACTCTAGAGATCATATTAAATGAGGTTGACCAAAATAATAAAGATAAGGTGGGAATGTCTACAAAATAAGAGAACTATGAAAGGATATTAATCTTCAAGGATAAGCTCCTCAAACTAGGCAATGCATGTTTTCCATATAAAAAAGGCATTCAATGAGTTGTGTTGAGAATTCCATGATATATTTGCTTATCAATATAAGGATATAAAGGGGTCTAACCCTAACTTAGCACACCATTCTATTGAATTAGATCCTAGAGTCAAACCAGTTAGGCAACAAAAGGTTTATTAAACCCAAAGTTGATCAACTCATGAGAATGAAGCTCACCAAATCTATTGAGTATAAGATATTATTCCCTATCCAGCACTCAACTTGGTTACCTAATATCATTCTTGTTAGAAATAATACTTGGGAAATAAGAATTTGTGTTAATTTTAGGGAACTAAATATGGTGTCACTCAAAGATTATTACCCCTTACCCCTTGTGGAGCAGATTTTGTAAGTTGTTTCAAATTCCCAACACTTCTCACACTTAGATGGATATTCTGGTTATAATTAGATTTTGGTGAATGAATATGATCAGCTCAAGAAAACATTTAATAAAAAATGGGGGACCTTTACTTATATTAAAATGCTCTTTGGTTTTTCAAATGATGGTGCCACTTTTCAGAGGGCAATGAACATGGATTTCAAAGGCCTAATCAATGAGATATTTCTATTTTCCCTTGATGATATAACCATGTTTTCAAAGGATAAAAATTAACACATAAATAATATTAGGTAGGTGTTTGAGATGTGTATATAGTATGGAGTGTCTCTTAACCCAAATTAATGCATCTTTGTTGTCTATGAAGGTAAGATTTGAGGACACATTATTTCGAAGGATGGTCTAGCCATTGAACCTGAAAGGATAAAGGCTATTATAGACCTATCATTTATATTTCACAAGAAAGGACACCAAATATTATTGGGTAAGAAAAAATTTAAGAGAAGATTCATACTTGATTTTACATCTTTGGTGAAGCCTATCATAACCATGCTTAAGAAGAATCAAGTTTTCAATTGGACTAAGGAAGGTAAAAATAATTTTGAGGCCATCAAGTAAGAAATTTCACAATATTACACTTTTATAAATCCTTATTTTTATAAGTAATTCATGTTATATACATTTTATAACCTTGACAATATCTCATCTATGCTTATGCATAAGAATTATGAGGTTGTTGAATAACCTATTGCATTTTTTATTCAAGGTTTTGAGGATTATGAATACAAATATACATTTGTGGAGAAGTAAATACTTGATGTTGTAAAAAGACTAAATAATCTTAGAAACATGGTTTAAAATAAAATAAATGACCTCATGGTCTCTCATCCTAGTACCAAGGAATTACTCTTGAGTAAAGACCTCAATGAAAAGAGGGCAGGGTGGATTAAAAGGGTCATAGAGTATGATGTTAACATCAAATTAACCAAGTTGGTAAGTGGTAAGATCATTTTTGATGACTTATCTTTAGATCTCCATGAGCTAAAATAAGATATTTTGGTCAATCAGACTGCCCTCAATCAGTTGATCTCACACCTCTACAAATTTGGACACAAGACATCATCATATTCCTCCCAAACGGTGAGTTTCCTAATGGCCTAAGTAGGTCCAAAATAAATTATTTCATATTGAGAACTATCCCTTATTATTTTGTGAATGGTGTAATTTTTATAATAGATAAAAATAGTGTATTGTTTAGGTGCATTGACAGTGATCAGTTTGGTGTCTTTATTGAAAAGTTTCATAATTGATTAGTAGGGGACCATTTCTCTCTAAGGACCACAAATATAAATATCATGAGGGTAGGATACTATTGACCTATCCTCTTCAAAGAATTCCATTCTTGGGTAAGAATGTGTACTCAATGTGCTTTAATTGTAGGCAAAAAAAGACTTGCATCTCTCCTATTGAGACCCACTCAAGTGGATCTACCCTTCATGCAATGGGGTATTGACTTCATTATCATGATTATTCCTCCATAAAGTGTTGGCCACAAGTGGATCCTTACAATACCTCACTACTTTAAAATATGGTTAGAGATAGTTGCAGTAAAGGAGGCCAATGAGAGTTTCATTTTGGAGTTATATAAAAGTATTTCTACAAGGTTTGGAACTCTTTCTATTACCATTTCAAATAATGAACTTGATTTCATGTGTTTTAAGACAACTGATTGGGGAATTATTAATGGTATATATTTGATTACATCATCCAACTATTACCCTCAAGGTAATGGGTTTTTAAAGTCTACTAATAACAACCTAATCATGATCATAAAGAGGACTTTGGAGAGGAACCAAAGAGCTTGTCGTACTAAGCAAGACAAACCTATGGTCTGATAGGATCACACCTAAAAGGTCAAGAAGTAACTATCATTTTATTATTTTTTATGAGAGGTAATATATACTATCCATATCCCAAGATATACCCACCTTAGAGATGGCACATCAATTAGAATTGCTTGGAAACACTCCAATGGAGGCGAGGTTGACAAAATTGATGGAGTTGCAAGAGACTAGAGATAATGCTCACCAAGCCATGGAGCATCGTCAAATTCTAATGATTAGGTCATTTGATAAGAAATCAAATCCAATATTTTTCCAAGAGGATGATATAATACTAAAGTGGGATGAAGATATTGTAAATAATGAGAGACATACCAAGTTTGAAACATTGTGGAGTGGGCCATACATCATCATCAAGTGCAAGCAAATAATTTCTTCTAATTGGCAAGAATGGATCTGGAGGAGTTATACATCCTTGTAAATGGGATCCATTTGAAGCCCTTATACTGATGATATGAAGGTTAATCATTTAAATAAGTAGGTGTGTGGTGTGTGTTGAATAATTACTTATGCACATTTGCTTATTTCTTTCTTGTTTGGATTATTATTTCGAGTCTTTATTATGTGGTATTCCCTAAATGATTTGATCATAGAATGGTTGATATATTTGTTTGGTTTGGTGTGTTTATGTTTTATTTTTATTTATATATTTTGTTTCAAATCTTCCCTACCAGGACTCCATTACCCAATGGTTGAGAAAAGGCTATTGGTCTCACAATCTAGTAGGTAGGATGCCCCAAAGAGTCACCAAGAATGCTATTAAAATGTGACAAATTTTGACTTCTATGAGTCCAATTTTTTTTTCATGTTCTCATTCTCATATAAGTGTGTATTTGTTTCCATATCTCATGTATGTGTTTGCATTGCTAAATCATGAGTTTAAACCAATTTCTAGTCACCTCAGAGAAATTAAGGTTTCTTGGCATAAACTAAGGTTTTTGGAGATGTTAAGGTTTATATTATAGCCAATAGAGATATTTTAAAAACTTATTTATTTTAAAATATATCATATGGGGTGAACTATATTACATATAGGTCTTGGTCAAATGAAATGTCAACTTCATGAGGTCATCTAGTTTCACTAGCTTTCTCTGCACTTGAAACTGCTTGTTATGGGTTCTTAACTCATTTTATAAGTGTGGTATGTAAAATTTATACTTTTAAATCATGAAAATAGGTTTGATAATGTTCCTAATGTAAGATCAAGTCAAAGGATGGTCAGATCTTACATGTTCATTGCTTAAAGAAGGAGAGACAAAGATAAATAGGGTGTTTTTAATCATTCATATGATCATCTTCAAGAGTGAACATATGAAAATTGACTCTCCAACTCCAAAAATAATATTAAATGTTTAAAGAGGTTTCCTAGGTTCAAAAATGGCAAAATACTTAGTTTTCCCTTCATTAGGCTCTTTGGTAGCTTTGTAAGGATCATGTGTGAATGCTTGTTCCATACAAAATCTGGAGAGATGGCTCCTGATCATTTTAACATACATGGGGACCCTAATGGGATTGATATTCTTGGCATTGGTCTTTGGGCCAAGATCCTATTATCTATCAACAAACGTTTATAAAGTTAACTACTTAGAGAAGGCTCTAAACCCCACCACCTTAACTTCTCAACAATCTTACTGCAAATATGAGCTTATTATTGTATAAATTTTTTTGTATGAGATTTAAAATGGTTTAAGGGGTCTTCTAGTTCTATCATGGAAATTCATGTAGTGTATGTAAATGTATAGATGTCCATAGTTCTTCACGTTACAGGTTTGTCTCATTGGGTGGAGCCTTCAACATGACCAATGAACATTTTTAGACTCTCTATGGTCCTAAAACATGAAAATAACTCCCACATAACCCCTAAAGGTTTTCATAATGTCTCATAATGTCATGATTCCTAATGAATTAGTGGTCATGGGGAGAATGCACTTATAGGCCTATTTGAAGGATTATACCATCTTCAAGTGAATGGAAAGAGAGTAGAGTGTTTTAAAGATGAGTCAAACCCAATTTGGATTATAAATAATCTCAAATATCCAAGAGAGGATCATTAAATTAGAAGTTGAAGACCACTGAGAACCGTAGATGTAGTCAAGGTACCCTATACATAGTCAAGAAGTCACCTATAACCTAGCCCAATGGATAAGGATTGAAAGTGAGTGAAAGTTTCAGTCTGTAACCTATGAAAAATTTGAGTGAAACTCTAAATGTAAGATCTATAAGTTGAAACATGGAAAATCTAACTTCTACCTATCAAGGACCTATAAACAACCTGTTTCTAATCATTATGTGTAGAGAGCATCACCTATAGGCCTGCTCAACCCATGGTAAAGAACCATATTCAATAACATAAGGTGTGAGATGTATTTTAGGTATATAATTAAATTCTTACAATGGGATAAGTTACCTTAACTTCTTTGAACAATGATATTAAACTCCACTGTGATATCTCATGATAAAGACCTAGAAGGCCTAAACAGGCTCAAGGGTTATTTTACATTGGTAGACCTAAAATCAACACCTCAACACTTAGAGGAGATACATGAACTGATAGAATGAAGGATGAATTAGTGTTTTTACTATTAAAAATATCTTATTTCCATAAATAAATAATTTCATAGTCAATTGAGTAAACAGGCCTAAAATATATATAAGTAAACCCAACTAGTCAAGAGAGAGATGGCGTTTTGAGGCCTCCATAAGCATAATTACACTTTTAAAAATGGTATAGAAGATGGTAATGAGTGGACTAAGACATATATGGTCATACCAAGGCTATACAAGTAGCTGACATATTCATTTTTTGTCTCAGACCTTACTCTATTGGCAATGGAATATCTTGAGATTAGGGGTCTGTTTGAACCTAAAACACAAAATAGGCATGTAAAATTCCATGTATGGACATTGAAAAAATTAATAAGCATATAAAAAGTCTCAATATACTCTTAGGATTCAAAAAAAATCAAATTTCAACCTAAATGCCCTTAAGGGCTAGTAAGGAGGTGATAGGCCTAAAACCTCAGGTTTCTTGACCAATTCACTAAATGCACACAATGGGGTGATAAACATTACCAAATCATATATAACCATGAGTAGGATTTTTTTAAGGTGTATGAACCTTTAACAACATTAGAATTGAGTTTTGAAATATAAAATGCAGATTAGACCTCTCTCAAGCTGAAGAACACTAGGTTTACTACCTGAGGAGCAATTTTATATGTTCATATCATAATTCACACTTTACATGGGAAAATAAGACATTTGGGATAGTTTAATAGGTTATTCAAGTAGTTTTTCCATGTGAAATGATTCCAATTTATGTTCAGTTCTTTATGATTGATTTTTAAGACCCCAAATAGGTCTTAAACCCTACAAAAATCCTTGGATGAATGCAATGTGAGATATTTATTTCATAATGGATGAAAATGCATTGTTTTGGATTTATAAACATTTTAACCTTTTACATATTTATTTGGTGCTCCTCAATATGAAACTGGATGCTGATATCACCTGTATAAACACCTTAACTGCCCTCTCTTTTGCCCGTTTTGATGATTTTGAAGGGTAAAAACATGGATTAACAATTGAATTTTTTTTTAATAGGTATTATGAGATGTTTTATAACTCCTCAGGGTTCAAAATATTTTCATCCACTCATGAAACTATTCCTACAATTCTACACAAGGAAGGCATTTTGAGATGTACTAGGATTAAGAAACCTAGTCATCTAGTTTGGAAAGAATAGCAGGTTTATGATGCCTTGAAGGCCTTGTTCATAGAATTAAGATTTTTTGGGTCTTATAAAATGATATTTATAATTTTTCTATGGTTCTTTTCAATTTTCATGGCATTTCAAATAAACTAATATGTGAAACTAGGCCTAAATAATAACTAGTGTTAAATAATCAATGTTGAAGTGAATCTTTGAGAGGCATAGAAAGAATTTCAAGGTGTCAATTAGATACATAAAATCCATGAAGATATGGTGATTAAATATTTCAAGCTCATATTGATGAGTTACAAGTTCTACAACAAGAATTACATGATCTCTTTGCTGCACAAGATCACAAACAACACCTCATTAGTTAAACTAACTCCCCTTTTCAATAAGTTCTATTTAAAGAATAAATAATGATTAATAAAACTTGAAGATGTTTCAATCCATCCTTTTATGTGTATATCCAGTCATTTTCAATGCAATTGAAGTTTTTTCCTACAAGAGATTAGACCAATTTTCAAAAAGACTTATGAAATCCTTAAGGACTGACTCCTTTTGACTTGAAGGCCATTTAAAAAATACTTGGAGATCAATAAAAACTTATTTATAGACTTAATATACTTTCTCATATCAATTTTGAGTACTAATAATCTTTTTTCATTCTTTTAATCCCCTAATATTCCATTCTTGGCATGGGATTTCTCTCTCTCTCTCTCTCTCTCTCTCTCTCTCTCTCTCTCTCTCTCTCTCTCTCTCTCTCTCTCTCTCTCTCTCTCTCTCTCTCTCTCTCTCTCTCTCTCTCTCTCTCTCTCTCTCTCTCTCTCACTCACACACACACACACACACACACACACACACACACACACACACACACACACACACACACACACACACACACACACACACACACACACACACACACACACACACACACACACACACACACACACACACACACACACACACACACACACACACACACACACACACACATTGGTGCTATAAGTATTCCTACTTTTGACATTGTAATCTATCCAAAGCAAAGGTAGGTGAAGCCCTAATATTTCTTTTAGTCATATTTACCTTGAGATAATAAATTAAAACTAGTTGAATGTTTCCATGTTCATATTTTAGTGTATTAAATGAGTTTTTGATAGATGCTAGTGAGAAAATTGCTTGTCATTGCATCTTGTTCTACTGTTTACACTTAGGTATGGATATATTATCTTCTTCTAGGTCACTTGGATTACATTGATGTGTGGTGTTTTATCTAAGTGTTTAGATTTTAAGTAGTGTCTTATCATTCATTTGAATATCTCACCTTGTATGTTATACTTACATAGTCTCTAGGTCGAAATACTTATGTGAAAAACACTCTCTTAAAGCATAAACCAGATTGTAGTTGTGCCTCTTTTAAGTAAAATTATAGGATAGTATTTGATCAAATATTCTAGTGTATCTATTCTTTCTTATAATTTTCTTGTAATTATATTATTTCTTATCCATTTTCATAGACCAACTAGTTAGTAATATAGGTGATGAGTAATCAAGACAAATCTAGGGAGTTATCCATTCAATCTAGAGGTTTAACCCTACTATAGGAAACCCAAAGGCCTAGGGCTAATCCCATGCTCCATTCAATTTAGATTAGGCTTGAAATACCTCTCCAAGGGTGAAAAATTGAGTGACAATACTAATAATCTTAAATTTCTTGCAATCATTGTTATATGCCCAAGTTCTTTAAAATGCGATGGGTAATAATACTGTATAATATAAAAAGTTAGGAAATTATTATAGTTATAATGTGGATAAAGATAAATATAATAAACTACTCTCGTCATATTATTCATATTTAAAAAATTCCCATCATTAATAAAAGAGTTAGGATTCATAGAAGTTTTGATAATGTTGATAGTGTGAGATTGAGTAGTACTTGGTTGATATTTCGGAAGAGAATCCTTGTAAATAGAGAGATGAGTGTTATCTCGTTTAAGGGAATAATATCTAGTTTTGGTTTCATTAACCTTGGATTTATCTTCATAATCCTATTGATGCTCACAAATTAGGGGTTTCATATCAAAAATACGACTAGGAAGATATTCAAGAGTAACATTTATTAATTGGAAAAAAGTATCATTATAATGACTCCAAATTGCATGATACTAAAATAATTAGATTATATCATAAAAATGTTTGGTAGGGTGAGTATCATAAAGATATCATGATGAAGACCTAGAGGATGCTTTTGAAATTCCATATTGGAAAGAGGTTTGTAATTTATACATTATTCACTTGGGAAATGTAGAACTAGGTTGGGGTAAAGCAATGTTTAAAAGTGGTTGTGAAAGAGTAACAACACTAAAAACACTTTGGATAATAGTGTGAATAGCATGTGTGAAATCATAGGTATCCATAATAGCATCATTGGTTGCATATTGGTTTTTAGATTTCATAATAATTTGAGTATTGGTAGGAGGGTAGGAAGGATCAAATTTTCTTATGATATTGACAGTTGCCTTGGTCAAGAAATTATTTCAAATATATTGGAGAGATACTCATAATATGGTATTTAAATTTAAGATGAAGAGCATTAGTGAACAAGTGGAAGAAATTGTCTTTGAACATGTTATGTTCAACTTTATTGGATAAGGCTTTCCATCATTTAATGAACTCTTGGACAATTTTGGATTTTGATTATTTATATTTTGATAAAGTGAGCTAGGTTATTTTTAGGAAGATAATTAGTCTAGAATTACTATATAAATACATTTTAAAAATATTCTAAACTATATATAATATGATATTTGAGTTGATTATACCAATCTAAAGCATCCACTGTGAAGGTTTTAGCTAAAAGCTTGGTGGCAACAAAGGTATTGAACTTGAACTAATATTTATAAAAGTTTCTAAGAGTTATCAAATGTAATGTAGGATTAATGGATTTGATATTAGTGATAATATGGACAATACCACCTATGTTGATGTTTACATTTTGAGGAACTAGGGGTTCATTTTGTAGGTTTTTGATAAACAAGTTAAGAAGTTGGGTTTGAGGTATAAGCCCACCTTATGCATATCTAAGGTGAGCATTAGGATTTTTTACTCCCCATTGAGTAGGTTGAGGACATTTTCTTAATTACAAAATTTATTTTTGCATTTTCATTTTTTGATTTACATTATTACTTTGAAAAGTAGTCATTTGATTAATGGATTGTGAAAGAATTTGATTAGTATTAATCATGGCTTGACTAGTATAAGTGGATTGATATGTAGTGGGGGTAGAATTGACTTGGATATGACCATGGGAACTTTGTGTTATGACCCAACCTTTTGATAATTTTAAATGACTACTTAAATATTATTATTATTATTATTATTATTATTATTATTATTATTATTATTATTATTATTATTATTATTATTATTATTATTATTATTATCACATGTATAACTGACTTCTGCATTACTTTTATTTAGCTAGATAGTATTGAGGATTTTGATACGATGACATTTCAACTATATGTTGATAGACATACTATGTTTTAATATTACTACACTTGGTGATATAGGGAGCAATTGATGTAATTAATGTTTTTAAGATAGTTATGTATCATATTATTTATTATCATTCAGGTGTTTTTGATATATATTCAGTGGTTGTAGGTACTTGATATGAGCTAGGATGGATGATGATGTCGGCACTTCAGGTGTTGATGGTTCTTAATAAATCATATGAGTTTCGAAAGGTATACATATATTTTGGTTTGGTTTCATGCCATTGGACAACTATGTTATATTTTTTTGTGTACTTACATCTTATCTTTTGTACTTTGATCGTACTGTTGGTTGCCTTGCTAAGTGTTTATCATGTTGATTGGTTATTATATTATGTCATGTTTATCATTAATGAAAGATGTTACTTTTTTATTAAGTTAATACAACTCTCAATTTTAGATTTAGGGATCATTATAAGGTCATGAGACCTCATGATGATCCCATGAATTCATTATATAAATTTACATGACTTTTAAATCAATTTTCAGATTATGAATGGTTGCTTGAAATCATTGTTATTATTTTGGGAAATAATGGTATGGATGGAATTCATGATTGAAAAGTGTTGACTGGTTATATGTGTTGACTATTTGAAATGGGTGATTATATTTGGGCTATTGCATTGTGGTCATATTTTTCTTTGCATAATGCTATCATTTATTATTGTATTTGATATTATTTTAACTCTATTTTTATGGAAAATTACATTCTCTTGACTAGATTTAAATAGCTAAGTTATAATTATGAACTTAAAAGCATGGAATACAGATTGGTAGCTCAGATGTCTAAAGGCTGAGCATATGCTTGAAGGTTTTCCAGGCATGATAATAATGAAAATTTTGGACCTGGAATTAGTTCATATTCCATTTCTATGACCTTAAAATCAACCTATAGTGGATTATCCCCACTTGTAATTGATAGCGATGTCATTTACTTGGTTATTTCTATCTCATCTTTGGATGACATTTTTATTGGTCACTTGCCTATTTTATATTATGTTATTGTGTTGAGTCATCCAATGTCTTCGAAACCCTAACTTGATCAAAATCTCTTCCTAACCCCTAATCACTGAAACCACCATCAAACTGATGAATGGGGTGGTAAGGGCCAATAATGGTTTGGCTTATAAGGCTAGTTAAAAGGATTTATTTGACATGATTACATGTTGCTCACACTCATGGCTGATATCATGGATAGGCATGATGAATTCGGTAATATTTTATTATAAGTTATTCATATACTTATTTGGAGTAAACTATAATTATGATTTCTATGTTGAATATTTAGTGAGTAAAGTTGTAAAGTAACTATGTTACTATTATTATTTTAGCTATACATTTCTGTTATTATATGTTAATCCATATCTTTTATAATGGACAATGTTGTAAGAGGATCAAAGGTTTTAGGATTCTTCATATATGGAAAGAATCTAAGATTTTAATTATATATTCTAAATTGAATCATGGTTATGATCACCTAGTTCTTATGTTGGATATTAGATGATAATGATTATTGTGTTATACTTATAGTTAATCCTATGCATGATTAGTGTAACATTAGTGTCATTATGAAGTTAATATATTATCTCCATAGTTTATTACCATCAGAATTATATTATTGGTTACGCTAAGGCTTACCTATGTGTATATTTCACTTGCCATATGATGTTTTAACATACATAATTATGTTGATTTGGTTGGTTATGAGGTAAGAAGTTTATGTTGGATGATTTTATGTTTGATGATAATACTTATTTAAGGATATAAATAACTTGTAATATTTTACATATTCATATGACCTTCTCTTTATATGTTGCATATTTATTGAGGGAAACATGAGTTTATATGAAATCTTCTTTCTAGTTTGATTTCAGTTTGCATATGACAAAATAAAAACAAGGTTCAATTAACTCTTGTTTCTATAATATGAGAGAAGTGATGTAAAATAATAATAATAATAATAATTAATGAAACTTAATTACATTTCTTAGTTCTCATATTGATGCATATAAAAGGTACACATCTTTATTGGTAAACAATATATTGTTGTTAGATTACTTTTCCTAATTTTTATTCCTTATTTCCTCACTGGTATTAAATAAAATTTTGAGTTATATCTAAATTAAGGGAAACCTAGTACTTGTCATGAGTTATGTTAACTTTTGAAATGAATTACTCAACCTATAGAGGGATGGTTAGTCTTCTTGGAAATGTTATGATGAAATATAGGTATCATAATTTACTTATATTACTAAATAAAATATGTTGGTATTTTAATCTCTTATGCTTAATGTTATATGAATAAGAGAAGGTCAAATATGTGTTTTGAATTCATTTATATTGGATGGAAATGAATAGAAAGTTATGTGTTATGTTATATTAAATCATGTTGAATCATTTTATGTTGTTATAGATGCTTCTACAAAATTTTATTTATGTTCCACTCATTCAATATATGGCTACACATACTAGTTTGAGTGAGATACTATGGGTAATATGAATGCTATATATTCAGCTTATGACAGAAACCTTATGATGCTCATATTATTTATATAATTTTTTACGTTGAGACACATATCACTCATATATTTATGATCATAATTATGAATGATGTTACATGAAGTTGGTTTATCATTTAAGTGAAATTCATGTTGTAGGAAATGATAAGAAACTAGTAGCTTAAGGTTCTTGATAGTTTTAATAAATATATGTATGGCTATAAATTTATTCCATGATGTAATAATAAATGCATTGGTTGGCCTATGTATGGAAAATAATTTGGAAATAAGT
Source organism: Torreya grandis (assembly GCA_037957365.1). Classification (NCBI taxonomy): domain Eukaryota; kingdom Viridiplantae; phylum Streptophyta; class Pinopsida; order Cupressales; family Taxaceae; genus Torreya; species Torreya grandis. The sequence goes on along the minus strand of JARHVA010002549.1, from coordinate 542,323 downwards.
GAGTTTTATGGACTATATATTTCTCCTCTTTAAATATAATGGGTTGTTAAATAATTAATGACATGAAAATATATGTTTGGATAAAATACATTTTCTTCTATATTAATTCCTTCCTCTTATTAATTATAAATTCATTGGTTATTCACCAATATGATATATTTTGCATAAATCCAATTTTGGGTTGCCCATTATATCCTATCTGTTAAGAGTTGACTATAAATTGTATATTACTAATATTTTAGGTAATGGATTTCATGTTAATAAATTGGACAACTCGTGAACTTAAAATAAACTAGGCAATGGTGCAATGACATTTAGCCAAAGAGGAAAGCTAATAAATTCCATTGGTAACACCTGATTAATTGCCTATGATAATTCAACTTTCATTCATTTCCATGATTATACTCTCTTTAAGGTAGTAATAAACTCTGTGATGTGTTTATGAAATCTGGTATAAATTTTCATGAATTTCAATCAATTGGTTGTTACTAATTTATGATCAATATTTTAGACATTTACCTAGTTTTAAAAATAGCATTAAACCTTGTTCTCATTGCTTATACCTATTGTAATCAAGTGATAACATAGGGTGTGTAAATTTATCTTTCCTGATTAATTTGAAGTTAACCATTTAACCATCCTTGAGTGAAACCAAAACCTACTGAAGGGAGTGAGATATTTATCAAGGTTTAAAGACCTATTAATTGGCATATGCAAAATAAATTATGTCACATATGGTGTTTGGGAATTATTTGTGTACCTATACACCAATACACTTTGAATCCGATAGTTTATCCTTTGGGCAACATGCTTCCCTACATCATCCTTTATGAGTAATTTCCTCTAGATAATTATCTCAGATCACCTCTTTTGGTTTTGGTTACATGTACATGAGTAAGTTGAATAAGTAAAACATTTTTTAATAAGCAAGGTATTGGGTCCAACACACCATCCCAAATGTACCTTGATAATGTAATTCCAAAAAAAATGGGATTGTTTCATCTAGTATCATAGCAGTGTTCTGCTCTAGGGAACTTTAAGAATGAATATTTTAAGTCTTAAATCTATTGAGTTATTATTTTATGACTTCTCAAGATGGTTAGAATGAGGTTTTGTGGTGGAAATAACAATAATAATCGTTACAATGTTAATCCGATTAAAATCAAAGGTAGAGGCTAAAGTAGGGGTTGTGGTGCCCGTAACCCCATTCAAAATCAAGAGAACTACCCATAAACAATGCTGATAGTAATAATGAGGTTTTGAATGTTGATGTAGTCAGTGAAAACCCAACTAACAAGAATTTTTAAATCCTTGGTGTAATCTTTAATGCTTTGAATAGTTTGTAAGGAAATATTGATAGTTAAGAGCAAAGGTTGAATAACTTTGAAGGTGCATTCCATGAGGAAGTACCTAGATTGGAAATGGAATAGGTATAAATACCACTAATCCAAGGGGTAACTTTGATTGTGGTTGATATAGTCATTAAATAATTGAAAAAAGTTCTACCAACCACCTTTTATGATGATGAATCTAGTGATGCAACTAATGAATAGTGGGTTCGCCTACATAAATATTTTAACCTACATAACATTTAAATTTAAAAACAAGGATTGGAGTTTATCAACTGGTTGGAATTGTAACCTTATGGTGGAATCACATTTATGTTATAGAGGGATAACAAGCAATGTACTTGACCTGAATAGTCGTTGAAATGTAGTTTCAAAAAAGGTATCTGAATGCCAACTATAAGGAGCAAAAAATAACTAATTTTTAACTATTTAAATAGGAAAACATGATTGTTGATAAATATGAAAACAAATTTTTAAATCTATTACATCGTGTGAATTACATGCATGAAGAAAAAATTAAGATCACCAATTTTAAGGTTGGGCTGAAAGAGATATTGATGCATGATGTCAATATGACAAATCTAAAGACCTTGGTAGCTACCTTTGAATTAACTTATCAAGATGAAAAGAAAGAGAAGTATTGTCATAAGATGAGGTAGGAATTCAAATCAAACATGCTACAAGCTAAGACCAAAAGCCTTTCCCTTGTGTCTAAGAACTTCAAAAAATTAGACCAAAATTATAGATTTATTGGGAATAACAAGAATTTTAATAAGTTTTCCAATCGTACCAAAAACTTTAAGTCACAAGGTTTATTTAAATCAAGTTCTTTCAAAAAGGAACATCCCCAAAAAAATTAACATGGACTAATCGCATGTAAAAATACTATGCCAGTAGCTCCATCTAGGCTTGTTGTATGATGAGAATGTGGTGATAACCACTAAAAAAAGGATTTCCCCAAGCTAAAATTAGGCCAATCAACTAACCACAAGATGTAAATAGATTTATATAATCATAATACTTATTGCAGGCTACCTTGATAGAAACTAGAGGTACTATTAATAGGTTTACTTTATCTATTCTAATTAACTCAGGTACAACCAATAATTTTATATCTCCTAATGTTACAGAACAATGTAAAATTGAGCTTGTAATGAAAAGAGAAGGTTGGGAGGTTGAGTTAGGTATTGACAAAAGGGAACCTATACTTGAATGCTTGAAACAAGCTAAAATTTATCTTGGTGTCTTCAAAACCAAGGTAAATCTATTTGTATCACCTTTGGAGTCATATGATCTCATGATTTTAATAGATTGGTTGCAAGCACACTAAGTTGTGCTTCATTGCATTTTTAAAAGAGTGTAGTGAATTGATGACCTTGGGAAACTTGTAGAAATGTAAGGTATTCAAAAGCCTAAAAAGTGATGAATAATTTTAGCCTTGCATCTAAAAAAGGTTGTTAGAAAGAGATATAAGATTTATGCAATCTAGCTATAAGAGTTACCTAAAGAAAAGGAACTAGTTCACTTAGATTTTCTTATCTTGAATGAGTTTATGGAAATTTTTCTTAAAACTTTTCTTGGATTTCCATCTAAGGTTGAATTTTAATTTTCAAATGATATCATGTTGTGATCTTCCCTTGCACCTAAGGATCCCTATTGCATGAACATGGTTGACCTACAAAAATTAAAGGTACATCTATAAGAAATTTTTGATAACTGAAGCATCCTACTAAGTGTGTCTCCTTAGGGTGCTCTAGTTGTTTTTGTCAAGAACAAGGATGGAACTTTCAGCCTATGCATATACTATCACCTACTTAATAAGGTAACAATAAAAAATCGATATCCTTTTCCAAAGATAGATGATTTATTTGATCAAAAGAAGGGCAAAATAGTCTTCTCAAATATTGATTTAAGATTATGCTACCATTAGCCGAGGATCAAAGAAGACATTCATAAAATAACCTTTTGAACTCGGTATGGACATTATAAGTTCATGGTAATATCATTTGGGCAAAGTAATGCTCCAAATACATTTATGAACCTTTTTAACAGCATATTTTAAGACATTTTAGATAAATTTGTGTTGGTGTTCCTTGATGATATTCTTATTTCCTCTAAAAATGAAGCTAAATATGGCCAACACCTTTGTTTAGTCTTAAAAAGAATAAGATAACATGCATTGTATGGGAAAATATCCAAATGTGTGTTTTATGAATCTAAAATTCACTACTTTAGCCATATAATTTTAAAATATGAATCTAAAATTCACTAATTTAGCCATATAATTTTAAAATATGGAATTAATTTATACCCAACAAAGATAAAAGCCATTCAGGATTATCCTGCTCCAACTAATGTGCATGAAGAGTGAAGTTTCATTGGGCTATCCAGTTATTACCAATGGTTTGTGAACTTTTTTTCCAGTGTATCCCATCATATCACTTGTTTCCAGTGTAAAGATAAGAAATTTGTGTGGACGCTTCAATGTGAAGAGGCTTTCATATCACCTATACTTATTTTTCTTGAACCGAATGATAATTTTGAGGTGTAGGCTGATGCTTCTAAGAAACATTATAGAGACATATTGACTAAAGATGGTAAAGTCATGGCTTATGAGTCACATAAGCACAAGGACCATGAAAATAACTATCCCATGCATTACATATAGATTGATACCATTGTCCATGATCTAAAATAATGGAAACATTTTTTGATAAGAAAGTCATTCAAGATGAAGTATGATCATCTCATCTTGGAGTACTTGTTCTCTCAAACCAATTTAAATGCATGCCAATAAAGATATATGGAATTTTTAATTAATTTTGACATGGACATATCTTATGTTAAGGGAAAGGAAAATTGTGTTGATGATGCACTCAACCAATGCACATGCCTTGCTACCTTTTCTATATTGCAAGGGAATTTCAAAAGTGTTATGTTAAAACTATAACTTGTTGATTAATTCTACCATGAAGTAAGAGTAGGTTTGGATGACAAGCCTTTAGAAATGAAATTTTCTAAATTTTTTGTTCAAGAAGATATCTTTGTAAGGCATAAAAATAGAACTTTTTTACCTGAGTCAGGTGACTTGTAAAATTCTATGTTAAAAAAAGTTCATATAATACCTCACTATGCTCTTCATGGTGTCAAAAATATTACACATCAACTAAAAGGACTTTAGTTTTATCCTGGAGTGAAGCATGATGTTGCTAATTTTATGGTAAGATGCTTAGTATACCAACATGTTAAGGCTAATCATTACCATCCTCGAGGGTTATTATACCCTCATGATATTCCAAGAGGAAAGTAAGTTGTAATCTCACTTGATTTTATTGTGGGTCTACCTAAATCATGTAGAAAACATGATAACATCTTTATGGTGATTGGTAAGGCTACCAAATTTGGCCACTTCATTATTGAAAATATAATAGATGACACTTTCATGTTTGTGGAACATTTCATAAAATAAGTGGTTAGACTACAATGCATACCTAGAGTAATTATTTAAAATTGTACTAAGTTATTTATGTCAAGGTTCTAGATAACTTTGACTGCAACGTTTGGAAAATGATTAAATTTTAGTTATTCATACCACCCAAAAATGGATGGTCAAATAGAAAGACATAACCAGGTGGTTGAGGACATGTTGCGAATGTATGTCATGGACCAAAAAATGCAATGGGAAGATTATCTCCATTTGGTTGAATTTGTTTATAATAATTCCTATTATTCTATAATAAAAATAACATCTTTAAAGATCTATATGGGAAAAAATCTATAGAATTCCACTTGGCTTGGGTAGTTTGGAAATATGGTTGTTTTTATCCTTGATATATTTCTAGAATATGACAATAAGATGGAGTTAGTGTGCCAAAATATAAAAGCTGAATCTGATAAAAAAAAGAGTTATGCTGAGATAAGAGGACTACACATGAATTCAACAGGGGTGATAAAGTTTTTTTGCATGTTAGACTACAGAAAAGTTGAATAAAATTTAAAAAAAAAATTTAAGATAGATCCACATTTTGTTAGGCCCTTTGAAATTGTGGAGAAGATTTGTCATTTTGCCTATTAGCTAGCTCTTCCTCCTTTTTCAAGGATTTATGATGTATTTCATGTTGGTTTATTAAGAAAATACATACATGATCTCTCTGATTTTTTGGAATAGAAACACCTATAGGTCATGGAAGAGGAAAAGATCCAACTAGAACTAGTGATAATGATGGACCATCATAGAATTAAGTTATGAAATAGTGACATACAATAAATTTCTTTTCAATGGGACCCATTGAGTGAAATAAGTGCTACTTGGTAAGGTGCACATCTTTTAAGGCAACCTTATGCCTAGTTATTTGAATATTCACCATGATGGCTCCTTTTTAAGGGGGGAGGATGTTATGACCCCACCTTTTGAAACTTATTATTATTATTATTATTATTATTATTATTATTATTATTATTATTATTATTATTATTATTATTATTATTATTATTATAGTTAAATTTTACATTACTTTTATCTAGGTGGATAATATTGATGGATTTTGATATGATGAGATTTTAAGTGTAGGTGGATAGACATACTATGTTTTAATATTATTGAACTTGATGATACAGAGACTACTTGATGTAATTAATATTTTTGTTATAGTTTTGTATCATATTATTTATTATCATTCAGGTGTTGTTGACATATATTCAATGACTATAGGTACTTGATATGAGCTAGGTTGGATGATGATGTCAACACTCAGTGTGCCAAAGTGATTCTTTAGTATCTAGATGAGTTCTAATAGGCACATGTATATGTTTTAGTTTGGTCTCATGCCATTGGACAGATATGTTATATTTTTGTTGTGCATTCATGTCTTGTCTTTTGAACCTTAGTATTACCATTGATTGCCTTATTGAGTGTTTATCATGTTGATTGGTTAGTTATGTTATGATCATTAAAACTTTGTGCTTCTGACTCTTCTCTTTCCCGTTTGTGAACTCATCACCACCATGACCTTGATTGAACTAACCTTGCATGGTAACTTGGGAATTCTTGTTGGACCCACCTAAACCCCTCCCCATGAACCCCACTTGGACTATTATGTGGGTCACTTGATGTTATGTGGATTATTTGAATGGTTCAAACCTTATGTTATTTTTAATCTATTATTTTATTATTGTTTAAGGATGTGGATTTTATATACTAGTCATTTATGACCATTTAGTAATTATGTTTGGCATGTTTAGTGCCTTGGGATGTGGGTGATGACATTGGAAGGAAGATTCTCTCTCTTCGCATTCAATATCAAATTAAATGGGGGTATGGGAGACATGGATGAAGAGGAAAAAGGGTTGGATGTGGTTGGGAGAGACAAAGAATGGGAAGAAGAGAGGGGGAGATAATGGAGAACAGAGGAGTGAAGGGTTTTTGGTTTGGTTTTGGTTTTTGTTGGATAGTTTTGGACTACACGGAGAGGAAATAAAGGTTATTTTTGGTAGCTTATTTTTACTGTGACTATGCAAACCTAAAAGAGGAACCAATTTTCATTATTTATAGGATTTATTTAAAATATATGTTTACTTTAATAATTATTTCATGTTAATGTATGAGTTCTAGTTATTTTCCTTTCCAAATAATTTATTAAAAAAAAATAGGATGTTGCATATGTAGCCATGAAGTTGTGAGACTTCAAGTGGGGTATCCAGTGCCTAGGGGTTGATCTATATGTTATCCCTTGCATATAACTTACAAAGTATTACCTACCAATCTATTTATTAAATAAAATTTGATATAAATTAACCTAGGTAAATTTATTTATTTTATGATGGTTTTTATCTACAACATTTAAAGGTTCTATGTGTTTATTTTCCCTTGCATTAATATTATGGCTATGTATATATGAATATGTTGTTATTTTCAAACCCTATTATTTATATGTATTGATTCATTGACCTTGCCATTCTTGTTGAAATATTATTAATTTTTTTATAGCTATAACTACATTTTTTTATGATTGTTAAACATGTGTATACTTTTAATGGGTTATCGTACCCTATTATCTATACTTAAATATTATATGAGTTTCCATTTATAATTGGTGTTTTTTAAATTGATTTGGGTATATTTATTATTTGAAATGAAGGGTTTTCCATTTCATTAATGGATTTCATGAATCATTTAAACGATTGAGTTTTATTGACTAAAATGAGATTTTAATTGACATGTCATATTTGTCCTATGTAAATTTTTGATTAAAAGATTTATTGTGTGATTATGAAAGGTCTTGCTTTAAATGAGGGTTATGGGGTGAATCCATATTAGATTTTATTGACCTATAGCAGAGCTTATACTTTTACTTAATCATTAATGAGGGCTATCACTTTTTATTAAATTGGTTAAACTCTTAATTTTAGATTCAAAGACCATTATGAGGTTGTGGGACCTCATGATGATCCCATGAATTCATTATATCAATTTTCTTGAGTTTTAAGTCAATTTGAAGATTATTAAAGGTTTCCTAAAATCATTTTTATTATTTTGAGAAACAATGGTATGGTTGTAAGTCATGATTGAAAATCATTGACTGGTTATGTGTGTTGACTGTTTGAAATGTATGATTATATTTAGACTATTGCATTATGGTGGTCATATTCTTTATTTACATAATGTTGTCAGTAATTATTATATTTGATATTTTTTAAACTCTAATTTTACGGAAAATGATAGTCCATTGACTAGGCTTAAATATCTAAGTTATAATTATGAACGTACAAGCATATAATATGGATTGGTAGTCAAGATGTCTTAAGGCTGACCATATGCTTAGAAGTTTTCCAAGAAAAATAATAATGAACATTATAGACTTGGATTTAGTTCATAATATATTTTTATGACCTTTGGATTATTCTCACTTAATTGGTAGTGATGCCTTTTACTTGGTTATTTCTTTCTCATCCTTGGATGACACTTTTCTTAATCACTTTCCTTTTTTTTGTGTTGAGTCTTCCAATGTCTTGGGAACCTTGAATTTATTACAATCCCTTCTTAACCCCCAATTTTCAAACCTACCATATAATTGATGGATGGGGTGGTAAAGACCACTAATGGTTGGGCTCATAGGTGTGGTTAGGAGGGTTTGTTTGACGTTATTACATGTTGCTCACACTTTTAGATGATCCCGTAGATAGGCATGACAAATTTGGTAACATTTTGTTATAAGTTATTCATATAATTCTTTATTATAAACTGTAATTATCATTTCCATGTTGAATATTTAGTTAGTACAGTTGTAAACTAATTACATTACTATTATTAGTTTGGTTATACATTGTAGTTATTATATGGTAATCCTTGTCTTTGATAATAGATCATGTTTTAAGAGGAGAAAAGGTTATAGGATGCTTGATATATGGTAAGAAGTTGAGATGTATGTTATATCTTCTAAATTAAATCATGGTTATGATTAACTCATTCATATCTTGGATATTTAGATGATAATGATTATTTTGTTATACTTCTAATTCATTACATTGCTAACATTTATTATATTAATGAAATTTGTAGCTAATCCTATGGATGATTAGTGTAACATTAGTTTCTTTATATAGTTAATATATTATCACTATAGTTTTTTGGCATGAGCATTATATTTTTGACTACACTAGGACTTACCTGTGTGTATATTTTACTTGCCATACAATGTTTTAGCATATATAAGTACATTAGTTCTGATGGTTATGAGGTAAGAAGTTTATTTCAAATGATGATAGTTATTGAAGGATGTAACTAACTCATGTTATTTTACATACACATATGTCCTTATATTTATATGTTATTATTTATTGATGGAAAAATGAGTTTATATATAAATATTCTTTCTAGTTTGATTTCATCTTTGATATAAAAAATAGAAACAAGGCTTAATTAACTGTTATTTCTCTAATATGAGAGAAGCCATGTAAAATAAGCGTAATGAAGGAACCTTCATTACATTTCTTAGTTATTGTACAACTATGTATAAACGGTACATATATTTATTGGTAAAAAATATATTATTTTTAGATTACTTTTCCTCATCTTCATTCCTTACTTCCTTCATGGAATTAAATAAAATTCTCAGCTATATCTAAATCAAGGGTAGCTTTGTACTTATCGTGAGTTATGTTAACTTCTAAAATGAATTACTCAACTTATAGAGGGATAGTTAGTCTTCTTGGCAATGTTATGATGAAATATACTTATTATAATTTAATTCTATTACTAAATCAGATCTGTTGGTATTTTATTCTCTTATGCTTAATGTTTATGAATAAGAGAAGGTCAAATATGTGTTTTAACTTCATTTATATTGGATGTAAATGAATAGAAACCATTGTCTAACATTATTTGAAAGCATGCTTAACCATATTATGTTATAGATAATTATACAAAATTTATTTGGGTTCCAATCATTCAATGTATGGTTGGAAATTCTAGTTTGAGTGATACTAGGGATAATATGAATGTTATATATTTAAATTATGAGAGAACCCTTATAATTCTTATATTATTTCTATACTTGTTCATGTTGAGACATTTATCACTTATATATGTATGATCATACTTATGAATGATGTTACCTGATGTTGATTTATTATTTAATTGAAATTCATGTTGTAGGAAATGATAAGAAACTAGTCGCTTGAGGATCTTAATAGTTTTAATAAATATATGTATGGATGGAAATTTATTCCATGATATAATACTAAATGCATTAGTTGGCATATGGTTGTAAATTAACTTGGAAATAAGTGAGTTGTATGGGATGAATGTTTATCCTCTTTTAAAATAATGGATTATTGAATAATTAATGATAGGAAATACATGTTTGGCTGAAATACATTTTCTATTATATTAATTCATTCCTATTATTAATTATAAATGCCTTGGATATTTTATAATATGATATCTTTTGCATAAATCTAATTTTTGGATACCTACTATATCCTATCTAGTAAATATAGAGTTGATTGTGAGTCTTATATTACTCATATTTTAGATAGTGGCTTTCATGTTAATAAATTAGACAACATGTGGACTTAAAATAAACTAGGTAATGGTGCAATGACCTTCGGCCAAAGAGACAAGATAATAACCTTGGTTGGTAGCACCCAATAAATTTCCTATGATACTTTAGCTTTCTTTATTTTCCATGATTGTACTCTCTATTAGGAAGTAATAAATTATGTTGTGTGCTTATATAATTTGATATAAATTTACATGTGTTTTAATCAAGTGATGATTGCTACTTTATGATCAATATTTTAGATATTTACCTGATTATTAAAAGAGAATTATAACTTATTATCATTTGTTATAGGTTCTGTAATCAAGTGAAAACATAGGGTATGTAAATTTATCTTTCTCAATTAGTTTAAAGGTATCAATTTAACCATCCTTGAGCGGAATGGAAACCTATTGAGGGGAGTAGATATTTATCGAGGTTTAAGGACTTATAAAATGGTCTTATGTGAAATAAATTATACCCATATGGTGCTCCAAACATATCTTTTTACCTATAAACTGATACACCCCAAACCCCATAGTTGATCCTTTAGGAAACCTGTCTTCCCATAGAATCCTTTGTGAGTAATTACCCTTGGATAATTATCTTAGGTCATCTCCTTCAGTTCTGATTGTGTGTACATGAATATTCTAAATGATTATCACTTTTTTTAGTAAACAAGGTATTGGGTTTAATATTCCATCCCAAACATACTATGATAATGTAATTCTAAAAAGAAATTGGGTTTGTTTCACTTTGATTAGGCCCACCTGAGGAAAGATTGGGCATAGTAATAGAGATACAATGTAAGGTAAGATAAGTAGCAGATACATTTGAAGTCATGGAAGAAGAAGTGGTCATGAAGTAAGAAATAATTCATGGAATAAGTCATAGGGTAGCATGACCCAATACTTGTAAAAACTTAATGTGTGGGTGAAGATGGAATTTCAAGGTAAGGTCCCATAATGTGATTATAGTCTATTGTGGGATTCTTTCCTTCATGTTGAGGGTTTTCATTGATGAAAATTACCCTTTTGTTAGTATGTTTGAGATCACTCTCATCCTATATAATAGTCATTTTTGGAGGATAATCAAGTGTATGTAAAGGTTTGGAAAGAAGTGATGCACAATTTTGGGTTATAGTGGCCATATGATCATTATTTACATCTAAATTTTATATGAATGTATAAGGTATGTGGGAATAAATATGTTTATGGGGAAAGCTAATTTCATCATATTTTTTTGAATTTGTAGTTTAGTTTTGTGAAAAAGGTACTAGATGGTGAAAGGTAAATATAAAATTAGCCACATGGAAGCATAGTAGGTCATGTTGGTCAACCTAGTTTTGTAATAAAGGAAAATAAACAATATGGAAACCTATTGGGTCAAGATAGTAAAAATAGATAAAAATATGGGGAGAAATAATAGCCTAGAAACCTACTAGGATGACTTGGTTAACATAGTTGAGAAGACAAAAAATTAATAGTCTAAAAATCCATAAGGATGAGGTGGTTGACCTAATTGGGTATATAGAAAAAAGTAGTAGTCTAGAAATATTTTGGATCAAGGCACTCAATCTAGTCAAATCATAAAAATTAATAGTTTGTAAACGTACTAGATCGATCTGGTCAAATTTATTGAGTAAACAAGAAAAAATAATAGTATGAAAACTTGCTAGGTTGAGTTGGTAAACGTAATTAGGTAGATAGGAAAAAGTAATAGTGTGTAAACCTGTTGGGTCATGCTGGTCAACCAAGTTAGGTAGATAGGAAAATGTAATAGTATAGAAACCTATTAGGTTGATCTGTTTAACTTGGTTAGATAGACATGAAAATATATATATTAGTCCACCTACTAAGTGAAGCTAGTAGAATTAGTTGTACACATAAGAAACAATAGTTTTTAAAATCCTACTAAGTCAAGATGGTTGACTTAATTGTACATAAAAGAAAATATAGAGGTAGATTAGGTTGATTTAGTTGAATCTATAATAAACTTTAGCATCAATTTGGATGACGAAGTTTATAAATATAAGTAAAATAGATAGAATATGAAACTATTTGAAACAATAATCACATAATTATATTGATGTTGGTCAATATAGTTTGGAATACATCAAAGAATAACAATCTAAAAAAAATTATAATTTTTTAATTATTAATGCCAAAAAATTATCTGAAAATAAGATCATGAAGTTTTAGTAAAAGTTTTTGTTTGATAGTCCAAGCATCCAAATATACTTGTTTGTCTATTGGATAATGATAAACCAATGTTTTAAAGCACTGAGTATGGAGGAAGCACCATTCTCCTATCTCACTAAACCCAATTCCAAGGGTAAATTGGAAGTAACTTATCAATTCTAACCACTAATCTATGTACAAAAATATCAAATGGATGGTTTGATTCCTAATTTCAATAAAAAGTGAAATACTTGGAATTTCCAAAATAGCATGAGGTATGTGAAGACTAAATATCATGTTTAGCTCTTTCATATGAATATAAATATTTGGGCAAGAACTTCACACCATAATATCTATAAATAATAGACAAGTAACATAAATAGACTATTGCATAACCCTTCATGATAATAGCTAAGTAGTTTTAAAACTAATAGTATACAATTTTTAAGTTAAAATTAGGACAAAATGAAAATAAAGATAAATTAATTTTTGAAAACCAATTTATAATTTTAGAAATTAAAAAATAGGAAACAACTTATTTTAAAAGTAAATTTGATATTAATTAGTATGAATATAAACTACAACACCTTGCTTATGATAACATTAAAACACAAAGAAAAAGGTCATCCAGACCAATCTAGTTGAGAAAATAGAGCATGAAAAGATTGATGTTAGTCGACATAGTCTATTGTAAAAAAATATGTCAAGAAAACAAGGCCAACCAAGTTGACTTAGTGTGTTTGCAAGGCAAATAGATATAAAACTAAGTCATCTAGTTTGACTTAGTGGACTGTGTGATATGATTTTAAGAACTATAAAAAATGAAATAAAAAATATTATAATTTTGAAATTCTAAGTAATTTTACTAAAAATAAAATGATAAACTGACATAATTGAAAAAATTAAAGTACAAAGATGGTTAGAATGAACCTAAGAAATATAACTAGGTTGACTAGGTTGGCTTAATTGGTTGATTGAGAGTATTGAATATCCAACTATTGATTGGGTTGTATATGATTGATTTAGTCTTATAGAGGCAAAAATAGGAAAAACATAGAGGTTATTCATATTCCACCAAGTTTAATTAGTCTATAGAACGCTAAAAATTGAAAGTAGTAAAATAAGACTAGGTCGACTATTGCGAACTAATTGGATAAAAATTGAAATATAAAGACTGTAAATATGAACTAGGTTGATCAACCTGACCTAGTTAATTTTAAATAAAAAATTAGAAAACAAAAAAAATAACTAGGTCAACCAACATGACCTTGTTAATTATAAATGAAATCATACAAGGAAAGGCCAAAATTGGGTCGACCAATATGACCTGGTTTAATGGAGATCCTGGATCTTTAAATGGAGAAAAAAAATTGGTCAACTATCATGAACTAGTTCATTACAGATGAGGATCCTACAAACAAAGAGTAAAAATTGGTTGACCAACATGACTTAGTTGACCATATATCCTAAATATTTAAATCAATGTTAAAACTAGATCAATCAGTGTGATATAGTTGAATGTAAATGAAATATTTAACATGTAAGCGTTAAATTCATGTTGGGTTCACTATAATGTATGAAAAATGTTATTATAGATCTAAAACTTATTTTTATTATTGAATCTAAGCTGGAAGAAGGTAATCAACTAACACCTATGTAGATAGTTTATATATATGGGGAATGACAAAATTGGATCTGCTAAACCTAACCAAGGGATCTCTTATCACACAACACTAAAGAAAAAGTTTCCAAAATATCTAATAAAATAAAACTATACAATAACCATATCCAAGTTTTTGTAATACATAAAATAAAACTAATTTAGTGCTCAACAAAGCTCGTGGCATAAAATTGGTTAGTTTAAAATAAACAAACAATTAATGAATCATAGTAGGATAATGGGGGCCTATATCACCTAAGGTGGAATATGGAAATAAAATAAGACTCTATATCTATAATAATTTTAACTATAGAGGTAATCTAATCAATAGTTTATATATTTAAAACCTATTACCTTGTGTAATATCTAACTATCAAATGAAATAGAAAAAGTTAGAGATATTTACCTTTGATCAAATCTAAATAGTCTCAATCTCCCTCTTGGATAATGGAGATTTTATATAGATTGTTATGGATTTATAAGGATGATTATCTAGAAATTATATCTATGCTAAAATATTTCTACTTTTATCTAATACTACCCACAAGACAAGCTATATTCACTCCAAGTCAAATCCTATTCAATGGCTCTTTCAAATGTAGATCTAGTAGATTTGTGAGTTGTAATAATGCAAAATGGGTTGTTCCTCTTTATTGGATTTAAATATAAATGGAATTTATATAAATGGATTATTCCTAACCCTTCCATAATTTTAACTAACAAGTTTAGCCAACATGACCCAATTTGAAGAAAAAATTATTGTCAGGCCTTGAACTAGGTCGACTAGACTGACTTAGTTATGTAATGTGTACTTTAACATTTATAACTAGGTTGACCAAGGAAAATTAGTAGGATTAAATTATGTTTTCTTAGTTAAGGGATATTTGAAAGGATAATTTATTAGGGAGATAAATAGGGTTTTATTTACTTGGGGAGTTGGATATGTAATATTTTTAGTGTGTTTTAAGTAACGATAATGGGTTTAGGTATGATAGAAATAGCCAAAAATCTTTCAAAGAAAAAATTATATGCCTACATCTTTCCCAATGAACTCTTTGATGTACACACTCAGAGATATTGAATCTTGACTTGTTCCTATAAGAGAAAAAGTGTAAATAAAATTTAAAATTACTATGTGTATACAAATACCATTAACTAAACATTTTAAAAAGTATATGTTGAGATATGTAGGGCCTTAATACGTCTTTTCTATTTTAAATACATTAATATGGATGCAATAAATAATTTATTTTTCAAAATAATATTTACCAATGAAAAATATAATAGATTCACACCTTCCATTATATATTCAAGTACAGACTCATGATAAGTAAGTCAAAATAATTATGGTAGATAATGGATAAGGACTAAATATTTTTAGCATATATTTCCTCAAATTATTGAAAATATAATCTAGTGATATCATTAATCTTGATATGAACATTTAATAATTTTATAACATTCTAAGAAATGTATTAGGATAAATTACATTTCCTATTACATTGGGTAAAAGAACAGTAAATACATTTTGTCAAGTTATGCAAATGATCTATATTACAAACTAATATTGGGAAGACCATTGATTCATGAAATTTCAGAAATACCATATAATCTTCATACATGTATGAATTATGGTTTTGAAGATTACATTTACACATTCCCATTGGAAAAATAACCTTTTAAGTATTGTACATTGATGTAACCAAAGGATTATTATATTCTACATATGCACCTACATGATAAAATATATAAATCATGTGAATCACCAATTCACTATATTTATCCAATAAGTAACTAAAATAAATATGGAATTATGTTTACATTTTTACAACAAATAGTATATACAAGATGAGGGTCATGAACATAACCTCAAGGTATTACTAATCATATTCAATAAGTTCAATTAAAATAATAAAAAGGACTAGGCTATTCTAAAAATTAAAGTGAATAAGATAAGGAGTCATTTACACCATTTAATATTTATACACATTTATTTAATAAAAACCCAATCAAATGCACAAATTTCATTTTGAAATAAACATTACATTTGGTATATCCTGAAATAATCGATGTTATATTTTCATTAGATTTATCAAAGTTGGATGTATTTTTTAACAATGAATCTATCTTAGAATGTTTTTGGGAATATGAGGATATACATCCCTTCTATTATAAAAATAGGTTATCTCATGGGGCCCATGCATATTTTAGATAAACTGATGAATCTGATATGAAAGTTCAAATTGATGGTCTGAATATTATTCCCATAACACTTTATGTAGAAGATAGATCAATTTTTATTAATAAATAAATAATCAAATTTATTTTTGATAAAAATAAGGATCTACATATCATATTATTCGTATAATTTTTACAAAAAAGGAATATTTATATTTGTGATATGTCTTACAAGATTATCCATAATTATTTTCTTGGGCATTTTTAGAAATCAGGGATAGATCCTACAATATCAATGTATAATATAATATTATATCCAGATGCACAACCTGTGAAACAAAAAAGAATAAAAATTCATCCTAAAATCACATTTTTAATAATGAAATAAATTGAATGATTAATTAAAGCATGATTTTTTAGATCTATGAATTATCCTCCATGGCTATCTAATTTAATACCTATTATAAAATAAAATGGTGATATTTGATGTTGTATACATTATCAATATTTAAACAAAGCTTATCCAAAAGATGATTCCATTTATAAAAAAATTATATTATTTTAGAGTTTATGATGGGATATGAGATATTATCACTTATGGATGGATTTTTAGGATATAGTCAAATTAAATTAATCTTGAGGATTATGAGAAAACATCATTTATTACACCTTGGGGAACATTTTGTGATACAATTATGTATTTTGGATTAAAAATGTTGGGGATACTTATCATTGTGCTATGAAATATTTTTCATGATTACATACACAAGATATTCAAATGTTGTGTTGATTATTTATTGGCTAAATCTAAACAAAGGGAAAAGTATGCAATTGGTTTACATCAAATTTTAAAATGTTTACACAAATACAACATATGCTTAAATATATATAAATGTGATTTTAAAGTCACTTCTATAAAATTATTAGGATATATCATATCTCAATGATGCATTGATTTGGATATTAAAAAGGTTAAAGTTATTTTACACATGCTTCCACCAAAGGGATTAAATAAATTACTATATTTACAAGGACAAATTAAGGTGATTAGATATTTTGTGGTCAACTTATTGATGAAACAAAACCTTTAACATTATTACTACAAAAAGGGCATAAAAATTGAATGGGATTGTTTTTTCTAAATATTTTTATACTATCAAAGAATATATATTAAAACCACTTATTCTCATGTAACTTATTTTTTATACATCCTTATTATTGTATATTTATGTTATAGATCATGCCCTAAGGACTTTATTGGCACAATATGACAATGATTGGATGGAATGTGTGGTATATTATATCAACTTTACCTTAGTCAGTTACATAAATAATCACAGTATTATGGAAATTTTATGTTTGGCATTAGTATTTGTAACACAAAAATTATGAAATTATATGCTAAACAATGAAACACAAGTTATCACAAAGATGGATCCTCTAATATTTATCATCTATCAATGACATTTATCTAGATGTATTTAAAAAAATGTCATGCTAATTACATAATTTGATTTAAAATTTATTTCCCAAAATTCATTGAAATGACAAGTTATAGTAGATAAACTAGTGCCAACTCCATTAAAAAATATAATACCAATCAATTATGACTTTAGAGATGATTTCAATTCTAATAATATTGATAATATCACTTGGAAAATGTTTTTCAATATATGTAATTGTGCTATAGGGGTCAGTGTTTCAATTTTTTTCATGACAACTCAAGGTGAACCTATCACATTTGGATATTGTTTGGGATTTTGTTTCAAAAATAATATTTCAAAGTATGAGGAATTAATATTATGCTTATATACAACATGAATATTAAAAATTAAATACTTAGAAGTATATGGAGATTCCCAATTAGTGGTTAATAAATAATTAAACACATTCCAAACTAAAGAGTAAAAACTAATTCCATATAAATAATTAGTACAATATTTATTTAAATATTTTTAACACTCTCACACAAAGAATTATATGAAAATACAAAGTACATGTAGATAAAATGGTAAAATTCATTAAACCCTATTGATATTAATGATGGTCATGGTATTTTTACTATACAATATTTTTAATAGTAATCCATATCTACAACATAGGTATAATATTTAGATTTTTTATAGGTAACTCGTATGGTAGTTAATATTTAATGGTATAACACACACACACACACACACACACAAAGTAGTAATACAAAAAAATCCTACACAATGCAAAATGAAAATTACAATGTGAAGCTACTTGTGATGTACTTATTGGTGGCTCCTTATTACAAATACTATTTCACATGAAATTAAGTTGACATTTAAATCAATAATGGGATAAATTACCAATACTTAAAGTGCATGATAGTGAATGTGGAAGTCATTATAGTGGCAAAGCTATGTCTTAGTAGTTATTAAAATAGTGTTGTTATTGTCTTACAATGGAACATGAATGTCACAAGCACATAAAAACTTTGTTCTCAATGTAAAAAGTATAAAAATATTAACCATTCTCCCTTGCATGAATTGTAACCCATTGTCTTACCATGGCAATTTTCTTTGTGGGATTTTTATCTATTTAGAAAAATATAATATAGAATCAATAGATGGTCAAAAGTTCATCATTACTACAAAAATAAATTCACAAAGTTGGTTGAATCCATTCTATTATAATATATTACAAGGGAATATATCTATCAATTCCTAATGCCACATTTTATTTCTATATTTGGACTCCCATTAGATATTTTTATAGATAATGGATTATCTTTCAAAAATTTAAAAAATTAAGAAATTTTGTGAAAAATACAAAATGAATCACACTTTTTATACAAATATTATCTAAAGGTAATTTTCCAAGTAGAATCCACAAATGAAATTATTTTTAATATTTTGAGAAAAATAGTCACAAAACATGGGATAGATTGGCACAATCAAATTATTTTTTCACTTTGGGCATATCGTATAAGTGTGCATAAACTAAAAATAAATTACATATTCTCTTGTCTATTGTATATAAGTGGTCTTAGCTATTGAGTTTTAAACTCCATCTTTACAATTTTCCCTTAAAAAAATAATCAAAGATACTAAATATTAAAAAAAAAGCATGAATTGTAAGCAATTGATGGAAATCATATTCAATCTATTGAACATGTTAGAATTTATCAAGACCGCATCAAAGGGGAACATGATAAAAGTGTTTGAAATCTAAAATTTCAGGTGGGATATCTAGTGTTTAAGTAAAATAAGAAAAATTAAAAAGAAAATAAGGAAAAATTCAAACCAAATTGGTTGGATCCATTTTTTATTATAGAAAAGATGGCTACGTGAGCTTATCAATTATCTACACATGAGGGAAAGCATACCAAAAACCACATGAAAATCATGCACTTACATGAATATTATACTTAATAAATTGAAAACACATTTAAATAATACAAAACAAAATAAAAAATCTTATTGTACAAAGTTTCTAGATTGGTGCATCATATTGTTTTGTTTACTTGCACATGCAGTCAATTATTCAATTACTCTAAGCTCTTAGATCTTGTTGACTTGTTGGCCTCTTAGAATATATATTTTACTTTACCGACTTGAACAATTTAAAATAGTGGTCAAAATTTTCCCATAACATGCCATTTATTTCTATGTTTTCACTATTTACATTGAGATATTTCCAGGTTTCCTCAAGAAGAGAATAGACTAGTACATGATATATTAATTACCATTATTATCATCATTGGTAAATATCATGTTGTGCTAGTATTTATCTATAAATAATACTTTCAACACATAGAGCCTTACTATTTATGGTTTTCATATTTCTCACCTAGATCAAATATTCTAATCACTATTTTTTACAAAAATAATTTTCTTTCATAAATTTTTATTTTTCATACATACAACATATTTTGACAAGTGTACATTTAGTGAAAATAGGATATTAAATAATTCCTCTACTTTTAAAAAAAAATTTATTTCATAGATTTATAAAATTTATAATTCACATTCAGTAAGGTCATATGACACACATTTGACTATACAATATATTGTAATGTTTTTCTAGCATTGAAACATGTTCTGAACTATTTATATATTTTTGACTTACTCTAATTTCAAAACCTTTATTTTAAATAGTTTCATGTCTTGTTAATTTAAATATTTCGGTAATACAAACATAATCATATAAATTTTAAAATACAAAAACATAAAAAATATTCTAAAAAATCCTAAAATCAAGACATGAGCATGTTTTCCAGTCTATTTTATATTTTTGAAATATGTTATTTATATCATGATTAGTAGATATCATATTCTTTCATATCAAACATGCATTTCAATTATATTCATGTGTGTTGAATAAGACATACAAAATCTCATAAGGACTAATTTGACTCACCTCTACCCAATAGCCTTGTTAGTATGGATGAATCTTATCTAAAGGTGAAAATATATAAAGTTTTTATTATTATATTAATTCTACATTGTTGAAATTTATACAAGTTACAAATGTATTGATAACATCTATACATAACATCATGTACATGGATATGCTATTTTCGAGGATATGATTACATTACATATGAATGTCTTAGACTAAATTTATAATTATATGTTATATTGATGTTATTACTTGTACATATCATATTATATATTGATTATCTATTGTGTGTGGCCCTTGATCCTTATGTGAAAAACCTGTTGAAGTGTGATGTTATTTGTTGTGTGTGACATTTTAAAATGTCTATCGCTTTTGGCTCTTTTCCCTATGTTTTTAATGATATTTCAACATGTCCCTTGTTTATGATATTATTCATATTTATTGTGAATATAATATATCACTTTATGAAATTTAAACATGTTCATTATATGTGGCCCTTATAAATATTATATGTCATTGTTATTATTGTGCTTATTTTGTATATGCTCGTCAATATTGTTAAGATTGATAAGTACCATGATCCTTATCATTCACAATGACATAATATAATAGTTAAAAATTATAATTTTCTAAGTTCCATTGATACATTCTAAAATCTTTAAAGCCTCATGATTTAAATATGAAATTAAAATCTTACTATCCTAACGTACTTTTTCCACATGCTACATTTTTTAATGATGACATTTTTACTACACAAGTTACAATTAACTTTTATATTGAAATGAGTCAATGTTTGGTTCAATTCCATAAACTTAAAATGGGGGATTTTTTGGGATTACTATGCTTGAGATAATCCATTTCAAACTAAAAAAATATTTTGGTACAAATAAAGTACCAAAAGTTATTAAAAAAATAGTTATTGAAACATATCATGGGGGCATTTTCCGTACATATGCACTCCTATTTCAGCACCAAACTACAAATTTACATAGTTTTAAAGTTTTAAACAAAATTTATAATGATCATTTACATAAAATTTTAAATTATATAGTTACAATGGGACATGCCACATATTCATTCCACATTTTTAATTTCTATTTTTATAAGCTGTGGTCATGGCATGACCATGGGTGTACTACATTATTTGGTGATTATGAATTCAAGAAAAAAGTTGTAATTATATCTAAAATCCATTTGTAGTGGTTTATTTAGTTTATGTGCATAGTGTATAACTTGGATATTACATGCACTCAAACATTATGCATGTGAATCCATTTTCAATTTCAACTAGTTATAGATCTTAGGGTTACAAATAATATAATAGGTAAGTTTAAGTTTCAACATCTCTCAATGAGTTTTATTTTTATTCTAAAATTTCAAATTTAATTTGGGGTTTGATCACCCCCAATTTTATCCAATGGTTTAGCTAAGTAACAATCTACTCCAAGTGATTCATGAGAGTCACTAATTCTCAAATGCTTTAATGAAGCATCTTCTCCAATAAAATTCACAAAATCAACATTGGTTTCACACATATAGGGTGTGTTACTCCCTTACTCTCAATTTAAAATTAAAGGATTTTTAGATTCCAAATTCAAACATTTTAAAATTTTAAAATTTCAAATTCAAGATTTTTAAGTTTTTGTTTTTAAAAGAATAAATGAATTACTTCATGTGATTTTAAAGGTTTTCCAAAGATTATGATTACTTTAATGATTGAATTACTATCTTAAATACAAAATGTGTCTTATAGACTAAGGTATAGGGTTTCCATTAATTTAGTAGTTTCATTTATAGACTAAAGGAGAAGAAAATGTAGAAACCTAAATCTAATCATGAATACTTGATCATGTTAGTTTTACCCCTTTTTATCAATAATAAACTTGTGTACTTAAATACTTCATATTTTTTCAGTTCACCCTATCCTAAGCACATGTGAAGGCCTATTTTAATTTCAAATCATCATTTATCACATATAGATATGTTTTGATTGTTAAAAACTCTCTTAAGCATTTGTATGGACAAACCCAAATACAAATATTAGCACCTATCCCTAGGGAAAAACAACACCCAATAGGTACAATAGTGTGGGGCATTATTGACTCTATGAGACACTAATATATTTCTCTCAACAATAGTCCAATTTTAAATTTAACCCCTGCCCCTCCCCTTAGGTCATATTTCATGATTTTAGGATTTCTAGCATGTGTTTACCCCTTTAGAATTTCTACAAAGGAAAAATCAAGTCAAATATTACTTTAGATTGAAATTGATATAAAAATTCTTATTTACACAAGTGTACTCTAATAAAAAAATCAATATTATTCTCAATTTAAATTATAATCATTTCAAATAGACCTCAACCAAATTAGAAGCTTATTTTATTTATCCCTAAAGAAAGCATAATCAATGATTCAAGCTTATTATGGATGCATTCATATACTCAAAGGAACACAATCACATAAATTTATCTAAGTGGGAGAACTACACTAGGATTGATTTCCCTCCTTGAAGTACTAGATATGGAGGAAAAATTAAGTAAACATGTGGGTGATTTGGGTTAGCTAAGCTCAACTACACTCCACCTTTTCTTATTTTTAGGTCATTCAGTCATTGTAAGCACTAATAGGGTTAAAAATTTTCAAAAATCATTTTTAACTCTTCAACACAATATGAAAGGTCAAATAAGAACATGTAGACCTAAGTCGAACACTCAAAAAGTGATTGAACCATAATTTTTAATTTTTTGAAAACAAGAAAAAAACACCCAACAAGGATAGTATTAGATCCTTTCTTTCTTTCATGTCCTCTAAAAATATTAGATCCATCTTATGGTAAACTTTAGATATAGTCATTATTTCCCTAATTTTTCTAGTTGTCAATCAACACATCCAACCATCAAATTGTAACAACTATGTATTGGATTCATAAAGGAGATGAAGAAATGAATTAACCAACATAAAAATAATACTATGGAAATCCTATCATATAGGTACAAAAATAACACCCAGGAAACAAGGAGGTGGGTGGAACCAAAATCATTGGGTAGCATAAAATAGCTAGGCATGTGAAACCTACCTACCTAAGTGGTTTAAAACACTATAACCATAAGCATAGGGAAAATAAATTAAAAAATAGACTAAGGTAATAAAGTAATATGCTAATATCTTCCCTTAATGACTAAAATAGAAACATGACCAAGTTTGTCTTGAATTTTATGAACTTGTCTAATCCAAGTGATTTAGTTATTATATTAGTTAGTTGCTCTGTAGTGGGGAAGTAAAAGAAATTGATGTCTTCATTCATAACCAAATATCAAATTCAATGATAGTGAACCTAAATGTGTTTGGTCCTAGTATGGAATACTAGATTCTTCACCATCTTCAGAACATTATGGTTGTCATAGAAAATCAGAGTAGGCTTTGATGACTAAAACTAAAGATCTTCCAAGATTTTTTTATCCACATTATTTCACAACCTACACTGACCACAACATTACTCAACCTTACTCATCATCACAATAGGTTTTGTATTGGTTTGCATACTCAGAGATTTATACTCTACTTGTATTGAAGATAATTATGGTATAGTTTGTAGTTTGATCTGCCATGAGAAAACTCATGAACCAATAGTGAATAAATAACATGTTGTAGATTTTATTTAATCCACTGATCCTACCCAGTTAGAGTTGGAATACCCTGAAAGCTAAAAATCTATAGACCTATTATATAGTATGCCAAAGTCAAGAGTACCTTTGACATATCTTAATAACCATTTTTTAGCTAGCCAATGTACTTCTTATGGTTTATACATGAATTGAGATATAAAACTCATTACAAAAAAAATATCTATTTTCATATCCCAAGTTTGAGGAGCCTACTTAAGCTTATACAAGGAATTTAACAACCTACATATAAGATGTTCCTTACTAGGAACTTGAAAACCCTATGGTTGAACCATGTAGACTTTCTCCTCTAGATCTCCATTCAATAAAGCACTATTGATGTCCATTTTGTGCATCTACCATTCAAACTGAGCAACAATAGAAACAATCAAATGAAAAGTTATAATCTTTGTATTAGGAGAAAAAGTCTCTTCATAATCAATCCCATTACTCTTGTGCATAATGTTTTTTAATAATTATGGCTTTGTGTTTGTGCAAGGAACCATATATTTTGAATTTTAACTTATAAATCCATTTATAACCAGAGGATTTATTTCCTAATGGTAGCTTCAAGAGTTCCCATGTCTTATTTTTAAT
The DNA here is from genome assembly GCA_037957365.1 of Torreya grandis. Lineage (NCBI taxonomy): Eukaryota > Viridiplantae > Streptophyta > Pinopsida > Cupressales > Taxaceae > Torreya > Torreya grandis. The sequence continues at coordinate 517,289 of JARHVA010002549.1, read as the reverse complement.
CAAGGAGTCCTATTCCAATTGCATGGATGATCCCACTCATGTTTCCCTTTAACCTCTAAAAATGAATTAGGCTCAAATTCCATTGAAACAACAGTTGTTAGAGGAAAATTTTCATTCTCACCTCTATTACAAAACTACTTTCCTGATCTCAATCTTCTTCTTTCCACACCTTGTGACAAGTCTCCCTCCTTAATTGCTTCCATTATGGTATAATACCATTTTGTATTCTTTGGTTGTTTTGTTGAAATCTCATAATGACATGCAATAATTCTCTCCCTATAATGTTATTGAAATGATGAACTAAAATCTTGCTCAACTTTCACATCACAACTTATACTAGAATCATTAGAAGAAAACAATGACTTAGTATCTAAACTTGTACCAATTGTTACGAAGTATGACATCTATTCATTTACTATGACATCTGTATTTACCACAATTTTGTTAATAAAAACATCAAGTAATTTGTAGGCCTTTGAATTCTAACTATACCCAACAAACATGTATGCTTTGATTTTCATATCCAAGTTACTTCTATTTTATATAGGAATAACTTCAAAAACTACACAACCAAAAATTATAAAAGTACTTACATCAGGAGTTTGAATTGACCAAACCTCCTTTGGAGTCATATTATCCAAATATTTTGTAGGAATTTTGTTGAGGATGTATACCATCGTATTTACTAATTCTGCCCAATATCTATATGAGACATTTATGCTTTGGACCATATAGAAAGCCATGTCCATGACCATCATATTTTGCCTTTCCAAAACTCAATTTTTCTATAGAGTGTAAGGGGTAGTGTACTGTATGTGTATGCCTTTATTGGTATAAAACTCCTTAAACTATTTTGAGATGAAAGCATGCCCATTATCCATTCTAAGATATTTCACTGACCATCCTACCTATTTTTAACCATAGCTTTCCAAGTAAGGAAATTAGAAAAGTAATCAAATTTATTCACTATAAGGTATACCCACTTTTTCCTAGAGAAATCGTCGATCAATAACAAAGAATAATGGACTCCAGAAGGGGTAGGTATTTGCATTGGACCATGCAAGTATGCATGTACTAGATCCAATACTCTCTTAGCTCTTGAAACTTTACCAACATCAAATGAATGTTTAAATTACTTCCCCAACTAAGATCTAGTACATACATGATGACTATAATGAATATAAGTAATCCCTTTAACCATATTAGTCTTGGTCAATGTATTCAAATATAAGAAATTTAAATGACCATACCTTTCATGCCATAGTGAACTTGTGCTATCAATCATTGAAAGTACACTTTCCTTTTCCCTTTATGGATATGTAAGCTTATACAAGCCCTTCTCACCAATCCCAACAGTAATAATCTTTTTATCTCTAGTAGTGACTAAACATTGTTGTCTTTGTAATTTTACAACAAAATTAGATTTTGAAGTCATCTCACTAATTGAAAGTAGATTTTTTTTCATATCAGGGACATACCTAACATTATTAAATTTATATGAAATTATAATATTAAAAATGACCTAAACATTACCATGTCCCTTCATAAATTGAGTTCTATCATCTCCTTAAGATATATATTAATCACTAATGTCATTTTCAACAAAATCCACATACCATGCCTTATGGAATGTATAATGGCAAAATACCCCTGAATCAAACTACCAAGCTCGATCCACTATATAATTACCATTGGAGTCAATGAAAGTGGAATCCAGAGATGTTTCCTTGCCTTCACCTTCAAATACATTCGCACGATGATCTTTCTTTTTAGGGTTATCCATATTTTGTTGTATTTTCCTAAAATATTTCTTAAGATGACCAGGTTTCTTATAGTAAATACATTCCCACTTATATCTCTTATCAAAACCACTTACTTGGGAAGTTTATATTAGAGAACTATTAGGTTTACCAAACTGCTTACCCTTTCCCTTGATGAAGAATGCACTCTCTAAAGAAGTAAATGTAGACAACATTGTCTACTCCTATTGTCTCTCCTTCTATAATAGCAATGTGGAAAAATTTTCAAAGTTAAAATTTTGTGTCACAATAATCAAGTGCAAGGACTCCAAAAATGATTCAAATGAAGGTGGAAGATTCTATAAAACTAGAGCAATCAAATCTTGCTCATCAATAGGCTTTTGTAAAGCCTCTAACTAATCATTGATGTTCTTGATTTGTAACAAAAATCATAAATAAAACCACCTTCTTGCATCTTAGTGTAATATAACAAATTTTTCAAATACAATATCCTACTAACTTTATAAACCTAATATTCAGAAGTAAGATTAGCCTACAAAGTCAATGCACTAGTCACATTTATGATCTCTAAGATTAAATTATATAGTATTGACAGTTTTAACAACATAAAAGCCTCATGATGATGTTTATCATAGTCATCAATACTATTGGTAGACATTTTCTCTTTACTGAGCACTATTTGATCAAGATTCTAATATTCACATTCTATCAAAACCTTGTGACTCCATAAACTAAAATTTTTGTGTGTCAATTTTTATGAATCTAGAAATAAGAGTTGTTGTAAAATAGCCATTTTGACTATGTTTTTTGGAAAAATTGAAAGAATATAAAAAATATAATGACTTTACACAAAATTCCTCCTATCCATTGATTAAAACCATAATCAGGTCAATACATCCAATTTTTAGAAAAATACGCAATACTGTTTGAAATATTTTAAACATTTCATCTTTAAAACACAAACAAATTGACAAAAACAATTAAATATGGAGATATACAACTCTAATTTAGAAAACAAATTGTGTTGGATTCCAGATAAAAAACCTAGAAAATGATCAAATTTTTAGCCTCCTAGATACTTATGTGATAATTAATCATCGATAGGGCTCTAATATGGTTTATATTCCAAAGTTTTCAATTTTAAATATTTTAAATAATTAAAATATATCCACATGAATATAATTTTTTAGAACTATATATTATAAAAATAATTAGAAGTGACATGTGCAGTGGTAAAAAATCATCGATTTCTTATACTTTCAACTGCTAATTACAAACCCATTTCTCAACCAAATCAAATGCCATCAGATCTAATGATCTTATCCTAGAAAATATAAATTTTTAGAGCCTTCATACACCAAAAATATTCCCTAAATAAAAAATTAGTCTCCACCTTATATTGTATGAAAATACCAACTAGAAAACTTTAAATGCAATTTTTGGGTAAAAACCCAATAAAATTTAATTTCATATGATTCAACAGACATATCCTAGGACATGTAATTTTATACAAAAAATCATCAAAAACATTACTCAAATTATTGTTTGGATTTTCCCCCAAGTTGAACGGGTGGTCACATGAATGAAAAAAAATCTTCCTCTCATGGCTCTCCGCTAGGTGCTTCACACTCCTCCCCAATGAGTCCATCCTCTCTTCCTTCAAAAAATTCCTCCCAAAATTCCTAAACTAAAATATATGATAGCATATTGTATTCAACAAAGATATGACTAAATTAATTAACCAACATACAAAATAATACAATGGATAACCTATTATATAGGCACAAAAGGAACACCCAAAAAGTAAGGTGTGTGGAACGAAAATCATTAGGTAGCGTAAAATAGCTTAGCTCATGAAACCTATCTACCTAAGTAGTTAAAAACACTATAACCATAATCATAGGGAAAATAATTATGAAAATAGCCTAAGATAATACAATAATATGCTAATAGTATGTTCTTTTTCCCTTTGCATATTTAACTTATTTCCAAATAGTTTTACCTTGTCAAGTTTGGTTATTTACTTTATTTCTTTTTGTTGAAAGTAAATTTAAAATACTCTCAATTATTTTATTCATTTTTTCATAATTATAATAACCATATTGAAAGTAAATTTAAAATACTCTCAATTATAATAACATACCTTAGAATAACCATAAGGTACTGATGCTAATGATGGGAAAATAAATGAGCACACCCTTAGAAAAATAATATATATGATAATACCAACCCATTTAATGAGAGGAATCATGAAGTAAAATGTGGATAACATTAGCCACATTTTATGGGTAACCCTAATAATATAATACAATAAAGAAAGGGTTCATGAAACATAAATAAAAATTAGATCTGATATGAAATATCAACATAATCTAACCCTAAGGTGTGTAATAGGGAAAAAAATCAACAAAATTTAGTATGTTAAAATGAAAAATTTGGGTCTCGGATGATAAAAGTATATTAAACCAATACAAACATGTGCACTAGATAGTTATGAATTAAATACAATAGTAAAAAAATAAGAACATGTATGAAATTTGTGAATATGGGTGTTTAATATTATTATAGTTAACAAAGGTATTTTGTACCTACTGTGTAACATAATTTAGATATGACTTATGTGTTTTTAAGGATTAAAGTAAGTGAAAACATGTCTAGAAAAAGTCTCAATGAAAACCAGAATGTTAGTATAGGTCTGAATAAATATAGAAAAAACTAGAATCATTAGGTTGATCTTGGCCAATGTCAAGATCGTTGGATCGATCTTGTCAGGTTGATTTTAAACCTAAGTCAAATGGTGACATATTATTTCATAGGTTTTCATTCACCTTTATCTACTTATACTAGTTAAGTGCCTATTTCTATTTGTTTTAATTCATTGTAAATATCCTAAAGCCTATTTCCCTTTTAAAAAATCTTAATCATATCAAACTATTATTGAAGGACAATAAAAAGGAAGTATTTTTGATGCACCTAAATTATTCATTACCATATTCTTTGATAATTTTTCATTTATATATCTAATTTTTTATTATTAAGTATAAAAAGTGAGATTTGTTTTGGACTCAGGACCCATATCCTAGACAAGAAATAAGCAGATAAGGACTAACAATCCAATATTTACAATAATAGTAGCTATGCATAAACAAACTACATTATAGAGCAACTAAATAGTTGAAACATGATAAATAAATAATTAAAATATAAAGGCAAACTAAAAGGATTTTGAATGATTCCATTAACTAGGCATGGATCAAAGGAGTCAAAATATTACCAACTAAAATTTTTCTCAAGGTATTTTTAATGGCATCCCTCAAACTTGTATTAAACACAACCCCTCCAACTAGGGCAAGCATGAGTAGACAATAGTCTAAAAATTGAAAAATCAATATATCAAGCATGCCATACATGCTTCCACCATGGATCTAGAGCCAAACTTGATCAGAGAAGTATCAGGAAATCCACAGATTGCATTTGTGGGCCTTGATAAAATTAGCAAAATGCAGATGGTCCTCCTCCTTTAGGACTAAAACATACCTAGGGGTTTTAAACCAAACCTTAGAAACTAGATGGATTACTAGGTTCACTACTCAAAAATTAGTGTGGAATCCTTTATCATCCAAAAATGTTGATAAGTGGAATCCTCTAACATCCACCATGTCTAGTAGTGTAATCCTCTAACAACCACCCAAACCTAGGAAGAGATGGGGTGTATTCCTCTAGCCTCCACACATGTAAAGTAGGTTTTGGCATAGATTTCACTAACCTCCATGACTAAAATCATAATGAAACTAGAGAACCCATTTGGTAGGTCCCTCTTATTACTAATACAAACCCTAAAAATTAGAGCCTTCTTAGTTTGTTGCAAACATAAGGTTTTGATCAAGACTAACCTAGATCCCTCAGCTAGTATCCATATCATAATATCATGGGGTTTTAAAAAATTTAGGGTTGGATGCCCTAACAAAAAATAGAAAACTAGGTTGAAATAGGGTAAAAATCCATGTAGACCACATAGGAAATGTTTAGACTAATTTTTCAAGTTTATATGAGCTCATTAGATGTCATCCTTCAGAAAACCATATAGAATTATATTGATCAATCCAAACTTGACAAATATAATCTTCCCATATGAAGACCTTTGTACCAAAATGTATTTCCAACCATAATACATATTCTTCATAAATGAGCAAAAACCATACAAAAAGAACTGTATGAAAATGAAAGGTTGCCTCCTACATCTTTTCACTACTGGAGCATCCTGGTTCATCATCCATGTGTCCATTTCAACCAAGATAGGTACAAACATTTATTTTTGTGCATAATGGCTTCCAAAGTAGAGAAAAAGATATTTATACCCAAATACTAAAGTGCCACAAAATTTGTGTCTAAAAAAGGCATAAATCAATCTTCGAATCCATCTTAAAATAACTCCATATTAAGATTTTAGAGACTACCCTTGAGAAAAAAATGGAGGTTCCTTATATGCATTACAAATGTAAATTTGGGTTTTAGATAAAACCCTAAAGTATCACTATTTTCATCCCCTTGAAGGCCAAATTGAGAAAGGATATCCCTAGCCAATTTTCCATAGCTCGATGAGATCTTTCCAAGGGAAATAAAACCCCAACTAGTGCCATCAGACTAATACTGGATTAACACCCAACTAAATCTTTCAATTTAGAACATTCAAATCCAGCATCAAGGCTAATAAAAAGTGTACTTACTTGCCCCATGCAGTAAATGATCCAAAATTTTCTTCAGAGCATGATAAATCCTACTATATTTTTAGTTTGAATAAGAGAGTAAAAAATATCTCATAGGGATGACATATTCCTCTGACCCATCTAGATCTGGATCATTTGGTTCATCCTCCTCCTATTTCTACCCTTCCTACTCAAGACCCATGTTAAATTTTCCTCTTCTCCTCTCTACCATTGTAAAGGATTTACTTGTTATAAGACATGAGATATGAAGATCTAAGTAATCAACACGTAATTGATTTAAAAATCATATTTTTAGACAAGTAATTGAAAAAATATATGAAGATCCAAAACCTTATTTATATCCTTATCAATGAGATGTAATGAAACTAGTCTATTTTGTATGCTCTTTCACTAATCCTAAAATTTAAAATTTTATATAGAGGTGATGTTATGATAATGAAATTATTATGTTAGACCAATGAATGGATTTTAAATTCAAATCGTTTCTCCGTAAATTAATTAACATGCTTGTATACTTAAACACTTATTGAATTCAAATTATGACATTATTAACACGCAAGACAAAAATCAAAAGTGATGAAATTAAAAATTAAATGCACTTCAAACCAAAATAAAAAAAAAAATGAGATTGTGTCAAGGTACCCATAAAAACCTAATGACTAGGTTGACTATGTAAATCTTGGAAGGTTAACCATGAAACCCTAAAATAACATTTCAAACATTCTCAAAGGATCACAATGATACCAAGGGAAATAAATAGTTAATATTTATGCCTTATATTATTAGAGATTGAATGGTGGTATTATATTTGTTTCAAATTTAATAAAAAATAGTTTTTCAAGGAAAATATAGGGCATGGGAAGGCAATATGGGGCCAAAACAAGAGAAAATGCACCAATAAGACCTAATATAAACTAATGGCCCATATGCACACATAAACACTATAATATCTTGTAAATAACTCATCTTGTACCAATATTAAATGTTTATTAAATTATTTCAAACTCTTTGAATTAATGAATCCCTATAAAATATAACAAAATTAATCATTCAATGACTATATTTGTAATGAACTTACTATATCAAAAAAGTAGATCAGTGACCACAGATGGAAATTAAATAATGTATATGGAATAATTAATGAAAACTAATGTCAAATAAAATTACAATATCAAAAATCCAAACAATATAAATGAATAGAAGAACATAACACTGGAATATATGACTTATCCACTTCAAGATAAAATTCTCCACAATTTTTAAAGCAAAAAAATAATCTAAAATATATGATTATTGATTAGTAAATACTAACTCCTATGTGTACATTAATTATGTTATGGTGACTTCATGATTTGACTACTGCTACAAATATGGAAAAAAATAAATTAACAAATTAATAATTCAAAGGATAGATGTTCCTTAGTTCAAAAATGCATATACCAAACTTCCTAATAGTCTAAGGGAATATCATACTCCCCGTTCAAAAACCAAAAAAAAAAAAAAAAAACTAAAAATTAACCATTGATTATAAATGAAATCCTCATCTTCCCTTGCCACATCTTCCCTAAGTAGGTTCTTCCTCTTGAGAGGATAATTCATGATCACCTATAATTATAGCATCTTTATACATGTCTATATAATCATTTTAGGTTAAATTTATTAAAATATCAAATATAAAAAGTGAGATATATTTTATTAACTGAGATAAATCAAATTTGTATTCCATATTTCCTATCTTCTTTTAAAATATTTGATAAAGACAATAATATTTGGGTGAAAAAAATTTATCATTATTACTTTTTACTTATAATAAATTTGATTATATGGTTCTAACCTTAAAAAACTTCATTTTTAACTTCAATGTTGCATTGGTTTTAACTCTGAATTGTCTCTATTAATGTTTGTTCAATCATATTTTCTACAAAATGATGCAAATAGGTGAAAATATGTGAATATTTTTTGAGTTTATCTACCGCTATCATGGTGAAAATTTCCCCACAATATATATGCATTAGCAACAAAATATTGTTGTGTGTTTCATGTTTTATGTTAGATATACAAACACATGCTGGATAGATAAAGTATATGAATGCAGAGCTTACATGATAGTTTTGGATGGTCATATTATTAGTAACGCATAGTGTTTGAAAAAAAAAAAGGATTTACGGCAACATCTAATTTTGAAAATTTAATTACTTATTTTATGAGGATAAATTGTTTATTTATGAGCTATAATTAAATTTTATTTTTAATATATTATGTATTATTATATTTTGAGTTTTTAGTCCTTTAATATTAAAGATGGCGATCATGTTGAAAATAAAGGGTCATGGAGATTGTAAAATATGTACCACCATTACTAACGTTATTCATAGGATTTATTTATGATATTGTTACTTACGAAGCTCTTTATGATCATTTTTATCTGTTCTCTTATATATCATTATGGATTTGGATTTGGAGATTAGAAAATAATTGAAAATATATGGGTCGCCATGGTTGGGTTAATGGGTCCTTTACTTTCAATATTAAAATATTTTTCATGAAAATACAATTACATGTTTGTAATTTTTTTAATATTTCATGAAAATACAATTACATGTTTGTAAGTTTCTATATAGCATTTTTACTGAATCATGGATTGGTATAATTGCTAAGTATCTAATAAATTAGAGTTTTTTGGTTTTTAGTTGAGATTTTATATGTTGTGTCATACTTTTTATAATTATCTTGATATGATAAAATAATTATATAAATATTCAATTTCACTTATGACCACTATCCTATCATTTTATTTTTATATTAATATTAAGAGTGATTTATTATTTTAAGAAATTTGTAGGAATTTTTTGATGGTTAAAATTTACATATACACGTGTCAAAAATAATGTTATCAGTTTATTTTTTGGTTTTGTTGTAGGTTCAAAGAACTCGATTGTCGATATGATAATTTTTTTTCTTTGAGTTCATTATTAGGTTCGTTCTTAAAAATATATATAAAAAATTAAAAAATATAGAAATTATAACCTATTATTTAAGAAATTAGTGATATTTTCATTAACCACATAATATGCATATTGATATATAAAAATAAAATATGAAAATAATCACAAAATACAAAAAATAGTAAATACTAACCGAATGTCAAATGTCATGATAATCATTAAACATAAATGATAAATATTAAAAATAAATAATTATAATATTATCATGTTGTTGTAATTAAATACATCAAACTTAAAAGTCTTAAAACTTAAATGTTAAGTTAAAGTCAGTAATAATGACTCATAATTTTTAGTGACTCGGCTATGAACTCTTAGAAGGTACAAACACTAGGTGTTTGTATAATTGTTTGAAATTTATAATTTATACATTACTAATCCACATGTAATCCCTAGCATTCTCAGTTACATCAAAGTAATTTCAGTTGACATTTTAGCTTTGAAATGCCACATCTTATATATGAAGAGTCAAGATAATGAAAGCTATCAACATCTAGCTTATGATTTTTCTGATTGAATGTCATTGATGGATGTGGACTGAATTATGTATTCCATTACAAATTAGCCATTTGTTCTAAAAATCAGTTGACTGGCCTTGGCCAGTGTCTTCCAAATCCTCAATTAACGCTTCAAGTTAAGTTATTTTCTTTTATCTTTTAGACATTTCTTTTTAAGGGTTCATAGTCAAGTCTATATATATATATATATATATATATATATATATATATATGTTTTTGATTGTTGGCTCTTTGTTCCAATGCTTAGGGTTTGTCTTAGAAAAACCCAAACTGCATTCGAATGCCCAAAGATGAACCATAAGTATTGAGAGAGCAAACCAAAATTCAAACCCGAACTCGGTTTAAACCTAAGTGCCCAATGTAGCCCAAAAATCATGAACTAATAACATTGGTCAAAAACTATCCAAAACTATGGGACATTTTGATTTACATCATCTTTGCTTAAAAAAATTAATTCATTAAGCAAAGCTACAATAATTACTTCAAATAAAAATAAGGTAGGAAAAATCACTAATTCATCATCACATGTTTAAATCACACTTAAGGCATAATAAATACCACATAAGTATCTCTTTGTGAATTTTATTTATTCATAAATTTTATACGAGTATAGATTGTAAAAGTAGGGATATTAGTGTAAAAGGGATACAATAGATATAATTATGGGTGATAGGTTATAAAAGGGAAAATATTTAAATGATTATGAAATAATATTTAATTAAGTGTTTTTTCATGTTTTATTAAAATTTTAAATTTTATTTTTAAATGTTTTAAATAAAATAGATGAAAATAAGGAGTTTAAATATTTCTAAAAGATTTAGAAGGTGATGATTAAATTTTATGAAGTGGAAATATTTGACAAAGATATTCTTACTAAGACCTTTCAAGACATGAAATACTAAAAATGAAATTTTGAGACTAATCTTTTCTTTGATTTCTACTTTAAATACTAGATTTATTTTTAAAACCCATAAAAATCATTGTGCCCTGATGAATTCCCAAACTTACTCTACCATTTTTATTGTGATATTATCTGGAGTGATATCACAACTACAGTACAAAAATTTGGTAGGAAAAAAACAACTTGAAACCAATTAAAATCCACTTTCATTACCTTCATCCCCAGAAAAATATAATGAAAATTACTTTGTATCCCACATGTTTGTTTATTTATACAATGTCATATACAAAATCATCTTTGAAGTAATAGCCAATAGATTGAAAATAATTCTCGGAAAATAATCTTCCCTAAGTAAGGTGGTGTTGCAGTTGGTCAGAAATTTATTGTTGAAATTGTCATTTCCCATGAGTTGATCAACACTATTTCATCTCAAAATCAATGCAATATGTTAATGAAGATAAATATGAATAAGTATTTCGATACCGTAAACTGTGGCTTCTTTCTTTGCATCATTGAAAGTTTTAGTTTTACTAGGGGTTGGAGGGATTGTATCTGTCACTATATAAGTACTCCAAAGTTCTCAATTCTCATCAATTATTAAGTAGATTGTTTATTCAAATTCTATAAAGGACTTAGGAAAGGGGATACTTTGACCCAAACCTCTTCATCATTATTGTAGAGGCTCTTGTAGTTACATCGGTCTAATTCAAATAATATAGTTTTTTTTTTTTTTTTTTTTTTTAATTTTGAAGTCATTTTATACAATGCTTCAAAAATCTCTCGTATTAAATGTGATGATGGCATAAGGATTTCCAGTATTGATTCCTTCCCTAAATCCATCACTCTAAAATAATATATATATTTATAAGAAGATGGTTCCTAATAGAGCGTCAACAAAATTAAATCCAAGAATAACAAGCATGCTCAAATTATTGTTTAAATTTTTTTGGATATCAACCTAGGAGAGAACCCTTTCTCTTATTTGGGTATTCCTTTTTTCGAAGATATAAAATCCTCTAGGATTTGGACTTACATGTTGACAAGATCTTGAGGAAACTTGAAGCTCAAAAATCAAAGTAGATTTCACTCGTAGGTAGGATCTAACTTCTAATGTCTTGTCTTAAAGAAATATCTATGTATATGCCTATAAACTTTGATAATAACATAAAATCCATGCATTTAAGGTTTTTATGAATTAGAACGGATGATGTCAAAAATCTCCTGCTAGTAAAGTGGGATGAGATTAGCTCTCCCTACGATTGGGACGGAATTAAACAAAAACAAAAGCATAAATTAAAAATAATAAATAAAAGAATAAAATTAAAAAAAATAATAATTAAAAAAAATGCTATTATAAACATTAAGTTAATTTGGATATGAGCCATAGTGAATCTCGGTTTATTTGACATATCATTTTTAAGAGAAAATATCTAGATAAAAATACAGTTGAAATAATATTCACTATCAATGAGCATTTGGAAGGATCACATATTTTAAATTTTATGACCAAATCTTCTAGCATATTAAAACATATTTTAAGATTTAATGTGGGAAAAAGAAGCAAAATTAAATTATCGATAGAAGCCTATATATTCCATCTCCCTTTGGCTAAGCTAGATTATCTAAATAATATGTATGTTTGGTGTAATAAAATGCTTAGAAACTTGGTCAAGGACTACTTCAATGAAAATGAACTAATGGATGTGAATGTAAATTATTATAGGACCCTCCTATTAAGCAAGAGGAAGTGAAAATGCTTTCAACCACTTTTAGGTCCTTTCATTTCTATAATCATGAGGAAAAAATGGTTTAGGTCAGATCTTAACCTCGAAGTTAAAAATTAAGTGATGGATATACATCTCTCTTGGCCTTGGATATACAAGACTTAGATTATTTTCCTTTTTAACAAATTTAATTTAGATTTGGGATTCCTAAGGCAAATGCATTTATCTAGACTACTTGTTGAAACAAAACTTTCACCTAGAAAAATGTGAGAAAAAATAGTTTCCAATACCCATCCTAGTATGCCCTCTATAAATGACATGTAGAAGATACTAATCATCTTCTTGTTCATTAACTATTTTTCCATCCAATGTAAAATCATTTTTTTCCAAGTTCATCTTTATTATAGTACTCCTTTGGATTTAAAGAGTTTCTTACATGGTAGAATTTAAACCTCAAATTCTTGTCACTTATTCAAATATAAACCTCCATTATATCTCTTCTTTTCTATAATTAGAAACGAAAAAATAATATTCTAAGGAGTAATTAAATGATGAAATCATTGTTCTTTCATACATTCTAACTTCTATCAAACAATTCATTGACACTTAGACCTCGGTCAATGGTAGCATTGCTTCAATCATTTTCACAATGAAGAAATGTTATTAATGGGGTCCCCAATAAAAAGGTTAATATAATTATCAAAGTCCACTAAAATACATTTTGGACTCTCTCATAAAGTCATCGCATCAAGTTGAATTTTTTTTGGATTTCTAAAGAGAACTTAAAATCCCCTATCCATGGTTGCAACCTAGGCTTGTGAAAATGTTTGAATAAATATTTTAAAAGAAAATTATTGTTGAGGGGTTTGAAGATTACTCTCAAGACAAACTTGCCCAGTTAGATATGTAAAAACACTCGCAAGTTATTATAACATCTTCGAAAAAATTCCTTGTCGAAAACTAGCATCTCTCCTTGGTAATTAAATAATTAAAATATATTCTTGAAATCTTTAATTCCACCTAATGGTGGAAAGGTAATTATGTTTCAAATCATCTTCGCAACATTGAAAGGAGACCCAATTCCCAAGTAGTTCTGTGCAATTTGATGAACCCTTTTAAATAATTTTTAATCTGAAAGGATAATTTGAAAAGTATATTTAACAGACCCCATGACAATGAAAGTTCCCATCATGGTTTTTATTTGGATAAAGAAGTAGTTTTAAGATTTAATTAATTTTTTTTGGTTCAAGATTTTACTCGATGTCAAAATGATGGTAGTCGGGCATGGGTCTTGTGTGGAGTGTTTTTTTCAGCTTGCGGCCCATATCTACCCTTGAAATTTTGGGTATATATTAGATGGTATGGTGAGATTCTAATCCTCCTCTTAGGAATTCGAATATCACATTTTTTGTCAGCCGATTATCTCTTTCTGGTGGGTTTGCATATAGTTCCTACCATGGTTGTTGGGTTTCTTATAGGTCTGTTGAGATTTTCATCTTCCTACCATGGGTGTTTTGATGTTCAAAAATGGATTTACTCTTCGAAAATTATCCTTCAGTATCAATTTATTCTTATAAAATAAAAAAGATGCCACTTTATTTTTAAATTTATTCTTTTGAATCATTCGAGAGGTATTTTCCAGTTGTGAGTTTGGATTTGAAGTAATAACTTTGTCTAGATAATGGACAATGGATTATCATAGATTGAATTACTCTAGTCTTCAATTTTTAATATTTTAATTGAATTATTGGTATTTGGTTGGGAAGTCTCGCATTCCATTTCATTTATCTTTCTTAAGGATTTCAATGTTTGGTCCCATGACATACATACAATGATTTTCTTTTCTAATTGCATGGCCATTATGTTTGGTCCCATGGCATACATATAATGATTTTCTTTTCTAATTGCATGGATAGATCTTCTATTGTTTTGATCATGGATGAAAATGAGGAAAATGTTGAACCTTATAAAAGGAAAAAAGGGGGAAAATATAAATATTATGAATGAGATGAAGAGAGAGATGATCAACAAATCATTTTTGGAAGATATTCACAATTATTTCTTAGGTGTAGTTCACTATCTAAGGTGTGGTTCACTATCTAAAGTTGAGTTAATTGCTTAATGTGGGTTCTTAGGTGTGGTTCATTATCTAAAGTTGAGTCAATTACATAATGTGGGTGTCCTAATGAATAAATTCCCTTTAATAACTAGGAAAATTTTAATTAGGATAAAAGATTATTAATTGGATGGGAAAAAATTGAGTTTAGTTGGCTATTCAGATAGGGGAAGTTTTTTTAGTTGGTTTTAGTTTACAAGTCAAGATAAAAGCTTATTAATTGAATGGAAAAAAATTGAGTTTAGTTGACCACTTAAATAAAGTTATTTTAGTCAGTTTTAGTTTACAAGCCATGAAATACCCTATGTAATTCATTCCATAAATGGATACTTTAAAGGTGTCTCAATTAATTAGTATTCATCTTGTCATTTTTGGTTCCAAAAACATTCATGCTATTTATGAAAATGTGTATTAATTTAGATTTGGATTAGGGAATTGATTGTATCAAATGTGAAATTTGTGGAAAGCAATGGTTGTTGAGGAGGTACTACATGAACAAAATCTTGATGCAATCTGCACTATTTTAGCATCAACTCCTCTAAGTTTTAAGGTTTTCATTTTGTAATCATTGTTTGTTTTAGTGATGGAGGATGGTGAGTGTGAGTGTGCCCTGAATTTTATAATTTTGAATGAATAATATGTTTGTTAGATTTGGTTTCTACATATGGGTTCTCGCAAACTCTTTCTTGATTCTTATCTCTCTTAACCTTTGTTAAAAGTTCTTATAAAAAATTATACTTGACTTTTTCATGTTTTCATATTTTATTATAATAAAAGAGTGGTAGTCCCCTTTTTCACTGATCAAAAATAAAAAAGGTTAACCCATTCATCTAGGATATTTAAATGAAATATATTTTTATAGATACAAAAAAATGATTTACAAATTTATATTAAAATGCAAAAATATTTTGAAAGGGTGGAAGGGCGCACATGGATGAGTTCTGCAACTCGTTGCTAGGCTAGGGCTGGTGTGCCCTAGCTTGTTTTTGCAATTTCCTTAGGCTGCGAAGGGTAGAGCCGTCAGTTTGGTGCAAGAAGGCAGAAGGGGGAGGTCTCATAACTGAAGGCATGGACAAGAAGGGTCATGAGTATGGCTCTGAAGGAGCCAACTCAAGCCAAGATGGATAGGAGTTTCAGTGAGGTAGTAGGAAGGAATAGGCAGGGACTGGATCTCAGGACAGTGGAAAACACTGACTTTAGCCAGACTCCAGGATCATTTGAAATAAGCCCAGCAGGGGGATCACGAATTAAAAAGGTTAATGGGTGTCTGGAGTGCTGTAAGGAGAGACCGAAGTTGGTAATCCCATTCGATATGATAGCTGAAGATGTGGAGTATTACTCCAAGAATTCTCTATACTGCAAATTTTTGGGACTACGCATTTCCCTCCCTTTTTTGGAGAGTTGGGCTCAGCGTGTGTGGGAGCTAGAGGGGGAGATGGAGGTTACGCTGCTAGCTAACAATTTCTTCATGGTCACATTTGTTTGTTTGGCTGATAGAAATAGGGTTTTTGAAGGAGGTCCTTACTTTTATAATCAGGTTGGGCATTTTGTGAAACCATGACATGCTAGATTTAACCCTACTAAAGAATTACCAAAAAGAGTTCCAGTGTGGGTACGGTTACCCAGAATGCCTATTGAATGTTGCCATGAGGATGTTCTCCAGATGATAGTTTCAATGCCAAGAAAACCTATGGGATCTTCCACACAAACTTTAGGTAAGAAAATCATGACCTTTGCATGAATTTGCATGGAAATTGATTTAAGTAGACCTCTATCAGATGCGGTGGAGATGTGTGTGGGTTCATACTCATGGGTGCAGCAACTGGACTATGAGACCCTCCTGTTCAGATGTCGTTTGTGTCATGAGTATGGCCACCTGGTGTGTAGGTGCCGAAAGGCAAAATTGGGCGATCAGCAACTTACACTCCCACCTCCACCGAGTAGTGCCATTGGTGTTGACAAAGGGAAGAAGGTTGGAGTGGGTGTTGGCAATGATTCTGAAGGTTTTGTGTAGGTAAAGACTCAAAGCCGAAACAGGGATCATAAGAGGTCCCTAATGGAGTGTCAAGAGGAGGATTCGATTAATAGGTTTGAGGTTTTGGATGAATTAGGCTAGTAGGAGGTTAACCCATGTCTAATTAGTGAAGAGCAATTTGTGGGAGGTCTGGAATAGCTAGAATTTCTCCCATGGATCACTTCACGCTTCTTATGGAAGCTACCCTTCCTATGATCATGGACGGGCAGGGTGGAGAGCAGAATACTCTTGAATCAAATGTTGATTTGGTTTAGGAAGTAGAGGCTGGGGCTCTTCCCACACAAGTAGGGGTGATAGAAGCGGAGAAGAGAGGCAAGGCTCATCCTCACCTGGGAATTCTTTAGAAAGATGGTAAGAAAGGGGCTTCTGAAAAAAGTGTTAAACCAGGGTGGAAGAAGGACATGGAGAGGATAAAGATGATTGGGGAAAATATGGTTGAGTCAGGGTCGGTCAAGACCTTAGATTCCCACTTCTTGTCTCCTTTGAAATGATTATTATTTCTTGGAATGTAAGGGGCTTGAACAGCGGCCCTAGACAAAAAGTTGTTCAAGAATTGATTAGGAATCATTGTCTGGATATTCTCTTTCTTCAAGAAACTAAGGTTTCAGTGGAGTATATGATGAGTCTTGCACCTAAACTATCGAGGCAGGGTTTATGTCAATGCATAGGGGCACATGGATCTACGGGAGGCGTGGCTTGTCTTTGGAATCCACGTAAGGTTCAGTCGGTGTCCTAGATCGCCTTCAGATCTTAACTATCTTTAGTCTCCTTATGTGTTGAGTCGGGGGAGTATGTTCTTCTTTTGAATGTCTATGCCCCCACTGATTTCCAAGGTAAGCTTCTTGTTTGGAATAATATTCATTTGGTTCACAGAGGTTTTCCTTATCTGCCATGGATTATGGCTGGTGATTTTAATGTTATCATGGACCTAACAAAAAAAGGGGAGGTAATGCAAGATTGGAATCTTCTTCTTTTTGCTTTGGGACAAGACTACGGAGCTCAACTTGGTGGATATTAAACCAAGAAATGGACGGTTCACTTGGAACAACAGGAGAATGGGTGACAACTGTATTGTTGAGCGCATTGATAGATTCATGACCTCTTGTTATTGAGTGGGCAGTTTGTGGTTTTGAATTTTGAGATCCTAGATTGGCGAGGCTCAGATCACTAGCCCATTAAGCTTCACATTTCTTCTACTCATCTACATAGAAAACCACTATTCAAGTTTCAACTCATGTGGCTCAGGGAACATGATTTGTTTGGTCGAGTTGCTGATTGGTGGAGAATAGGGAGGCCTATTGTTGGTACAGCAATGTATATTTTTGCCAAGCTTCTCCAATTCGTGAAGTATCAGCTCAAAAGGTGGAATACTCTAAGCTTTGGGAACATCTTCCAGGAAAAGAAAGAGGCACAAATGGAGTTGAATAACATCACCAAATTGATTAGAGAGGAGGGGATGTCTGAGTTTTTGCTGAGGGAGGAAGCGAGGGCTGTTAAGACATTGGAGGGGAGGAAATCTTTTGGAAGCAAAAAGCTAGGATCGAGTGGCTACATGAGGGGGACAAGAATACATCGTTCTTCTTCAACTCGGTCAGAGCCAGGCAACATAGAAATATGATAACTTCTTTGGTGTTGGATAGCAGAGAGATTATCTCTTCTACGAGGGATATATGTAATGAAGCTGCGCAACATTTCACTTCTCTTTTCAAAGAAAAAGGGTAGAGGGAAGCGACTGCTGAGGATTAGATACTCTCCTATATTCCCACTTTAGTTTCTCAGGATAGGAAGGAGGTGCCAGGCCAAGATGGCTTTTTGATTGAATTTTTTTAGGAATTTTGAGAAATTATCAAATTAGATTTATTGGCTGCGGTTCAAGAATCACAGCATAATAGGCAAATGCTCTGGGCTCTGAATTTGACATTTTTGGCTCTCATTCCCAAGGGAGAAGGGGTTGATCACCTAAGTCAATTCCAGTCCATTTCCCTCTGCAATGTAGTTTATAAAATTATATCTAAGCTAATTACAGAAAGGTTAAAGAAGTGGCTAGGTTTGCTGATCTCAGAGAAGCAAAGCGGCTTTGTCGAGGGGCATCAGATTTTGGATGGGATTGTGGTGGCTACTGAGGCTATCCATTCCATGTCCAAGTCCAGGGAGAAGGCTATATTTATCAAGCTGGACATGTCCAAGGCATATGACAGGGTTAGGTGGTCCTTTCTCCAAATGGTTTTGGAAGCCTTTGGGTTCGAGGAAGATTGGATCAAGTGGGTAATGAGCTATGTGAATTCAACTTCATTCTTTGTCTTGGTTAATGGGAAACACTCTAATCTATTTGGGGCCTCGCATGGCTTGCAGTAAGGTGATCCCTTATCTCCCTACCTATTTCTCCTCTTGGCAAGGGGTCTTGGGCAGCTGATTAGAAGGAATACTAGAGAAGGTGTTATTTAGGCATGGAGGTGGGGAGGTGACCTTCCAGTTCTTTCTCACCTATAGTTTGTGGACGATGTGGCTTTCATGGGCATGGCTACTATGAGGGAGGCCACCAATTTTTGTAGTGGATTAGATGCTTACTTGGCTGCCTCGAGACAGGTAATTAATGAGGATAAGTCATCCATTTTTTCTTCAACACTCCACCGCTCATTCAATGAAGAGTGGCTGATTTTCTTCAGTTCCAAATTGGAAGCCTTCCGGTATTTTATCTAGGGATACCTATATCTGCTGGGAGACAATCCAAGGAATCATGGTAGGGGATTCTAAACAAGTTCCAAGCTAAGGTGAATCACTGGACCAATAGGTGGCTATCCTTTGCTGGGTGGGTCCAACTAATCTAGTCTATGGTGCAGGCACTTCCTCTCTACAAGTGCATGCTTCAGGTGGCACCGGTGAGTTTTTTTCAGAACCTAGATTCCTTGGCAAAATAGTTCTTATGGGCGGGCAACCTGTCTTCGATGAAGTGTAGCCTTATTAGGTGGGAGGTTGTTTGCAGCTTGAAGAGGTTCGGGGGCTTGGGATTGCGGTGGTCTGTACTTGTGGGTATGGCCCTGGCAGCTAAACTGTATTGGAGATGGTGTGAGGAACAAGAGCGTGTGTGGGCCAGGATCTTGTCTCACAAGTATCTTTTTGGGGTCCCTCTGAAAGATATCCCTAAGTATAGTTTGTCAGGAAATGAATTGGTGATTTGGGCTACTCTAAAAAAAGGAGCTGCTATGATCAAGAGAGGTCTATTTTTGATTTGCAGGGGGGACAAAGGCACAATTCTAGCATGATTCTTGGGATGGCTTTCCCCCTCTGGTTACTCAATATCCACATCTGTATATTCTAGCACAGAGATTTAGCGAAGCAGGGTGGAATAAGGTGAGTGATTACAAATCTCTACTTCTTCATGGCCAGTTGATGGAAGTGAGATGGAAGGCTCTGGAGGAGTGGTCGATTATTGGTTTGGAGGTTGAGTGCGCTGAGCTACATAACATCCTTGTTGGTCACAATTATTGCGCACTTAGGGAGAGCGATGTGTTGGCTTGGTCCCCTCACCCCAAGGGGAAATACACGGTCTCGTCGGGTTATCAAGAACTGATTACATAGCAAAGGGAGGAAGGGGGGAAGTTCCTTGGTGGAAAAGAGCTTGGAGCAGTTTCTCCTGGCTGAAGTGCAATTGCTTTACCTGGATGTTGGCCTGGAATCGTTGTTTGACCTAGGAAAATATTAGGAGGGGTTTTTTTGGTCCTTCGCAATGCGTCCTATGTAAGGGGGTGGAGGAGGAGTTGTCTCATTTATTTTTTAGTTTCCCCTTCACTCTTCATCTGTGGCATGCTTGGTGGGACATGTGGAGGTGTCGGTGCTTGCACGCCTCCTCCCTTGTTGATTTTTGGTCAAGATTGGGCAAGCCGCCCTCTGTTGCTCATTTCTTGCAAGAGGCTTGGTATGCTGGACCCATTTTTCTATTGTGGTAGGTATGGATGGAGAGAAACTGTAGAATTTTTAAGGAGCAAAAATTAGCGACTCACTAGGTATGGAGCAAAATTATAGGAATGATCCAGGAGACTGTTGAAGCTAAGAGTGAGATCATTTTGCCTCTAGAGAAGGGAGATGTAGAGTTGGTTGAAAGGTTAGGCATACAAAGTATTTCTCCAGCCTCTGCTTGCGTCAAGCGAGGTCAATATGGGAAGCAAAAGATATAAAGGAGTGGGAAATGGATGCCCCCTCTAGAGAGTTTTTTGAAAATTAATACTGATGGCTCCTCTAGGGGTAATCCTGGCTCAGTTGGGATAGGTGGGATTGGTAGGGACTCCTCCAGATCTGTTGTTTTTATTTTTTTGGCCCATATGGGAGAGCAGACGGTTAATAGAATGGAAGGACTCGTTGTTCTATATGCCTTGAGGAGAGCTTATGAGTTAGGCTGGAGAAGGGTGATGTGTGAAGCTAACTCGCAAATTTTGATTAATATGCTCTGAGAAAGGAAGATTATTGATGTGAGTTGGCAGCTATCGTTGATAGTGTAGTAGATATCACAGATTAGTTCGCTTATGGATTTTGTGTCTTTTGCACACATTCCAAGGGAGTGGAATGGGGTGGATGATTGCCTGGCAAAGTGGGCTTCAGAGGATATTGAGGACCGAAAAGTGGATGAATGGGCGCGGTTGCCTAAAGAGGTGTGTCAGAACCTGGAGAGGATTCTTAGAGAGGACGGAAATGGTGTTTGGGCAGGACGGTTTTCGGTGAAAGTTTTCAGAGGTTTTCTTTAGTTCTCAGGGCCTTGACCTTTAGCTGTTTTGTAATCTATCTTTCTGAATCTAATAAAGTTTTTACCCCTTTTTTCAAAAAAAATAAAAATTAAAAATATTTCCTAATATAATAAATTTATATTTTAGATTTAAATTTATAAGAAAAGAGTAAAGCCTTTATATGTATAACAACTTTTATTTGTTTATATTTACATAAAATAAAATTTACACTTTTGTCTACAAATATAAATTATAATATTTATTCTTGGTAAATGTTTAGTTTCAAATTCATCTTCTATTTTAAAATATAAAAATATTTACTTTCTATGTTTTATTTAAAATAATAACAAAAGTAAAATTATAAAAACACTTAAAATAAGAATAGATTTTGTTTAAAAATAATTAATATGTAATTAACATTAAAAATTGTCATCCATAATTCCAAAATTTTATTAATAATTAAAATAATAATCAATTTCAAAATAGAAACAAAGGATTTAAGATAGAATTAATTTAGTCATAATATCAAATGTTAAATTTAATTTATTTTATTTTTGTTGTATTTACGCTGATGAAAACATTAAAGAAATCTATGAAGTTTTTAGATTTTTCATTTTCTAAAATGACATTTAATTTTTTATAATGAAAGAAGCCTAATGAATATAACTATGGAATGTATATTTGTTTTTCCATCGTAATTACATATTAATTTTCAATTTTTAGGTTTTCATGTTCCTAATCCTCAAGATGATATAAAAAAAGAAAAATAATTATCATTTTATAATTTATTTTTAATATGTATTTTTACTATCACTAATATAAGATTATAATATTGGCTACTTAAAAAACTTAAACAATAAAAGATATAATATTTTATATATATATATATATATATATATATATATATATATATATATATATAAATCATTAAAATAAATAACTCATAATTCATATTTATACATACTGTAAATTTTTTTTAATTGATATATGTAAAATTGAAAAAAAAATAGTGTAATAATATTTTTTGAATTATGTTTTCAATAATCAATACCTAACTGATTAGAGGTAAAGGATTTCTTAATCCACTGAAGAGCGGGATCAAAATACAAAGTCATTAAAATATCAAGAACATGATAAATCAAAGTAATTATAAGTCCTACAATATCTTCTACTAGGAAGATGTTGAATTTTTTTGTTTCTGTGAACAGATATAATTTGGAATGAAATGTCCTTACCCTTATTGCTAGAGGAACAATACACAACATAACCCATACAGTGAGTACCAACCATATATATTTTGGTCCTAAAGCTAGTCCTATTGCTGATCCAAATGCTACTAGTATTGACAGTAAGGCTACCATCACTGAGAAAAAACTAGTTCGAACCAAGGGGCTATCTTCTTTCTTTCCCCAAACTGCAAATAAGACGAGAACTGTTGCTGCAACAGAAGTACCCATAGCTATAGTGTTAGATATTATGAACTTATAAAAGATAAAGATTAAGTAGTTACGTTCCCACTTTGGGATTGATGATAAATATTTTTCATCTAATGGAATTTTGTCTAGTAATGTGAAGGGTGCTGCAAAAGCAATTGTCCCAATTAACGTTGCATTCCATGAAATTATTTCAGTTCTCCATTTTGGTTTAGTTGTTTCTAGATTTGTTGATGTCTCTTTTACCACCACCTTTGTATTTCGTATTGCCCCAGTTGATTCAAGTAATTTTATAATCTGTATAAAAATGTACACTATCAATAATAATTATAAATTAAAATATTTTAATTATTAAAATTAAATATAAAAATTAAAATTATTCACAATTTTTATAATTACAAACTTTAAAATAAAAAAATATATTATAAAAATATCATTAACTTTAATCTAAAGTATTCACCCTACCTATATAAGGACATCGTTAAAAATAAAATAATGATTCTTCTACTTGTTCATTCATATGGAAATTATTATTCATGCTCTCTATAACTCATACATTCACTTTAAGAATCTAAATATACATCTTGAAATTCATGTGAAGGGATATAATAATGATTGAGAGTTGTCATTATAATTTTATATGTATATTGATTGTATGACTTTAATTGTTTATATAGAAAGTATTATGCATGCTCTTTATGATTCAAAAATTCATTTTAATAATATAAATATACAGTTTGAAATTCATGTGAAAGCATATAAGAGTGATTGAGAGTTGTCATTGTAATTTATACATATATAGTGATTGTATGACCAAAAGAAACATTAAATCACGTATTATAAAATATTGTTAGTTTAAAATTATAAAAATATTTTAAAATCTCATAAAATTTTTATAAAAATTATAATAGAGTCAAAAATTTATTAAACATTTAAAAATAAAAATTAATTTATTAAATAGTATAAAAATGATAGTGAATATAAAAAGACAGAACTTCGTCCTTTAAAAATTTTCCCTCATTACTTTCTCTAAAACTTTTTGGAATATTTTATTTCATATATTATCATTTTTTATTCCTTTCCTTTCATTCTATATAATTGGTTCAAAAATTCATTTACATAAGCAAGTAAATAATTGACGTGCCATCTAGATACAGATTTATTACCTTTGCATAATATAAATTAAGAGTGTTTCATTCAGATAAAATATAAATGATTTTAATCATTATCTATTACACTTTACACTTACGTTTTGGAAGGGTTAGATGTTATCAATAACATCACATGAGTGTGAACATACGTACAAATTTACACATTATGAATATAATATGTATATGTTAGACATAATAGTAATAAACATCAATTTACATCTTTATATAATCATATTTTATTAATATACACTATTTGATCAACATAAAGCAAATATTGAATCCATGTTATGAATAATTCTTATTTCCTATCAAGTTATTTATAATCATATAATATCTAATTAGGTCATGTGCAAGTTTTTTACTATTAAACACTACCTTTTTTCTAATTATCTTTCATGTTTTAATAATTGAAAAGGAAATACAAGTTATTTGGTAGAATATCTCAATCAAGTGAAAAAATATTTGATAAAATAAAAGATTAAAAAGTATTATGAGATTTAAAAAATTAAAAAATATATAAAAGGTATAATATTGTATGTAAAAAAAAAAAATCAAGAGTTATAAGATATATTAGATAGAAATTGCCAAATAAATAAATAATTATAATAAAAGTTTCTTTTGAAAATATTTTTTTTATAAAAAAATCCACGTAGATAATGAATGTGTGAAGAGGAGAGAAGTATCCATTATTCTAAAGAGATCAACATTTATTAAGGATGTGTAAATCATGAGTAAAGTATTTATAGTAAGTAGTCTATCATAATATATTACATCCAATTATATATCAAATGGTTCCTTATATTTTATAACAATATCTAAGGAAATTGACTTGAATTTTGTTCAATTTGGATTATGATTGAAAAAAAATGTTTAAATGCATCTTGTTCACTCCGAATAAGAAAATAATTTCAGATGTATATAAGATGATAATTTATAATTTATAATGATGTAATTCAATTGACCCTTATCCTTAATTGCATAATTATTTAGATCTTTGAAGATTAATATTTTTCTTAACAAAAAATTTATATCATGTTTAAATATTTAGCATACTAAAAATGTATATATAAATGTAAAAAAAAATATGCATATATTTCATAGATAATAGAATATGTCACTAGTAATTTTAAACTGTTGTAATTAAAATAAAGTTATTTATCTATTTATTATTCAAAAAAATTGTATTAGATCCCCCTTATAAGATAGAAATATTGGAACTATAATGTGTTGCTCATTTTCTTTGAAGCAAATCTTAGATTGATTATTAATGGTTAAATAAAAACACTATGACATGGCTGATGCTAAATAAATAACAAAATTTTGATAGATCATCCTTTCTTTGGAGTAAAATAGTTAATACTATCTAGTTTACTATTTTGTAACCTATAAAATATTGTATTACATGGTGAATTCTCTACCACTCACTCTTAGTGAGTGATAAATTGCTTCATATGGGTGTTTCATCTCCCAAATGCTATGCTTGTGGATAAACAAAGATTATCAAACATAGTTTTTGGTTTTGTATTAGATCTTGCAAAGGCTAGAAGTGGATAAACTCCTTATTTCATTCCTTTATACTAGATCCTTTCTCTCGGCACATGTTCATATTGGAGGATTTTATTATGCTTCCTATAAACTTGTAGAAAATATAGCATATTTTTTGTATTAATATTATCTTTCATATTTTAAAAGAGATATTTTTTATATGGTTAATAAAGAGCATGTATGTGGATATTTTTCTTCTACTAATATAATTATAACACTTTCTATGCCATTTTTCATATCCAAATGCATGTAGATAAAGTGGCGCTTAAGGTGTAGCACCTAAAGAATTCCATTGCCCATTAAGGTAACACTCCTTATACTATTAGAACAGTGCCTTTAGGTTCTCCTCAACCTGACCCTCCTCGAAGAAACTAGGAGTGGATGGAAGGAGGTATGGGTTGACACTAATTGTACAATTGCTCTACGTTTTCCACCTTCATATTCCATCCTACAGGGTTTCACCATAGGGGACCCATGGAGGGTGGCATTTAATTGTATAATAATTATTGGCCTATTAGTTTTTTCATTATAATTGGGATGAGTAAGGGAAAATTCTTAAATTACCTCTATTTATTTCACCTTCTCGTTGGAAAAAATATATAAATATACTAAATGAAATGTAGAAAACAATTGTTTTGGGTCCATACTTAATACTACACACCCCTGTGGGGGAGGTTGAGTAGATAAGTCAAATGGTCTACGACTTCCTTTTTATCCCTCTGTGGGGTTATTTGAATTCGTAGCCTAGTATTTTGTTTTTTGTTAGTTTTGGAAGTTGGTCTTTTTTAATTTCTGTTGTCATGTAATTTTGTATTTACATTATTATGTAATTCAATTGATAACCATTTTTAATTTCTAAATTAATTTTTTAATGTAATATTTGATACGCTTTTGTATTGACGTGTGATCTTATGCAACTTACATTTTTTATCAAGTGTTTAATATATATTATTAATTTTTATAAATATAATTCATTATTTAAATTAACGTAATTTTGAATTTCAATCAATAATTTAAAATTTGGAATATAATATAAAATATTAAATCAATATTTTAAAGTAATATCTTCTGAAGCTGAACTTACACTTGATTTGGAATAAAGATAAGTTTGGCTTATTTATTTTTACAATTATAAAATA
Source organism: Torreya grandis (assembly GCA_037957365.1). Lineage (NCBI taxonomy): Eukaryota > Viridiplantae > Streptophyta > Pinopsida > Cupressales > Taxaceae > Torreya > Torreya grandis. The sequence goes on along the minus strand of JARHVA010002549.1, from coordinate 490,520 downwards.
AAATATACATGCTAATATCAAGTGGGGTGAAGGAATATGAGAAGTTTCTTAACATACTCTCTCGTTACATTAAATCCCTATGTTAATGGTTTCGGGTAGAATAACGTGGCTTTGGGGTGTTGATAGCCAAGGATTGAGAGGTGGCATTTCTTGGCTCGTATGGATGATCTATTGGAAGTCTTGTATGGTTTATTGTATATGATTTATGATTGGTTGATACTTTTTGTGGAATGTTCATGTGTATTTAGTGGCAGATCTATTCTGATGCTTAGTTCTATTTTTTGTTGAGTCATTTTCTACTTCTCGGTGCTATGGGTACAACAATTAATTTTTTGTTGTTTATTCCCTGGTGGTCGATCTTTGTATTTTGGCAATGATTATGTATGGGAGCTTTAGTGATAGGTTTTGGTGGTTGTTGATGGTGGTGACTTTCACTTGGTTTTGTTCGTTGTCTTCTTGGTCATAGTAATGGAGGAATACAAGGCTATGTTGCTTCATTGGTAACTAGTTTATTTATTTATTTATTTCCCTTTTTATGGTTTTTCTTAGATACCCTAGGGTTTATTGAGGCATTACTATTTAAGGTGTGGTATATTTTTTTTCACTTATTTAGTTTTTTATTAATATAAAAGTGAGTTGTGAGTGAATTTAATGTTTGTTTCATTTGTTGTGAGCTTCTCAACCGACAACTTAAGGATTTAAAAGATATGTTTCATCATGAAATATTTTGACATATTATGAGCATTGCATGTTATAAAGAGCATCTCACATTATGTAATTCATTTATTATTAATAAATATATTTTAAGTAGTTAAAAGTATATAATTGATTAAATGTGTAGTGGCACTAGCATATAATAATAATAATAAAGGATTTTACAAATATTCAAAATATTGATATAACTAAAAAATATCTCAAATGCATGAGGTTTGGAATAAATTGAACCATCTATTTCACTTAAAATTTAATAAGAAATAAAATAAATGCATATTTATATACTTATAGATAAATTTCCATGAGGCTAACTATGTAAATAAAGCAAGAAATGTGTGTGTGTGTGTGTGCGCGCGCGCGTGTGCGTGCGTGCGTGCGTGCGTGTGTGTGTATGTGTGTGTATATGTGTGTGTGTGTGTGTGTGTGTGTGTGTATATATATATATATATATATATATATATATATATATATATATATATATATATATATATAGACACACACACATATAGTTATAATTTTTAAAACTAAAGACCTTTTCAATTCAGATTAAATTTGGAATAGATACAATATTTCTACATTTACAATTTACAAGTTGTATAATTGATTAAATACTAAAAATTTAATGAAAAAATAATGGATGATTTAACAATGAAAGGGATCAGAAGAATAATTTAGAAATAATAACAAAATAAGAAATGAGATGATAATCAAAGAAAAAAAGAGAGAAATAAGAATGAAATACGACTAAAGAAAAAAATATGGAAACATAATAATGAAGATATAAAAAAACATTGGTATAGAATAAATAGCTTCAACTCCATTCATATTCAAATAATAAAATGAATAAAGATGAACATACATATTTCCTTATCCAATCATTTAAGAAAAATTTTAAAATAGAAAATCATATAAAATTCATAAATGAAATTTTAGATAGAAAAACATAGGAGACTCAAAACAAACTTTAATTATAAGAAAGAGAATGTGAGTAAAGAAATAATTACAAAGATAATAGAAAAATAATTAAAGAATATTAAGGTGAAAAAAAAATAAAAATAATGAAATATAAAAATGTAAGGAAAACCGTCATAATAAGTCAAACTCAAATTTAGGCCACTTACACTAAAACTTGTGTTAAGATATATTTATTTAAATATATTCAATATAATTTAAGGTTATACTCTACTTATGAGATATGGAGACATGACTTAATTATAAATTTCACCTCTTCAAGTTATTAAGTTCTAAAAAAAACTAGAAATAAGGCTATGGGTTGTGCATAAAAAAGTTTAAATATAAAGATTCATTCAGTTTCTAAATTCCAAGAAAACCTTGTTAGATTTCACAAAACTAAAATCACTAAGGATTCTAAAAAATAGTTCCTTTAATTCATGATATATTATTTATAAATTAAAAAATAGGTGAGATAAAAGGAGAGGGTAATTTCAATGAAATGTTGTTTTGACAATTTATCTCAATTTAGGTAACAAATCTTAATTTGAAGAACAAGATAATGGATTAGAAGGAATACAAGAAAATACATAAATATATTCAATTAAGTAGAAATATAAGTAAAGCTAGGGATAATATGTGATATGGTGGGAGCAAAATAAATTAAATACCTTCTTATAACTAGAAGGGGAAAAAAAAGCATATCAATCAGATTTTTACAATTCCAAAAAAAATTATTGAATAATATTTTGTTAACTAGAATGTTAAAGGAAGGAAACCTAAATCATATATAATACATATAGAGATATAAATAAGTTCTAAATTCGGTATAAAAATCACTCAAAAAATTTTTTTATGAGTGAATGAGAAAATCTTAATTTAGTGCTCGATATTTTAAAAAATAATTTTAAAATATATAAAATAAAATTACTTACGTAAAAATAAATGTGAAAGAGAACATATGATTTTTATTATATTATCGAATAAAAAATTCTCTTCAATCTAAATCAAATAGTATTCAAATACCGTGAGGAGAATATGGAGTTATTGTTTTTTCAAATGTGTGTTGAATAGTTACGGAATAATAAACGATAGATTTATTGGAATTCATATAAACATTTAGAATCACATGTAAAGGAAAAAAATTGGATGGTAAAAAGAGACATCAATGCTGCCTTAAAAATAAATTAATAAATTGGCACGACATCCATCTTTAAAAGTATTATTGATTTTAATTCATTTTGTGTAAATTGTACATCGATTGATATTGAGCCCAAATCGTGCTTTTTCACATGTTAAACCATTAAAATACACGGTGATTATTCTAAAAAGATAAATAGATTCCTATCATGTTATTAGTGGGGACAAGTAATATTATATATGTGTATGAGGTGTGAAGTGTGACACTTCATTGGAATATATTATCGACCAATCAATCACTTTAAAAGTAGATCGGAACACGAAGCGCTACATGCTACCCTTTAAAATGAAAATCACATGTTTCGAAGACTCCACCTTTAATTAAAATGTGTAATATTGGTGGAAAAGGGAATGCAATTCTGTGAAGAGATTCATTTTAGACAAGAAGCTTAAAGTCCTAAAAAGAAATAGATTTTGAAGAATTTTTCAAATATAACTGAAAAAGGAAGAAATGGTAGACAAAATTCACGTGTTCTAAATAAATATTGAAAATTTTCACAAGAGTTCACAATAATCCTTGCAGGGAGAAAAATATTCATGGAAGAGTTTTGGCAGAATTTAAGAATCTAAAAAACCTGGTGGAAACAAAATAGAGAGTAGGAGGTTCGTATGAGGATCTTAGCAATGAAAGAGGATCAGGTATTTATTAAAGAAGGGTTGGAGATTTGTGTGAAAAATTAAGACTAATTTATATGATTATCATGTATTTAAGATTATGATATAATAATGTATATGGATTTTAAAATATATTGATTTAATTGAATAACATTTTAAATTAATTATTTTAGGTAATGATTTGACTTATATAAGGATTATAAGTTTATATATTCATATGAATATCATTATGAAGAATATCAAGTGATGAGTCATCTGTTTGTTAGAAGGATATTGGAGGTATCCTCTTTAAAGTGGAATTGTTGAGGTATACCTTCTTAAAGGAGTATTATATAAAGTATCTATAAAATCAGGTTTGTTATTCATATTTATAATATATTACATGTTAGGAAATCTTATCCCACCAATATATTTTGTATTGATCTTCATTCCATTATGACTATTACTTAGAAAGTTTACATTATTATGTATGAATATATTAACATCTATTATCAAAGCAAAAATTACGGCAAAGTAGGAGAATATATTTTTTGGGTAGCTTGTGTGATTTTGTAGAATTAGTTTTTCAAAAAAAAGACAAATATATTTTATATATAGTTAGAAAGTGTAGACATTAAAGATTTTGAGAAATATCACATTAGATACGGTAACATAAATTTGACCCTATCAACCTAATTTTTTGCCAATGTTTCAATGCATGACTGTGGGTAAATACTCATATTTCATCTTGGGTAGAAACTATGAGTAATTTTCTTTCAATTTAATGAAAATATTTAGATATATTTGTATACATGTTTTTATTATCAAATATGATGGAAGAAATGAAATCTAAAGAATATTATTGAAATCATAGTTGTTTTGAATTAATGATCAATAAGAAATAATAAGTTTGATTAGAGATATTAAAAACATATTGAATGATTTAAAAAATATATAAGCATGAGAAGGAATATAAAGAGAACCACTACTCATGAAACATGGATTAATGAGTTTGACTCGAAGACTACACGATTGAATCTTGATAGCAATATCATTTTTTGACTCACTGTGGAAAATGCATCCTCCTTATCAATTGATGAGGTTAAGCATCTATATAATGAATGGTTCATAAGGCACAACACTTAATGAAGGTTTTTAAAATGGGGTAACAAGGTAAGTTGGCTTAACCTTAGAGGTAACTCCATGGTTAAGCACACTTGAGTTAGAGAAGTAATATGATGGGTGACCTTCCTGGAAAGCCCAATACTTCACCCCAGTAAGCATCACCTAGAAGTAATGAGTGCAAATAGGACCATTCATTCTCATGAAATATGGGTTTGTGTGAACCACTACTCATGAAACATGGTTTAATGAGTTTGAATCGAAAACTACACAGTTGAATCCTGGGAACAATATCATAATTTGGATCATTATGAAAAATACCTCCTGGTTATCAATTGATGAGCTTAAGGAGCTCTATAGTGAACGGTTCAAAAGGCACAACACTTGATGAAGGTTTTACAAATGGGGTAGCAAGCTACGTGGGCTTAACCTTAGAGGAAACTCCATGGTTAAGCGCACTTGAGTTGGAGTAATACTGGAATGGGTGACCTCCCATGAAGGCCTAATGCTTCACCCCTATGAGCATTGCCTATATGCAATGAGTGATAAGTGGACCATTCATTCTCACTAAATATGGGTTCATGTGAACTACTTCTCAATAAACATGGGTCAATGAGTTTGACTCAAAAACTACATAGTTGAATCCTAATAATAATATCATAATTTGACTCGATGTGGAAAATACCTCATACTTATCAATTAATATGCTTGAGGTGATCTATAATGAATGGTTCATAAGGCAAAACACTCATTGAATATTTTTCAAATGGGGTAGCCAACTAAGTGGGCCTAACCTTGGAGGAAAATCCATGGTTAAGCATGCTTGAGTTGTAGTAGTATTGGGATGGGTGACCTCTCGAGAAGGCCCAATGCTTCACCACTATGAGCATCACCTAAATGAAATGAGTGCTAAGTGGACCATTCATTCTCATGAGAGTTGGGTTAATGTGAACTAGTACTCATGAAACATTGGTCAATGAGTTTGACTAAAAATCTACATAGTTGAATCCTGATAACAATATCATAATTTGAGTCACTGTGGAAAATACCTCCTACTTATCAATTGATGAGCTTAAGGGGCTCTACAATGAATGGTTCATAAGGCACAACACTTGCTGAAGGTTTTACAAATGGGGTATCAAGCTAAGTGGGCTGAAATTTGGATTAAAAAATATGGTTAAGTGTGCTTGAGTTGGATTAGTACTAGGATGGGTGACCTCACAGGAAGGCCCAATGCTTCACCCTTGTGAAAATAACCTAGATGAAATGAGTGCTAAGTAGACTATTCATTCTCATGAGAGATGGGTTCATGTGGACCACTACTCATGAAACATGGGTCAATGAGTTTGAATTGAAAACTACACAGTTGAATACTGATAACATTATCATAATATAAGAGATCCTTAATATATTACATTTATAGAATTAAATAACAAAGTTAATATGATCTTCAGAGAAGTATGATGGTTATCATTCTTAAGTAAATTCAAAGATTTTGATACTAAAATTTTGATGAATTTTTATCATATATTCAAAAGGAGGTGGTTTATTTTACGTGGCTCAATTTAATGTTAGTGAAGATGTGCTTAGCAGGTTCATAGTTTTAACTGAAAAGGTATAAACTTTGTATGTCATAAGGGAAAAAAGGAAACCAGTTTCAAAAGACATTTACCTTTTTAGGGGAAAAAATGAAGGACAAAAGAAAATGGATGTTTATAATTTATCTGTAGGAACTTTGATTAGAGGTGGTTTATATCATTCAAAATTATATGACCTATTAATGTAGGTATTCCATTATTTCTCCAACCATTTAAAACTTGTATCTTATTTGAGGCATAAAAATGACTCGATGTGCCTTTTTATAGTTCTTCAACTCTTAGAATGTACTATAAAAGGCACACAAAGAGGAGATTCCAAAACTTTGGCTCATTATTTAATTATGAAATTGATAATACTATATGCCTTGAGGTCAAATATCTTAGAATTAAGTAAACATTTTGTTTTTGAGGTGGGGGGAGGGGCGCGCGTAAATAATAGGTTTTTATTTGAAAAAGAGGTGGTCTTCACTAAGAGGATAAGGTTTTGAAGAATGTAAATGTAATATTTGAGTTATAGGATGTTTTAAGTGGGATGGATTTAATCTTAAATGAGACTCCATTAGTTATTTGAGGACATTAAATTAGGATTTGATCATTATTGAGAGAAACCCTAAAGTAATCAATCCTTTGTAGTTATAAGGAAGATTTCTCATGTGGAAATGTGCTCCAAGGTAGATGTTTTAAATATAGAAACATAATACTTAGATTAGAGGATGAATGATAGATACAAGGAGGAAACCAATCAACTTGTTATGCTATAATAGAAATTAGAAGTGGTTGAGTCTAAAGTTGTATAAGGACTATTAGAAGATAAAATAATCATATAATTGATAGAATAATTGACATTAGAAAGAGTGTTGATTGATTAAATTAGGGAATGTGTGTGTGTGTGTGTGTGTGTGTATAAAGAGAGAGTATGATTTGTATTTAAAATAAAATTGGCTTTGGTTTTTCCTTAAGAGTGTGGATTATTTTTTCATTGTATTTGAGTTCTCTAAAACATTCATGCCAAATGTTTCTTTTTTACTTTTAATCATGAGAAACATATCTTATGTGATTCATACCTCCATAGATTATCTCTCCCTTTTATCTCATAATATAATCCTAATCCTATAACTGGAGATATTGTGATAAAGGAATTAATATCACATCTAAATTATAAATATTCAATTATGAATAAAAATATTTTTTATTTTAAAGTATAAATATCTACTCCCTTATCAATTATAGAAGTTCATTACATGTTCTATGATATCATTTGAATCAAAAAAATATTTTTTACATGATAAGTTTATTAGGGATATAGATTTTTAGAATATGAATATTTTTCTAAGAATGGTATGTAGTCAATCATAAGGATTAGTTAATTTGTGTGCAATATTAGTAAGGAATTTGGTTTGCATATCTTATCCTTTTGCTTTCAATTTTTTTTTTTTTTTGTCATAAAAATTTCTTCAAGAGTTAATAATCTTTATGCTGAAGATTTTTATAAAAGAAGATTTTTATCTTTTATGAAAGATACATTATAAGCATTTAAGTTTTGGGTTTTTCATTTTTATTTTAAATCAAGGTTGGTAAAATTTAATTCTCTAGGGTGAGGGGTACTCTAACCTTATTTTTCCTGATTAAAAAATTAATTATAATTCAAAAAAATTGATCAGATAGTTAAAACTTTTGACAACAACATAAAAAATAAATTTAGAATTTTAAAAAAACACATATTTTCAAATAATTATATATACTACTGCAAATGAAAGACTACTGCATGGGGTTGTCACCTAGGAAACATGGTAAAACCCATGTGTAAGCGTATAATGGGTAATTTTTATTTAGAACTCTTGCACCAATACATCGGTGAGAGAACGATAATAATATAAAATATGTTTGTAAGAATAATATAATGGATTTTTTAATTTAAAAAACTAAGTTTGAAATATTATTAATTTGAAAGTTACACATGTTTTGAATTTTTTGAAAACCAAGTGACTACATTGACCAGTGGAACAATCATTTATATATATATATATATATATATATATATATATATATATATTCATATAATGCCTCAACTATATATGTATTTTAATCTAGTTTCTTCTAGAAAAAAAAGGTAATTAATAGAAGAGTGTGCGATAAATAAGGTTCCCATTATTTGTTATAATAGGGCCATTAGATCATGAAACACAATTTATAATTTTTTCAACATAATATTGTATTACACAATTTTAAAAAAAAATTCACCATGGTATTTCCTTCAAGGATGAAGTACAATCTATTGAGAAAAGTGAATTTGTTTAAGAAAAACAAATTATCGATGACATCCTCATTTCCCTTTAAAAAATATATTCCATTTAACATAGGAAAAGATATAGTAGAATCATTAAATTAGGTAAAAATAAGACATAAAAATGAAAATGTGATTTTTTAATTTCTTTTAAATAATGATTTTGAAAGGATTGAAAAAATTGATATTTAAATATGTCTCCATTAAATTTAATTATTCTGATTAATAAAATACTTTAAAATTCCTTTCCTTAATCTAAAGACCTATGTGGGGAGATCTCATCGCACCTTTTCTTTTTTAATATTAAAAAAAAAAAAAAAAAAAAAAAACAAAAAAACAGTAATAAATTATTCAATAAAAATATCAAAGGTATACAACCATCGATTGGAGTGGAGACAACTTCCCATTTATAGTTCATGAACAATAAAATGTTAATACGGGCTTCTCTAGAAGAATCTAAGCAGAGATTGATTTTTTTTTGGGTCAAATAGGAATAATTGGTTGGGCGAAAAATGAAGCCTTATAAATAAAAAATATATTTTATTGATATCCCAAAAGAAATGAACTAGAAATTTCAAGATATTTTGGGATTATAAGCATACCAACACCCTGTTTATTACTTATGCATGACCCTTATAAAAGGGAAAGCATATTTGGAGGTGTGGAAACTAGTAGGGAAGAGAATTTAGAATAATTTATTATGTTGGAAAAGTAAGTGGATCTCCTAGAGGGAAGCGATCAAATAATACTTTTAATGAATTCTTACTTATATTTCTCCCTTTTAAATATTACGATGTCATTATAAAATAGCATATCATATAATTTTGAGGAACTTCATCTTTAGTTGGGTGGAAATAAAAAACAAAATCAATAGAATAGAATATAAGAAATTTAGCTACTTAAAAGTATAGGTCATTTAGGATTCAGAATATATGTGGCAATAATTCGATATTTACAATTAAAATTAGTATAGATAATACATACATAAATTAATATAACATGGAGTATAATTATGTAGATTAATTATCGATATACTTAAAGAATATTTTATATATGAATATAATATTCTTTTGATAAGAAATGTAAATTCTTTAAAATGTAAAAATTAAGGTGGTAAATTAGAAATGGATACCAAATCCTTTTATATGAAGGTTCTTTATGTTAAAATAATAAATTTAAATAATTTAATTATTTCATAATTTTATCAATAAGTATGAAGAAGACATATTAGTTTTGAAAATGGATTACATAAGTTTATTTATGATGAATGGATGATATCAACAAATCATTTTCAAAACAAAAAAAAATAATTAAATAGATAAAAAGCTCCCTAAAATAACAAATTATAATTAATTATCCATTAAATAAATTTGATATTCAATAGATTAATAGAGGTATTAATTTAAGATCACTATGTCTATTATGAGAAAAGAATTAAAAAGACAATAATCATAAATTCATGGACTATTCTTGTCTTAAATGAATATAAAACTATTACCTTGAATAGTGAGACATTAAATTTTATAGGCATCTTATCATGCAATTTTCATTTTAAACTCAAAGCCTAGGGATTGTGGAGAATTTATGTAGAAAATATAATTTAGAGGATATGGTAGATAAAAATTTCAAGGGAAAGCCCATTCAAGCTTAAGTGTGGGCAAAATAGAAGCTATCCTATCACATTTAAAAAAAAATATATATTAAGTGGAATAGTTAATGACTTTTAATTTTCAAGTTGACTAATCACCTTCACCATCCTAACTCCTCTCCCTAACACACAACCAAAATAATTAAGGGTAGATTTGGATTGAAAAGGATATGTATTTAAACATGAGGAAGGACATCTAAAGTTAGTAAATAATTGGAATTTGGGGTCAATTTCAAAAATCAAGAAATAGCATTTGTAATAGTAACATAATATTATAAAACATTTTCATCTAAAGCTAATATACAATTGGAATTTCGGACAGATTTCAAAAGTAAAGAAAAAGTAATTGTAATATTAAGATTATACTATAAAACATTTTTTGAGGATAGTCTCATTTAGTCTAAAATAGATTTATAAGGAAACACAATTGATAGATAAGAGCATGGATTCAGTAATATTTCAACACATTAAACAAATAATAAATAAATAAATTTGTATACAAAAAGGAAATTATGAGTTTTAGCCTCCTCAGTGTTAATGGAGTCCAAACTAATTTTGAGTGAAAAATCATTTAAAAATATATAGATTATATTAGCTAATAATGATATGTAAATATGTGGTACAAATATCCAATCCTTATCAACACATAATAATAAATTAAAATGAGATATTTAAAGTTTAAAACTTATCTATAATGCCTGAATTATAATAAATGAATAATTCCCTCATAATCCTTTATTTGTTTCATTGTAATAATGGAATATCAGCCACCATTGTATGGAAGATATAGGGGAGGTGGAAAAATTTGTATGTGATTATTAATATTTGGATGTTTTATCCCCAAAAAATTGTCATAATTGTTAGCTTGTGTGGGAGGGTATATTACTTAAAGGAAAAGGTACCTTCACAGATGGATTATCTTCTATTGCACTCATAGTTCCATCCATCATTATTGGTGTTAAGGGGCATTTAGTAATAAGAAAAAAAACCATTCAAAAATAACTCGTAAATACAATCTATTTCCATGCTTCTAATATTTTTGAAGCATATTTGAAGGTGATTTTAAGCATATGTATTTTCATATATGTTATGTCAGACAATGTTCAAAATATGTATCATTCTATATTGACGGTTCTTTTTCCATCTATATTGTCTGGTGTAATTTGTATATCAATATTTGAATTATTTACTATTTCATTTAGATAATATATTTGTTTTAATCTAAAAATATGAGAGCATAATGTTTTTGCATTATAATAAAAAGGAACGAAAATTATATTTTTATGTTTTCACCCAAATATAGGTTTGGTCTCATGTAAAATTGGTCTCGAATAAAAAATATTTACAGGATTATAATAACAAAAAGAAAATTCAGTAGGCAATGACTTATCCTACCTTTCTAATAATATCTTTTCAATGGCATCCATTTCATTTGTATTTATCTTGGAAGGCCTTGTGGGCAAGTAAAAAGGTAAAATTATTAAATATCCCTTCTCCCATTAACACAGACCATATCGTACCAAAAATTTGATTACCATTCCTAGCTAAGGAAGGTTAGAAGGTGACATATACACCTAAATAGGGGCAAAGGGTTCTAATTCGGAAAAATTAATAAATAAAATTTCTACGTCCGTCTGATATCTCATACAAATAATGTTGTGAGAGGATTTATAATGGATTATATCAAAGGTTTGACATGAATTGGATGTCTGGAACATAGTGATGAGCCAACAATTAGACAACAAGATGATGAAAGACTCAGAGATGAAATATGATAATGAAATGCACAAATGAATATGATGAAATACTTGGGATGAAATATGGGTGATGAAATGTCTAAATTATGTTTTCCATGACATTTAATCCACCACTATGATTGAAATTGTATATACATCTTACCAAATAATTAGGAATGCTGTAATGGTAGATGTAAGTATTAAATCAACCATCAAATGAATATAACTATATTGTTTAATAGAAATGTAGGAGAATGGATTACATCCTCTTATTTATTACTGAAATGTTTTCTTAGGATCTATCCATCCTTCTCCTTCATCCCTAGTGTTTTATGTATCGAAATTATAAAAGGAGAAAAAAAATCTCCTAAATGTAATCGCGATTATATATTAGTCCTCCATGTTTAGTTATAAATCTGTATGAAGGAAAGGTAATTTTTAAGGAGGATCGATCTTGTATGAAGCAAACGTAATTTATTGAATGAAAATCTACATAAATTAAAAAGATGTTCACTTGAATGACAATAAATTTATACCTTTTATCCCCAATAAGATAAGATGGTTCCCGAAAACTAGGTGATTTTTCATGATAAAATAAGGAAGGAATCTTATGGTAGAAAGGTATATATCAATAAAGTAAATGGAGTGATATATATATATATATATATATATATATGAATATGATCAACATAAATATTGATGTGGATTTAATTATGCATAAGCATCTTATGACGAATAAGTATCTCCAAACTCCTTTGTAAATTACATTCTATGATCTTGATAGGATATTATTTGCATTACTACAAGAGCCGTGAAGATTTTGTGTAAATAACAATTATGAGATGGTTGACTATGAGGATTTAAATTGTAAAAATCAGTTTCACATATATTTTCTTGATAAAAAAAGAATTTCCATGCCACACTTTGTTTTTCCATATATGTGTAGACCCCTGAATTTTGTCTTTGGTAATTTGGCAATATCAATTTGGGCATATATAGATATATTTGGATAATATGTATATATCTGAATCTTGAGTAGATTTTTTTTCTATCAAATTACCTATCCATTATTTTAGTTATTTTATTTCCCATAAATATTTATTCAATATTGAATTGGTATATAAAGGAACACCTTAAGAATTCTAAAAAAATATTATCGATACCCTAAATGCTCATTTTCACTTTTATGACACTATTGATAATATTAAATAATTCTTGTTGACCAAAGTGTCTCCTTCTACTGAAAATTTTTAGGGGCCTCAACAACTCTATTTCAAATTTTTAAATCTCCATTAGGTTAGCCTAAATGTGCTTTAATGCTCAATTATAATAAGAAATATATGAAGATTCACCTATTTGTAAAAATCATCCCTAAGGTTATTATGGACATTGGATCATTTCTACACATATTATACATATCTCTCTCTCTCTCTCTTGGATCATTATTTAGGAGGCATATAATCATATTAAATATTCACAAAGCAGCCTTATAGTAGTCCATTGAGCCAAATTTGATTACAAAGAATTAAAACTTGCATCTTTCTAAATTATAAAGATCAAAGATGTGACTAAATTCTAGAATATTTTTTATTTTAGACATTGACACAGCCACCTAAGCAAGATAACTAAATGAGGGTTTAGCCCTCTTAAGAGTAATGGAATGAAGGTAATGCTTAACCATTTAATAAAGAGTGGTTGGGGTTAGTTAAAATCATTATGGTAACCCTTTTGTAATGCATATTATGATCAATCAAGTACAATTAATGATTTGGAAAAAGGATATATAAAATAGGAATCATCGTACAAGAAAACATATTTCACACATACAAGATAATATTGGAGGCACAAACAAAAGGCTCCAAGAAGTTGAATATTGCCATAGTGTACATGGACACTTCTACTAAACCCAAAAAATTCTATTTTCCATAAATGTCTCTCTCTCTCTCGCTCACACACACACACACACACACACACACACACACACACACACACACACACACACACACACACACACACACACACAAACACACACACACACAAGTGCTCCATATAAGTACCCATTCTAGATTGAGACATTTCTTCCTATGATTCCATATTAGCGTATTATGCAACCTACACAAGACTCACTTCCATAATTATTTTTTGATTCCATTATAGTGATTGATCTTCCTCAATGACTGATTCTCCGAAATTCACTACATAAATAACCTACTTGAGTCCACCACATCCTAAAATACTTCAAAAGTAGCCTTTTGAGCATGTTTCAAAAATAAAATTGATTGAATCACCAAATAAATAATGGAGTCCACATGTTATTATGACTCTTAGATATACATAATGCATACATAATCATATCAACCATACTTATGATTGCATATATTCTATAACTCATGACCATTTTTTGATTTAGATAGTGATATACATGTAACCCACCACCAAAAAAGTGTGATGTTTACACTAATGAATATAATACCTACTCTTAATCATCCCTTTGATGTGGTCATAAGCTAACACTTTATTCAATATTCATAACGAAGCTCTGACACAACTTATTTCATGTATATTCTTATTGATTGCTTTATTGATCATACTTTCCTAATCTTAGTTATTGATTCCTCCATTCTTCTATTTTGACATGGACATGTACATATAATATCACATTGACCATTTTTGTAACCTTTAACATTGATTTGATTATTTTTTCCATTGGCCATTGCCTTTTGATTTCTTATCAAATTTTAAACTCTCACTATATATCTTATGATGACATGTCTATACACATCCTTTTAAGTAGTCTAATTTTAGTAAAACTTATTTGAGGAATCTTACAAATTGATATGGCATAAAATTTTCCAACCTCTTCATATTAACTATTTATGCTCCCTTTTGTCATGGCACATATTGATATTATATGATCACATATATTATATACTTGAAAATTTATTAATTTTAACATCAAAAATTTCCCATGATGTAACAAAACTTTTATGGATCCTTTCACATAGTCCTTTGAGACATGACTTTATCATATAATGGGAAATACCTCTTTCAGTCACCTTCTTGACACTGCTTTTCTATTACATTGGGTGCACATTATGATTTGAAAAAATATGTCGATTATTTGGATCCCTCCTATTAATATATTTCATATAATTTCCCATTGATACTATTTGATTACCTAAATGGTTGATTATAGAGATATTTTAAAAAAAAATAAAAAACATACAAATATTATTAAATACAAAAACACAACTTATGAATGATTTTCCTTGATATTATGCATAGTTGCCTGATGTCATTTTTTATATATACGGTGATTTAAATATCCATTTTATGCTCATATAATTTTAAAATTATATATGATTTGATGCAAAAATATAGGTTATACGTGAATTATGGACATATAAATGTGTGACATTGATCACACCTATGGGAAGCAATTCTACATTTAGCGCATGCCCATACTAGGGGAATATTCACACATATATTCAAAAGTTATATATTTCTATTTTAGTCCATTTAACATATTGAGCTACATAGACTATTTATACATGACTTTATCTGTTCATAAGTTTATATTATTGCTTCCCAAGGATACTATCCTTTTTTATACTAGCTGACGACATTGACTAATGATTTAGACTAATACTACTTGTTTTGTGTTTACTTTTTGTTGATGATTTTGAGATTTCTTGATCATTGAAGTGTTCCATAATGATTTTTATATTTTTTACATGTACTTTTATTGTGTCTCATCACATCATATGTCATTTTTTTTAATGATCCTCTAGTACATTTTGTGGCCTTATCATTTCCATTTTGTGTCATATTTGTGTCATGTATTATATGAGCTTTTAGTTTCTTGATCATGATGTGTGTCCTGATGACTTATTCAAAAAGTTTTTTATGTGTGTATGTGTGTGCTTACATACCTTTATATGAAACTAATTTATAGTTATTATGTATTTAGTTCCATAACTTCTATCACACACATCTCTATTTTGTGATTTCTATTTCTATGAGCATTGCCATTATTTTTATCATGCATCTACTATGATAATTATTATTGTGTGTTTCATATATATATATATATATATATATATATATATATATATATATATATATATATATATATATATATGAAACACACAATAATAATTATCATAGTAGATGCATGATAAAAATAATGGCAATGCTCATAGAAATAGAAATCACAAAATAGAGATGTGTGTGATAGAAGTTATGGAACCAAATACATAGTAAATATAAATTAGTTTTATATAAAAATACGTAAGCACACACATCTCTATTTTTTAATTTCTATTTCTATAAGCATTTCCATGATTTATATCATACATCTACTATGATAATTATTATTGTGTGCTTCTCTCTCACACACATAATAGTGACATTTTTCTAAATGTATTATGATGATAATATATTGTGTGCTACTTAAAAAACATTACTCTTTCCTTTGATTACATGTGTGGTACATGCTTGAAATGATCAAATGTATTCTATGAAAACAAAAATCATGATGTAATTTACATGACTACACTCTTTTTATAAAACCCATGATAGTGCACAATCTTTTTTTAAGATGTGTGATTCTCAAGCTTAATCGCTCATATAAAAATGGGTAATAGAATGGGCTTGTTTATGAGATTCAAGAAATTTCACATAGAGCATTTCACATTATAAGATAGATTATATGACTTATATCAAGCATCATGAACATATTCCATATGCTAATATATGTCACTTTGAGGAAAATTTTGGATATTATATAACATTTTGAAGGAAAAATTGATCATATGGGACATGAATTTTATTCATGTACCCATTTTTATATTAAGG
Organism: Torreya grandis; assembly: GCA_037957365.1. Lineage (NCBI taxonomy): Eukaryota > Viridiplantae > Streptophyta > Pinopsida > Cupressales > Taxaceae > Torreya > Torreya grandis. The sequence goes on along the minus strand of JARHVA010002549.1, from coordinate 473,816 downwards.
ATTGGTGATGAATAAGGGTGTTACGTTAGCATTTTGGGTCTATATTCATTTATATAAGTTGATCCTTTTTACATAAAAACCTCATTTTGTGGCTCTAGAACCAGATGTTATTATATTGACATGCATCTTCGATACTTTGTAAGATAAGACAATAAGTCTAGATAATTTTTTTCCATTATAAAAAGGGTTATTGAGACTCTTTGGGTTGTGTGGTGGAGGTTACCATTTCTATCAACTTTTGGCACCATCATTTTCAACATTAGATAGGTAATTAACACTCCTCGAATCACCATTCAAGAATTTCATCTCCTTAGGGAATTTTCACATCTTGAAACCTTACAATAAAGTTTAACATTTGGTAGTTTGGTTTGCATAGCATCAGGTGTATTCTCTCCTTAGATTTTAAATTCAAATATTTTTCAATGATTTATATTATTTCAAATTATTTGATGTGAGAGGACATTAATATTCACTTTTTTTTACATATTTCACATGAGAAATGGCACATTTTAAACACAAACGTCAACACCAAGCATGATTAACTTAGGTATCCAATTTATTTACTTCATCCTTTTTAATTTATCAATTTCAATACCAGACTAAAAGGTATGCTTCTATAGACATATAAATTTGGTCTTTGGTAATTTGGAAACATGAATTTGACATATTTGGACAATGCACATATATCTAACTCTATAGAACACATTCCTTCTATAAATTTACCCATCCACTATCTTAGCCACCTTTCTCTATCTATTTAATATATTTATTGAGGATAAATGTACAAAAATAGTTAAATAATCATATAAAGATATTATCCATATCTGCTATCCTCATTTTTCACCCCTAGAACACTACTAGTAAACATGCACAATTCTTATTATTGCATGTGTATCCCTCTATCGACAATGTTTAGGGGCCTCAATGGATTTTTTTCATATTTAGAAATCTTCACTAGTTTGGCTTAGAAATGTTTCATTGGTTGCCTATGGTGATAAATTAGTGAAGAGTTGCCTATAGATACAAATCATCCCTAATGTAATTCTAAATATATATACACATTTATAATATTCAAGGATCATCTGAAGAGAAGTACATGGAGTTATATATGAATACAAATAGGTCAATGTTATATGGTGGCAAAACTCAAAGATCAAATATTGGTCTAAATTATAAATTGTTTGATATTTTTCACACACATACTCACATAGGAGGAAGAAGTATGTGAGGTTTGATCTATCTTTAATGTAATGAAACATAGGAAATTCTCAAACATTCAATTAGGAGTTTTTGGGGTCAAACCAAAAAAAACATTGTAACTCATTTTATGGTATCTTCTGATCAATCAATTAAATTTACAGTTTTAGATAAATGAGAGAGAAAATAGCCATCATAACATAAGATTGAATTTCCTTCACATACACAAGCATATTTTAGGCACATACAAAGGGATCTTATAAGTTTTGAATCACCAATGTGGGTAAGGACACTATCGGCAAACCTTAGAAATGTTGATTGCCACAGATAAGTAACCTTTATATTAGAATCGATATAATATTTTAACCCATTTTTTTGACCCAAGGACATAAATAAAACTTATTGAGAATTTGAAGATCATGTCACATCTTATTTGAGTGGAACAAATTCATAATTTCATAAGAAACTCATCCTTATATTGTCTTGTCATTTTTAAATCAAATAATTTCAATATTTATTATCTCACTTATATTTATATTAATTAATTTATTTTTACTATTCTAATAATATAACTTAATGAATAATATCATTTATGTTGTATTTTTTAGATGAAAAAATAATCAAAATAATATATTATTCTTAAAAGTAGAATCATTGAATAATTTTGGAACTAAGGGTTCTTTGTATAGGAATATAAAGAAACATTATTATTCTACATTAGCCTCCACTTGACTGACTTATATTAAATCAATCAAGTGGGTTTGTAGTTGTTATTGTGTGGGAAAATATGATAGATTAATAAGAAAAAAATTCATTACTTTTTACCTTAATGAAATTTTTATCTATTATTGGTTAGCATTGTCCTTCTTTATTTTATGGGGATAGCATCCCTAAACCTATGTATTTTTATTAAAATGAATACTAAAAGGTAAATATAATTAATTATATTAACATTAGTTCACAAGATTCTTTGAATAAAATGGGAATTAAAGATTAATTGCATATAATCTTTTCTCAATAATAATTTGATATACATGATATAAGTAAATGAATGACCAAGGACTTGATGTTAAGCAAGCGAAAATTGATCCATGGTTCGGTTCACGTTGAACCTAATGAGTATGAAAAATAATTTCCTAAATGTTATGACCAAAGGAAAAATTGACATGATCGAGTAAATTTGCAGGACAAGTTTCATGTTTATTCTAATTTCTTTTACTCAATTTATGAAGTGAAAAACATTTTCCTTCCTAGATGAACACATTCAAAAATTTGGAATTCAAATACCTTTGAAATGGTGGATAGATTATAAGTGTCTGCTAGGGATTCCTTTCCAATAGTACCAACGCTAACTTGGTTATAATTTTCTCTCCTATCAAATCACTTAAGATGGTTCATTGAATATTCTCTAGAAAGTTTCGTAAATACCCTGGGGGTAGAGGTTTGATTTTTTTTTTTTAAATAAGACTTTATTGAACACAAAAACGGTCATTTCAATTGCTACATATTGCATCAAGGTCTGTTTGTTGGCAACAGAGTTATTCATATAGGTCTGACAGATCCTTTATATTCTACATTTAAATGGCTTAAGACTCTCATGCATATTTTATTGTTTTTAAAAAATGCTTAGTCATATTTAAAATGGATGGGCACCCATTTAATTCCATTTCATTGAAATTTATTTTCATGGAAATGGTATTTTTATAGGATTTGAACATGTTACTGACCATTAATAATGGCATATATTTTGTTATATGATTATTTATCATTGATGAAAAGAAATGAATAATATTGTTTTAATCATATTATTATTGGTAGTTGTTTTTATATAACTAATAAAATCAAATTATTTTAAATGTTATGTTATATATTTATATTCAATAAAATATCGTTTTCTTAAAGGTAAAGGACACTCACATTTATTGGACCTTTGGAAAAGTACCCTTTTCATAATGGTTTGATTCCCATTGATTCTCTTAACCAATGGTATTCCTATTAAATCCTTAGTGATTTTGGATCTCGTGGTGCACATTAATCTTTTAGTAAGCACCAAAGTGTTTCACTATGGTTGTGATGTAACCATAGTGATGTCCATCACTAATCCAAAACACTCAGGGTAATGTTCTTTGTAGATACAAGGGATTGAGGTTTATAGAAAAATGAATTTTTTCTTAGATTTCATTGGATATTTCCATAGTTAGGTAGGATCTAGTGGATGAAAAAAATAAGGATAAAAAAATGATGGGTGGGAGAAAATCCCTGACATTATAAAACATCCAGATGTTGGTGGCTTGGGATTTAGTAACAACACAAATGATCTTATTCCTCTGCTAAAATTATTTATTTATCCTATTGCCTAATACTTGTATTATACTCTTTTCATGCCCTTGAATATTTACATAATTTTTTTAATTTTGAGATTTTAAACTTTTATTTATTAAAAAATATTTATTCTAAATTATTTTAATATTTTATAAGTTAAAATATCTTTTTATCAATTCTTAAAATTAATTTTGAAGGAGTGTAATAACGTGCCACTATTTTTTGCAATAATAACACTTAATAATATATATTATAAATAAAAATCACTTTTCAATAAAACTACTATAAATATAAGAAAACCTAATAAATATTATACGTCATGAAAAAGTAGATGTAATCTAAGTAAATACTAAAATATGTACCACAATGTAACAACCCTCATGCACATACATCATATTCAAATTTGCATTATACCAAACATATACATAAAAAGTTAAAAGTATTTATTAAAATAAACAATAAATTTGTTTAAGTCCACAATAAACTTATATCATCCTCTCTGAATTTAAAATAATTCTCTCTTATCTATTGCATATCTAAAAGATAGCGACCAATACCCTTTTAAATATAATTTTATGATCCTACGTTTAGGAATAAATGTAATAAAATAATAATCATTACTAAATCAATTTTTGGGATTAGTTTTGGAAAACATGTAGTTTCAGATAATTGATCTAGGTTTTAATCTTACAAGTTCTTTGTATATTTCACAAAAGTGATCGAAGGACATCTTGAGTTAAGATTCAAATTTTTCTATGTGAATTAATTAGAACATATATCTGGATATTATGGACTCAAGCTTGTTTTTATGTACATTTTGTTTTTTTTTTAAATTTATTTTAATATTTTAAACATTACATATTATATGAAATGTGAATGAAATGATTTAGTATTGAGACAGAAGGTGAATATATACAATAGAGAACATGGTTACTCGATTAAATAATCTGTAGTTTAACTATCAACCAAAACACTAATAAGAAACCCTTATTCTTAAATAAGATAAATGTAATGTAATACTAATGTTACGCCAACATTCCCTTCTTTATTACATTGTTTTTACAAACATCATATTCCTTGATAGTGGACCCCCCTTTATTTCAAATAAGATAAAACATTTTTACACTCTTCGTGTACCCTGCTCACTTCTGAGGTGGCATGCCATCTTTGTGGCTTAATGGTCTTAGTGGCTCCTTAGTTTTTTATTGTAGGGTTACCACAACCCTAAAAGTGACAAGAGTACATCTCTCTGCTTACACTTTCAGTAATTTCTTGGATTACCATGAACCCCTATGGTTTTCAATTGCAGGTTGACCATGAACCTAAGGGTGGCAGGAGGTGTCAACTATTTTATACACTTCGGTAGTTTCTCATATTTCTATAAACCCCTTTCCAAGAACCATTCACTACTTTAGTGCTTTTTCTCCTCACAATGTTCTTCATCAGGGGGTACCAAACTGGAAAATAATGTTCAATATTTTATTGAAAAATACAGTGCACAATAAAAAAAACAAATACACTAAAAAGTGTCACCATAGTAATGATGAGACCTTATCGTAGGAGACTCACGAGAGGATGTCAATTGTCCTCCAACCTCCATGTATCCTCTAGCCTCTAGTAGATGAAGCTAATCACTCAGCTGATATGTTGACATATATCATGTTGTTGATGACAAAACTCCTTATAATTCAAACGTCACGTATATGAGAAAAAGCATACGTGACTTTTTTTTGACATTTTTAGACTTAATTCTTTTGACATAAAATTATCTCTTGTTGACAATTTAACTATAGACCCCAAAAAAAAAACTATACTCAGGTGATATCAAGCATCCTATGACCACATGTATTAAATGGCTATAAATCATATCCCAAACTAACAAACTCTTTTGATTAAGTTTTATAATATAACCGGAGGCTATGATGAGAATAATAAAAAACTAAATTACAACTCAATAAAGAATATATGAAACTCTAATAACATAAAATTGTTTTGACCAGGCTTCCAAATTTTTAATATGTGGCATGAGAATCAAGCTTGGAGATGAGCACAATAATTATGCGCTGAGACATGAATGCTTCCTAGGGCGTTCAACCTTGTCTTCATAGTCTGCATCGTATCTGGCTTCAAGTTCTGCTCATATTCTCTTTGCTTGGCAGCGCACATCAAATAAGAAATATTCAATAAATCCCTGGTGGATTAGATCATCGAACTGAAGGTTATCATTGTCACGGAGGGATTCTAGAAAGACAATTTAGAAACCGGAGCTCTCTTGAGCTTCATGACGGTTTTCCATGGCCTGTGAATCTCATTGGTGGCATTCGACGGTACCAACACTGTTCTTCATGCTTGACATACGCGGCGATCTCCACATAGAACTGATTGCAAATACAGATCGGATTCAAGAAGACCAACTCTGTAATGCTAACACAGGCTTTTGTTCTAATCTATTTTCCTCATAGGAATCGGTCCTCATCTTGTTGCGCAACCTCCTTACTTTGCAAACACTCCGAGCTTTGTTCTTGCTGCAGGCTTCTACATGGCTACGTGATAGATAAGAGAATGCTTCGATCTAGGCACGATTTCAACGCTCAAATCTACACTCTGATTTCTCAACTCTCCTCGATGTGCAATCCAGTCTTGTACCGGAGGTCCGATACAGACTTTAAACAACAATTTTGCATTTGTTGTGTGACTTATGATGGTTTCTCTTTGTTGCATCGTTGAACTTCTGTTGCCTCGTCTGAATGTTCTTCCAATGAATCGATTAAACATCTACACCGCTCACATCTGTTTTAAATATCTACACCGCTCCTTTCGTATGTCTGGATGTTTCTCCGATAGTAATTCTTGAATGCACCCGACAGATTATTGGTGTGTCATGCACACAGAATGCCAAGACATAAATTTAAAACTGGTAGATCACTACAGAAATTTAATCTAGTCTAAATAAGAATTCCTCGATGCATATAACACCGTTGGTGGGGCAATTAGATATAATAGTTTTCCCTTCTAATATTTAAATACTCATTACAGCCACGGGACTTAAGATGCTCTTATACCACTTATTGTATGGAATGTGAATGCAATGATTTATTATTCAGACAGAAGGTGAATATATACGATGGAGAAAATGATCATTCGTTTGAATAACCTGAGGTTTAACTACCAACTGCAACAGATACAATAAACCGCTGCTCCTAACAATGATAAACGCAATGTGATAGTAATGCTACGTCAAAATTACAAACCCAAAGCCTATCCTCGTATACACTATACAAAGTGTCCTAAATTTGTCCCAATGTTTTTCATGATAAACATTAATAAACCATGTCCACTCCATGTACACTTCAAGTTGGGTCTTAAATTTGACCCAAAAAAAGTTATATTTTATTCAATTACTAAATGTGACACCAATAATATGATGGAAGCCAAAGCCCTAAAGAAAGGATTGCAAATCTCAATTCTAAATGGATGGTCTAAACAAATTGCGGAAAGGCACTTTCACTTAATCATTATGTTATCCAGGGAAATCATTACTAAGTCGGTAAGTGTTCGCAAGAAGTTAAGGGAGTGGAAGCTAAAGCCATGGGGTGATGTAAGGGATCCAGATCTAGCCAATGACTAGGATGATGGTTTGCTAGGATGATGGACAAAACAAATGTAAAATTAAGGGAGTGGAATATGGAACCAGAGGGTGATTTTGTGGATTTGGATATGGAAAATTCTTGGTATGATGGATAAGGGTGATAGAAAATCAAGGTTGGCACATCAAATTGGATTTTAGATCAAATAAGGTCACTAGATTCAAGGGAGAATGGGGAGGGCACACATTAAGATTATTTATAGGATTTTGATTATAAGGATGAGGAGGATGTTGGAGATTGGAGTTAATTTCTCCACTCCTCATGCAAGAAATCAATTAGTAAACTGTAGTTGAGCATTAGTTAGTAAACTGATAGTAAGCAATCAGTTAGTTAGCAAACAGTTTGTTAAAGAGTTAATTTGCATGTAAAGACTAATTTTAGTCTTGAGTTTATTTTCTAATTATTGTTAGTTTTCAATTCTATTTAAAGACCCTAAGGGCATATTGTAATTTGAACAAGATTAGAGGATCAGTAGATCAAGAACAAGAACAAGAAGATTATTAAAAATCTTGTTTCCAGAATTGCTGTAGCAATATGAATTTTAAATCTGTATGTTTTTATATGTTTTTTATTTTCTAACAATTGGTATCAGAGCCTTGGAGAAAAGATCCAGGGAGAAGGAAGAAGAGTTAGCAGAAGCGCCGCTACGAAAAAGCGTGTGGAGCCAACCAGCGCAATCAGTAGACAAAGAAAGAAGCGCGCAGGAAGAGCCTGATCAGAGTTGTGCAGCAAAAGTGCGTGTAACAAAAAAAACAAGAAGGTGGTGATCGCAGCAGCAGTCAAAGAACAAGCGCAGCCATTGAAGATCGCTGCTGTCAAGAATTTTATTAAGCAGGACGGAAGCAATTCCTGTAGCGGATCCATGATCGTGGGAGAAATGCAGGCAGACCTCGCACAGTTGTAGAGAGGTCAAGAGGAGTTTGTAGGAAGGCTTCATTTCAGAAAGTTTAGTTTCTTTGATAAAATCTAAATCTTGGAATTTCACACAGCCACCCAGTTGAGGAGATTTGCGCCAACTGTTAAACCAGTTGAAACTGAATAAAGACGCACCAGCGCCAAGGCCGTTCGAGCCAACAAAAGAGGAAGCTATAGTCTAAACGCTGCCTGTTCGTGGAAAAGCTGAGTCAGCTTGAGAGGAGCGACGCACAGCAGAAGCGCAAGAAGAAGCCAAACAGTTTGGAGCGCAGCAAAATCGAATTAAAAAAAATCATTGAAATACAGCGTAGCAGCAAAAAATTAAAGGACGCAGCAGTACTGTGAAACAGTCATCGGTAATGAGCCAGCAGAGAGGCGACCAACAAGAAAGGAGGAGTGCAAGAGTGAAGCGCAGGTTAGAAAGAGCCGTGAAAGGAAAATCGCAGCAGTCACAACTTCTTGTGAAGACGTTTGACTAGTGCCGTTTCGGGCCCTGCTGGACAAGGCCGAGAAGGCACGAAGTGAAGAAGAAAAAAAAAAAAACCACAAAAAAGAGCGCCCAAGTTAGCGGCGTGTTACACAGAAGACTTGTAGAAGCGAAGAAGTGGTGAAGATTGCTCCGAAGAGCTTGATTCGAATGCCAAAGATAAAAGGCGTTGAAAGTTTTTTATTTGTTTATTAATTTGTTTCTTGTTTGCTGTCTGTATTCAGTTTTACAAGGCGTATGTTTTTCGTGTTTGAAAAGACGAGCTCTGCAGAGCTTGTGTTACACAGCGAGTGAAGTTGTGAACGTGTGTGTTGAATAGCGAGTGAAGCTGTCAAAGTGTCTGAAGATCAGACCGATCATTGGCAAATCTAGACCAATGTGGAAAGAACCTAGCAGAGTTCTGGGAGGATACCTGAGCAGTTACGCGTCAGGGGAAAGAAATGTAAGCAAGCAGGAAGTTTGCAGTTTTGGACATAAGCATGTCCGTTGATAGCCTTTCGACAGGCTACTCCTCAATCTTAAATGTTGAGTGAACGCTCATTGAGCAATTGTATTTGTCTGAAGACAAGGTGGCGTATTCCACATATAAGGCGATGTATTTCGCAAGGCGGTGTATTCCGCATGAGAGGCAGTGTATTCTGCAAAATATAATCATCCTAGCTGAAGCTAGTGGACAAATTTAGGCATAGTAAATGCTAAAATTGTAAGTGGTAGAAATTAAGGGGGAGTGTTGGAGATTGGAGTTAATTTCTCCACTCCTCATGCAAGAAATCAATTAGTAAACTGTAGTTGAGTATTAGTTAGTAAACTGATAGTAAGCAATCAGTTAGTTGGCAAACAGTTTGTTAGAGAGTTAATTTGCATGTAAAGACTAATTTAAGTCTTGAGTTTATTTTCTAATTATTGTTAGTTTTCAATTCTATTTAAAGACCCTAAGGGCATATTGTAATTTGAACAAGATCAGAGGATCAGTAGATCAAGAACAAGAACAAGAAGATTTTTAAAAATCTTGTTTCCAGAATTGCTGTAGCAATATGAATTTTAAGTCTGTATGTTTTTATATGTTTTTTATTTTCTAACAGAGGAGAATAAGATATACAAATATGAAGAATTAATACCTTGGTTTGAATCCATATTTCAAGACTTGGGACTGAGAAATGATTTTTTGAGTGATGATGATACTAATCATGTTTTTCGGGTGTATAATGGCTTGTTGAAAAAATAATGATGTGGAATGGCTGTAGAAATAGCAAATACCATTATGTACGGAACATAAATGTATGAGTGACTTTACGTGGAAATTTAAGGAGCACTATCCTTTCAAAACTAAATATCAAGATTTTTTTTGAAAATTAGTATTTAATACGAGGATTTATTTGATGCAAATACTACCCCGCAGATTCTATATATTCTCTTTAAGAAACACTTCCATATAATTAAATACAATTTTGGTTTGTAATGGGTTGATCTGGTGTTGAATATCCAAATGAGAAGTTTCTAGGAAGATCATACGGTCGTCAATCAGGAAGACAAAGACACAAGCAGACCAAATCTTTGATAGTGAAGAATATGTTTCTTCATTGGATCAATATCTCAGTTCGGATCTCAGCAAATATAGTTTTTCTTTCACATTATATATTTATTTTTCAAAGGACTCGGAGATGGTTTCAATCCATAACCACGATTACACTTCGGAGTTAGGTGACTCTTTAGTATCTATTCGGGTGGAGTTTCTTCAACTCTAATCAACGAATTAGGGAAAGATGATTACTAATGTTTCAAATTTAAATGGAACTCATCTTGATATGTTCATCAAGAAATAGTGGAAATGGGTAGACATGAAGAGCATTATTTATTTCTTTAACGACTGCTTCTTGGCCCCCATTTTTTAACGAAAGAGATCTATTCGTCACTTCAAAGTACCTCCAATTGGAATATTATAGGATTGAGGATCAAGTATGAAAGTATAATTTTAAAATGAGTCTCAGGTGTAAGAATCTGAATATTTTGTGTCGTTATATAAGCTTCCAGTAAATACTAGAATTTTAAAATTCTGAAACAAATTCGAGATTACTTGGGCATATTCTGTTGTGGACTCTAGAAATATTAAAAGTATATCCTCTTGGTTTGTAAGATTGAATATAGATATCAAATTAAATGATCCCCTATTTTTCAGCTCTCTCACTTGATTTATTCCAAAGATTATTTTATGAACTTCCTACTGTAAAACGATGCTACATTTTCTAGTCTTTCGCACATTTGGTAAGGAGTTGTAATGGGGTAAAATATTCTCTTGACAGGAAAATCATTTTTTTTCTTAGATATGCTTGGAAAAAATAAGATATGTCTACCATATTGGTAAAGTACAATTTTGAATTGAATTATGAAAATAAATTATTATTATTTTTAAAAAGACATGTATATTATGAGAACATATTTTCCCCTAAAAATAAGTGTCTTGCTGAACTTTTTAAAAAGGTGGATATGGAAAAATAGGTTCTTAAAAGGAATGTTGATGTTTAATTTCAATTTTCTTTTATAAGATGTTTTAAAAATAAGGGTCTTGATGAACTTTTTAAAGAGGTGGATATGGAAAAATAGGTTCTTTAAAGAAATGATGATATTTAATTTCAAGTTTCTTTATAAGATGGCCTTTCATTCTGGAATCTTTTTTTTTTAATAAAGTATTTTTTATAAATAATAGGAATGGAAGAAAATGTAGTAATCAAGCTATTTTTAAACTTCTGTTGAATTAAATATGTAGAAATTAGACTCCATTTTTATAATATTTATAGATGATAGGGCTAAATATTTTTGTGTGGATGCTTTAAAGGATCGAACTACAATTGTATTTGTCTTACATAAAAGGAGTGGTTTCAATTTGAAGAAAAATTATTAAGAGAGATTAAAGGAAATAGAAAAATGAATATTTATTTTTCCATATTATTTTAGTTATTTTTTATTTTTCAAAAAAAATTCTTTAAGCTTGATTAGGGGTTAAATTTGATGGTTATTTTTATTTGTCAAAAAAAAAATTAAAAAAAATTACGATTTTTAAATTAATATTACCTTGTACATCACATTCATTTATTATTTTTGATTTTCATAATTTATGTCTAGATACAAAAATATGTATTTTTATGTAATAAAATGATGTAACAAAAGAGATATTTTTAAAATAAATGAAATCTTGTTCTGTTTTAAATATGTTTAAATATATATAATAAATACTATAATTTATATGTAATATTTTCAATGTAGTTGTTGAGATTATTTGAATGTTAACTATCTATCAAGGTTTCTTTGATGAGGTAGTTTACTGACTCACAAAATATGAATATTTATTTCTATTAATTTCTACCATGCTTTATAACAAAAAAGGCTTACATGACCTATATTTCCTACCACACCATATTAAAGTTGGCTCCCATTAGCTTTGAACTAAAGGAAAGCATCATGTCAATTGAAACAAGAATTTAGACTATGTTCACTTGAATTTGAGGGAGCTTACATATTTATTTACATCACCCTCACTATTTACCCCCTCAATGCACTTAACACAAAAGTGAACTCAATGTTTTGTCACTAAATACTTCTTGGATTAAATTATATGGATGACTATATATTTTATTTTCTACTTGTTTCAATTGAAAATGTACAACATCTCTTCTATTATAAGATTGGATTCATACTTAATTAAAGCAAACCATTTCACCTAAATATAAGAAATAAGAAATAGATGCTATGAACTTGTGATATCTCTTCTCTTTATTTTTTTAGTTTAGTAGTTGTTATGGATGTATATGCTTTGTAAGTCATCTTGTGAGAATTTTGTTTTATTTCACATTCATGGAAGTAGCAGTTACTTAGATTAGAATCCATATATAAGTAAGTTTTGAAGCCAATGAAAGTATCGAAAAAAGTATTGTATTGAGCTGGCTCAAAGGAGGTTGCCCCCTCGAAGTGGCGTGTGATCAATTCAATATTTTTAAGTGTTCTATCATATTTATTTTTTGTTGTTAATTCCTTTTATTTTATGCATTTTTCTTAATTGTTGTAGGAGGATCCTCTCATCTGGTATCAGAGCATTTTCTAGGGTTATTTTTTTCTAAAAAGTGTTACCTTTATTTTACTGCATACTTCATTTCAATAATTTTTCAAAAAATATTAAATCTACTATATAGCATAACTGAATTAAGTAATTTTTTGTAATCTATTTCAGTTTAGGGTAAAACCTGGCTTCTTAACTATGAGAAGTGCTTGGGTCAAATCCCTAAAAATCATCATGAAGATTACCATAGGAACCCCAAAGTAGTTGTCCCATTAAGAGGACCTGTCAATGAAAGATGTAATGGCCCCTTCTCGATTGAGTAGTTCCCATTCATGACCAAAACCATGAGTTGTCGCTTAGAGGTAAATCTGTGGCCAAATTTTTTTTGGAGAGTGATACTCAATTATATGGCATTAGTAGCCAGAGTGATATTTTCAAAACCCTTAGGCATCCATTGAAACTTGGGGTCCATTCTATTAGTTTCAAAATATGTTCAACAGACTCAAAAAAATCAATTTGTAGAGTATCCGTAGACTCTCAAAAGACTTGCAGGAAAATATTTGACAAAAACTAGAATCTCTGAAAACTATCCACAAAGTATCAATAGACTCTTAGAGGATTTACCACCAGAGAGAACAAAAAAAGTTTTTTTTTGTAACATCTCTCCATCTGTAGCTTTGTTGATCCTCAAACTTTATCTAGACACCTAAAATTCTATTCTCTACATTTTATTCCTTGAGGTCCCATATCTCAATTCTACTCTGAATTTCCATAAATTTCAATTTTTATTTTTTGGGTTTTGCTATAACTTCTATTTTTGTCTATTTACCTCAAAAAAAATTAATTGTGTTCATCGTCTCTTTATACTTCTTTTTCCCTCTTTGATATTTTTTTAGTTTTTCCATTTTGACTCTTAAAATTGCCCTCACCTTCATTAATCATACTCCCACCACAAAGAAATTATTAAAAGCCCCTTTACCACTTCTATTTTCACCCAAATTCAAAAATTTCCTTACTAAGCATGTCTTATTTGTAGTTTTCCTATCCATTACAAAAAAAATTATTATTCGGGTCATAGTAGTAACCCAAACAGGAGCAAAAAAATATGGAGGATGAAATTTCCACCCTCAAGACCCACATCAAAGATCTTGATGAAAAAATTCTTAGCCTCGATCTTCAACATACCACCATGAACAATAGATGACATCTAGAGTCTTCTTCAGACACTAGGTTTTCTTCTTCTACCAATTACCATGGGGCAAAGCTTTTTTTTTTTATTATTCAATGGTGAAGATCTAACTAGATGGATCTATTAGGAAGAATAATATTTTAGTTTGCATAATAATTTTGATGCCAACAAGTTTCCACTTGAATCCTTTCACTTCAAACTTGAATCCTTTCACTTCAAACTTGAATCCCTTCAATTGTATCATTGGTATACCAAGGATCATGATGAAATCGTATGGATTGATTTTCGTACACTCATTTTTCCATGGTTTGGTCCTATTGCTTTGGATGACTTCAGTAAAGCACTCACTAAAATTTTCCAAATATAAACCATGAGAGAATATCAAACAGAATTTGAAAAACTAGTCAATCACATAGAGGGATTATCTGATGAATTTTTTAGGAGTTTATTTATCAGTAGACCGAAGGATGAAATTTGATTTTAGATTAAAATTTTCCATTCCAACATGATGATAGAATCCTTATGGTTGGCTAAGTTGGCAGAGGACAAGATCGTAACTCAACAGTGACTCAAATCTAATTTTTCTCTACTTAAAAATACAACTCCACAATGATCTCAAATAATGGTAACCCCCAGAACCACTCCTATCAAGCATTTGAATAAAGTAGGGATGCGAGTCTATAGAGAAACATAACTCTATTATATCTATGATGATAAATTCACTGGGGAACATCATTGTGTCGAGCAAAAGCTCTACCTATTAGATGTGAACTCTCTACTTAAAAATAAAAATTGGGAAGATGTTTAGGATACAAAAGATGATTCAGAAGAAGCTCAACCAATTATAGAACATGCTTCTTAATAAGACCAACTAGATATCTCTCTCCATGGCTTAGAAAGAGTCACTAGTCCACAAACCATGCAAATCAAGGGTTACTTTAATAAGCTTCATCTCACAATACTCATTGATTTGGGTAGCACTCATAACTTCATTGACCCTCGGATCACTAAACAAGTTGATTCTTTTCTCCATCCTTGCTCAAACTTTGAAGTCATGATTACCAATGGAGGCACATTACCTTGTAAAGGTAAGTATCACAATGTGCGTATCTCTATTGGAGATTATAACTTATGTTCCAACATGTTTTCATTTCCCTTTAGTGGATGTGATGTTGTTTTGGGAGCCCAGTGGTTATGCACATTTAGACCCATATTATGGGATTTTGCTGAAGTTTGGATGCAATTTTCAAACAATGGGAAAAAACACACATTGAAAAGTTTAGAACCAGGATCTCTTAGCATCATAAGTTCACATTGCATGGAAAATCTTCTTAAGAAGAATTAACATGATGTCATTTCCCAACTTCATTCCATTCAAATGCAGCCATCAATAGTCTCCACTACTCCTTATGATTTACAATCCATTCTACATAGGTATGCACATATCTTTTTCTAAAGCAGTGGGATTGCCACCTTCACAAGCAAAGGACCATCGTATTCAACTCCTCCTAGAAGTGTTCCTCCCAACATCAAGCCTTATTGTTATCTATTTTAACAAAAGATCAAGATCGAGATGTTCATTTGATACTTACTAAAGCAAGACATTATTTTGTCTATTACCAACCCATATTCTTTTCCTATTTTCTTTATCTAGAAAAAATATGCGTCATGGTGCCTCTTGCATTGATTTTTGTGCACTTAATCACCTCATAATTAAGGATAAGTTCCTGATCCTTGTTATGGATGAGCTTCTTGATGAGCTTTATGGTGTTTATTTTTTCTTCAAGGTGGATCTGTACTCTATATATCACAAGATATAGCTTTATGAGGATGATATCTCTAAGATAGATTTTCATATGCATGATGGCCACTATGAGTTTATGGTCATGATTTTTGGCCTCACTAATGTTCCTTCAACATTCTCAGCATTTATGAATAAAATATTATGTACCTACCTACATAAATTCATTTCAGTCTTCTTCGATAATATCATCATCTATAGTAAAACATGATCTTAGCATCTCCAACATTTGAAGCTCACACTGCCAATTCTCTCTGACCATCATCTTTGTGAAAAATAGTCCAAATGTATTTTTGGCCAAGACAAAGTGAAGTATCTTGGGCATATTGTTTCAGCCCAAAAGGTATAGGTGGATCCTAAAAAAATTGCTACCATGACAAATTGGCCACATCCTCAAACACTCAAGAGCCTCTATGGTTTTTTGGGGCTGACTGAATACTATCATAAGTTTGTCAAGAATTATAGGAAGATTGCAACTCCACTGATAGCTATGTTGAATAATGATGCTTTTACTTGGACACAAGCTATTGAGTATGCATTTAAAGAATTGAAATAATCTATGTGTACTGCACCTATTCTAGCAATGTCAGATTTTGCCAGGACCTTCACCATCGAGAGTGATGCTTATGATAATGGACTTGGTTTTATTATCTTTTAAGGACACCCCATTGCATTCACCAGTAAAGTTCTTTTTAGCAAGAATTTAGTGTTCTCAACTTATGAGAAGGAAATTATGGTCATTTTACATGTAGTATAAAAGTGGCAGCCATACCTACTAGGAAATCTTTTTTGCATCAACACTGATCACTAGAGTCTGAAATATTTCTTGGAACAATGGATCTCCACCACATCACAACATAAATGGATCATCAAACTTATGGGTTATGACTATGAGATCACATACAAGAAGGGTAAGGACAATATTATGGTTGATTATTTGTCTCGTACATTTATGGATCAAGATTCCCTTTTAGCTATTTCTATGCCTATTTCACATTGGTTGGACACAATACAATAGGGGTATGTCAATGACTCTGCATTATCTCAAATCATTTAATAGTTAACCACTAACCCCTTAGTTGTATGTCATTATTCTTGGGATGGTGATTTTATACAATACAAGGGTCATCTAGTGCTTCCCCAAAGCATAGATATTTATTAGGTTATATTCTATTAAATCCATGCTTCTCCATCTGTAGGACACTCAAGGTTTTTCAAAACTTATGAGCAGGCATGACGCAACTTATTTTGGAAGGGAATGAAAAAGGTAATTCAATAGATGGTAGCTAAATATGATACCTACCAATGCAACAAGGGCAATACAAAAATCATCCCTAAGTTTCTCTAACCCTTGCCCATTCCTACTAGGATTTTATAAATATTTAAATGGATTTCATTAAGAGCCTCCCTAAATCTGGATTAAAAATGATGATCTTAGTTGTGGTTGATCACCTCTCTAAATATATTCATTTTTGTGCCCTTCGTCATCCCTATACTGCCTCCACAATTACACAAATTTTCTTGAACTAGATTTTTCATCTTCACGGCATTCCTTTGTCCATTATCTCAGATCATGATGCAACCTTCACCATCCATTTTAGGATAGAATTATTTTGATGCATCAGCACCCAATTGAAGATGAGTTATGGGTATCATCCACAAAAAGATGGTTAGACTGAAATTATCAACAAATACTTGCAAAATTTTCTTTGTTGCTTCATCTAATAACAACAACATCAATGGGAAAAGTGGCTCCCTCTTGTCGTATGGTGGTACAATACCTCCTATAACACTTCAATGAAAATAACTCCATATGCAGTAGTCTATGGTCAAGGATCATCAGTGCTTCTTTCGTACACCCTCAATAGTTCATCATTTCAAGCAGTCAACTTGATTCTCTGAATTTAGGATAAGATCCTCAAGACCTTAAGGGAAAATCTTCATATGACACAAAATTAAATTAAAGAATAGGTGGATCAACACCATTCTAAGTGCACTTTTAAAGTAGGTGACATGGTTTTTCTTCACCTGCAACTCTATAAGCAATCCTCCCTAAAACTCAAAGGATGTCATAAGCTAGCTCCCAAGTTCTATGGGGCATCATAAGCTAACTCCCAAGTTCTATGGGCCTTATAAAGTTCTTCAAAAGATTAGGTCAGTTGCTCATAAGTTGGAGCTCCCACCTTCTTCCTGAGTTCACTTAGTATTTCATGTCTCATGTCTGAAGAAAGTTCTTGGCATAAACATCAGAGTGCATACTATTTTACGAGAACTTGATAATGAAGGATCCATTATTCTTGAGGCGGAGGTAATATTAGAAAAGCATGCATGCCAACTTCACTCCCGCTCCATCATCGAGGTTTAAATTCAGTGGCATGGAATCCAACTAAAGGATGCAACATGGGAACCACTATTTCATATTCAACACCAATTCCCATATTTGAAGCTTTGAGGACAAAACTTTTTCTAAAAGGGAGGGGATGTTATGAACCCGTAATATCTCTTCTCTTTACTTTATTAGTTTAATAGTTGCTATGGATGCATATGCTTTGTAAGTCATTCTGTCAGCATTTTGTTTTATCTCACATTCATGGGAAGAAGTATTTACTTAGATTAGAATTCGTATATAAGTAAGTATTAAGGCTAATGAAGACATTCACTAATTTATTATATTGAGCTTGTTCAAAGGAGGTTGTCCCCTCGAAGTGACCTACAATCAATTCAATCTTTTTAAATGTTCTATCAGATTTAATTTGCATTAATTGTTGTTATTCTATGCATTTTTATTAATTTTTATAGAAAGATCATCTCAATATATTTTCATCTAACAAACTTTATTATTATTAATTATCACAATACATTTTATACCATAACCAAGAGACTTACAATACAAAAATAAGGCAAAGTTAAGAACTCATTTGAGTACCCTTTTCAAACAATACTATTAATTTGTAAGAAAAAAATTAATAGATGCTTGATGTAAGGCTCTAACTACCCTATATGAAGCGAGTGACCCAAAAATCAATGTCTTGTTTTGTTTGACACATCAGATGTTACCCCAAAAAAAAAATGTTTTTGTCCCTGAACAAGAAAAAACAATTTGAAATGTGGATAGAGATGAGAACTTTCAAATAATTGCATGACCCTAGGGACGTGTGTAAACTCAATTCTTCAATGGATCTTTCCAAATTAGTTGTATCTGTAAGTGAATCCTTACTCAGAACTATGTACCCATGAATTACTTATGAAAGCATTCTCTAGGGTGTGAAAACCATATATTTTCAATTAAAAGAAAATAGAGAGCTCTGAGTGGGGATGAAAGTGAAATATGAAAAGGGCGCACCCACATGATATTAGTAGTGATATTAGCAGTGGAGGCAGAGACAAGAATGAATACGATATAAAAGTAAAAAGTGAATTGGAAGAGAAAATAAACCTGCTACATTGCTGACAGAAGCGTTGCTCTATACCAACGACGATAACCCGGGTTTGGAATGTGATTCGCACACCTTGTGACGACGGTGATAATCCTTAGCACCGCTCAGCTCCGTCTTGCATCCTTTCACCTGGCACTACGTTCCCCCCTGCTACATCCCACTTCGTTATTTCTTTGCCATTGACGGAGATCATTACATTCATGACCTATTATATTCATGGCCTTCTCGCTGCCTACTTGGAAGAAAAACGCTGTCGGTGCCGTGCTTCATTATCTGTTCGTTCACTTTACTCTCACCGGTGCTGCTCTTCTGGTCGTCAACTCTCAATTTCAAATTAAATATATTTTAATTTGACCATATTTTACCTAATGAATGTAAAAAAACGTCTAAACCGCCGTCAAATTTAACCACTCACGGCCTGCCGGTCGGTATCCCTTCACTAGTTTCAATGCATTTAAAAACCTGTTGAAGATTTTATTATTTTTCGTTAGTTGTGCGCTTTGATTTTCAGTTTCTGAAGGTATGACTAAGTTATGTTCATATCATTTATTTAATGACAAATTGTAACAACAGGCGGTAGTTTCAATAATAATTGGTTGTTTTTCTAAATAGTCGTATCATATTTTCTACTTAAATAGCGTTTTGGTAAGTGGTTTAGTGGGATGTCCCACATGCTTATTTTCCAAAGGAATTTTCCATTCCGATACTTAAGGCACTTGTATGGAAATTTCTGTTTTTTAAATTTGTTTATTGAAGAGTTGTGCATGATTAGCTTCGAATTGTTGCATTTAGCCACCGTAAATGATCCTACAGATTAAAAGAACGTTGGGGTCTTCAGTGTCCCATAAGCATTTTTCAGTTTGTTAATTGTATCTCTTTAATATTTTGTTTTTTTAATGTTTGCGTGAAGTTTGGTGTTACTTTGATCTTACTCCTTGAGTTTTTATCTTTAATGAATTTTCTAAAAGTAGGGATCCATTATTTGTCTCTCACCACGGGAGTGCCCTTAAATACAGGTCTTAACATGAAGACCATGCACCATTGAAAGAGAATTTAGATATTCTTTTAGTTTTTATAGAGAGATAGTGGTTGGAATTATTTGAAAAATGCCAAGGGTTTAGTGATAACATATTTAAAAAATATATTTTTAATTGGGACAGAGGGGTAGTGAAGGTCAAGGGAATAATTATTATTATATTTGGAGAGGTCATAGGTAATATAATTGGGCTACTATTAGGCAGAGATAGATGGTACACATATTGAAAATAAAGAGGGACTTTTTGAAAGAAATACTTATTTTTCTTAAAGAAAATGTGATCGACAAAAGAAAAGAAATCACTTGTATATTGATGTAAAAAAAACTCTTGTCATAGTTTTTTTAATATCCGGAAGTTAATATTTATAATGGCATTAGCCTTTTTTTCTTAATATTTTAAATTTAGTTTCTTATATTTACCATAAACAATTATAAATTTTTGATTTTTTTAAAATTTAAATTGTTTGAAAGAATTATTGTGGAGGTGAAAAAAAGCCATGGTATATTAGAATTTGATAAAATGTTATCTTTTAAGTTTTAAGTTTAGAAAAGCTTCCTAAAATAATTTTTATATTTCAAATTACCTAAATATAAAATTGATACCATTCCAAAAAAAAATAGAATGAACCCTCCTTACAAAAAGACCTCCTAGAAAAATATACATTAAAATAAAAAAAAGAGTTTCATTTCAAAGAATAAAACTATGCATCTAGGTTTCATGGAACATACTTCTATTAATATTCAATGCTATTAATTATTGTGGACAATGGATTAGATGCCTCCAGTTCTATGACTGAGGAAAGCAAAAATAAGCATGAAACAAAAGAAAATAGGATGGAGGTTATAGACTCAAGATCATAAATTTTATTAGCATTGGATAAAACTAAGTGCCAAGAGGAATAAATATAGGCTCTTAAAATGAAAAAGGTTTGGATGCCTCGATCACGTAAATGAAAATTTTGAATATTGAGATGGACCTTATTTTGTAAGAAATATTTTGATTGTTGAGATGGATTAAGAAGCCTATATAAACTCTTATCTCACATTTTACTTCTTTTTAAGGTTTATTATTAAAAAAATCAATCTCTTTAACCTATATACAGTTTTAGAAAACATTTTGGAAAGTATTCAAAAATATGAGTCTTTTGGGTAAGACTTGTGAGTGCTTAAGAGCAATCAAGCCCTTGTATGTTGCCTTAGAGTAGCTCTTGATAGTTTATTGATAAAGGATTTCATCTTATTTATTTTGTTCATTTAAAATATATTATATGTTTCATATGTCAATAAATTAATTTTCATATTATATACATGAGATCTTGATCTAGTGTATGTATTTACTATTTAAGGACCATAAATTAATTTTCATATTATATACATGGTTCTTACATGTTACCAAAATAAATTGATTGCAATTTTATTAAAAAAAAAAATTAAATTAAATTTTTATTTTTGGATGAAATCTTAATTTTTATATCTTTTTATATTTTTGAATATTTTATAGTCTTTGTTTGATAAATTGTTGTTTATATTCAAAACAAAATTAGGTTGTATTTTTAAAACCTCACCAAGTATTTCATTTCTTTGGAGGAATGTTTCAAAAATTTATGGTGATTTTAATAATTTTTTAAGATGAGAAAATAATTTAAAGAATAAATATATAATTTTTCTAATTTTTTGAAAAATATTTATAGGTTTCCTCATTTTTTAGTGTTTCTTAACAAAACCTACAAGTTTTGATTTTATATAAGTTCTTCCCTTCTTTCAATATGTCTCTAATAATTTTAAGATAATTTTTGGAAAAACCTAGTTTAAAAAAAATTAAATGTTAATTTTTTTTAAAAATAAACAAAATTAGAAGTTTTCTTGGTTAAAGTTTAAAAAGAAAAAAAAAACACGACCTTGAAGAAATGATCTTTCCTTACAATAAAGATTATCAATCTCTCCACATCTTCTATGAACCCATTCCCCTTCCCTTCAATGGCCTCCATTAGTGTTAGACTCCATATTCTACCATTTTTGTTATGTGTACACCTTGTGTCTCCATAGACTACCGCTTCATCATGCCTAGTCCATTATCTCATCCTGATTTATAATAATTCCATTGTGATATGAATCATGAGCTTTGATAATAACCTCCAAGATGTATGACTTGATAATTTTATTTTACCTATTTACAAAGTCACATGAGAAACTCACTCCAACCTAGGAACTTTTGGCTTGTGATTTCCTCTTTGTTTTACATGTTCTCCCTATAAAAGGATATTAGGGCATAATTCTTTTCACATATACCACACCTTAGAATTTAATTTTTTTTGTTTGAAGAATATTTCAACTATTTTTTAATACATTAATGTATACCTAACATGATATGTGGTCATGCCCACATAGAGATACACTTTGATTAATGCATTCAGGTGTCTTATGATAGATTGCTCCATCTTCAACAATTGATATCTTATGATTCATGTGTTGGATTCAATTATTATTTTTTTATTATATTTTTATATATTTAAATCAAATTTTATGGTATGATAGGTTATAATTTATAAATCTCTAGTTATGCAAAACTTCAACAAATCATATCTCTCAAATTTTAAGTAAAAAATTTAGAATTAAGTAAAAAATTTAAAAGAATTTTTTAAAATTGTCCTTTTTATATATAACTTTACAAATATATACTTAAAAATTCTTCAATATATAAAAAAATAAAAATATTTATGTTTCATTTACAAATGTATAATTTAATTTAAACATTATAAACATACTACATCTTTATATACATAAAGAAAATATTGTAATAATACTATGTTATAAATAATGGTGTCATAATTTTGTGGGCACATTGCTATTCATGAAAATGTATCTTTTATATTATTTTTTTTTCTTTTTATTGGAACATTGTTTTTGTACAAATTTTATTTCATGACATTTTGGACACTTATGGGGACTCATCTTTTATATTCATGATGTTTGAACCTGTTGATGATGAAAATTGTGCTTGATCTTAATCAATCAAAAATAGGGAGTTTCAAGCTATGGGACAATGCGGCTTGAAACAACCTCCAGATTTTAGAGAAGCTGGTCTCTTCTTTTGTATTCAGTGTTGGGGAAAAGGGATAGGAGATTAAACAAAAATGAAAATGTAGGAACTGAAACCTAACTATGGCGATGCGCCTGAGTGTAATCCTAATCCTAACCTAAGCATAGTGAAACTATATATTGGATTCAATTACATTTAAGAGCAGACAAGTGCATGATCAATGTAAAAGATTGAAATAATAGAAACAGAGGCTCAAAATAGAGGCTTCTTTCGCTGAGACACAGGAAACATCAATAAAGGCATAGTGTTCAATCTTCTTATAAGAATCTTCCAATCACATAAGAGGTGCAGAAATCACGTACAGTTATGTAAACCTTCCAACTCAAGAAAATGAGACAAAAGCAAATGACATTCCTGATCACAACTGCAGAAAATATATAGTATGGACTACCTTTGCAAATGACACAGATAATATCAACCAAGGCATAGAGTTCAATCTTCTCAATTCATTCAGCCACATAAAAGGCACAAAAACATGCACAATTACATCAACTTTAAAATTCAAGAAAATGAGACAAAAGCAAATGATATTACTAGCCAAAAACTCTAGCAAGTCTCAAACTATAGAATTCCCCCCTTTTCTCTTTTACAATTCTTCTTATTTTACAGCCTCAGACATCTCCTTCCATCACTCCCCTTCCCGCGCAATTCCACTCTGTCCTTCACCTGCTTAGCCGCTCAACTATCTATTCTATCTCCATTTATAGGGGATAAACAAATAGCCCTTTAATGCTTGCAAGCCCCAAAAATCTACCCGGTGCACTGTTCTATCTACCAGGAATAACTCTCACTGAGTTTCCCTCCATCTTTGTTGTAATAGATAGACTGACACTCTGTTTTATTGAAATGGAAGAGGACACTTAGTCAATCCATGAAAATTATCTTTATGTTCTAGAAGGCATTGGAGAACGACACTTGGCACCTTCCACTTTTCTATATTCTGCTCAGGAACGTTTTACCTTTGACACTTGTCGCAATCCGCTTCCTTGATACTTTGTAATTTTAACAAAATAAGACTCGCCACATCCCTTGCTCGAGCAACTTTTTAGGAGAGGATGGATGCATGTGGCAGTCTTTATATGTTGACACTTGACGCTTCCACAGTCCTTTCAAATAACATTCGTGACCCACCATAATCTTTATTTGGTAATGAGGCTCGAAGATGGTCTCTCACAAGTTGACACATGGTGACTTTCGCTGCTTCTAGGAAGATACATGGCATCTTTCACTTCTCCTACTAGGGGTATGTGGCACCTTCTACTTCTTTCAGGGACTGAGTATAAAGTGGCTCAGAGAGTGACACCTGGTAGCCTCTGCTGCTCTTCAATACTTAGACAAAATGGAACGATGCCTTTCTACTTTAAACCAAAGCATTGAACCCATGCATTGAACCAAAGTCTCTTAGATGTTGACACGTGGTGACTCTGCCTTCCTCTAAAAAAGATAGTTTAGGGCATTCCACAACTACCACCTGGCGCTTTTCGCTGCTCCCTGCTACTTAGCTCATTGAAAACCTTTATCAAAAATAGAATGGAATGTGGGTGCCAATATGAGACACGGATGCTGACAAGTGGTACGTTTCACTTAGCTGCTATTAGATACATGGCACGATCTGTGACTTTCCTAAAAATTATGAAAAGTGTCTCAGACGATGCCAGTTGGCTAGCTCTATGTTTCAAAAAGTGACACATGGCGGCTTCTGCTCAGCTTCAATACTTAAGCAAAATGGAATGAAGGAAATGAAAGGGAAAAAGAGAACCTATGCTTGAACATCGCCACCTGGCAGCCTCTGCTACACTTCGACGCTTAGATGAAAAAGAAACCTGCCACTCTACTCCAAAACTTTGCCTCCATGACCAAGGTATGCGGGAACCAAAATTGCAGTGCACGACTAAAAATTTAAAAATAGCATAGAGTTAAAAATTACTCTACAGTTACTGGTGACCCCCAGGACTTTTGATCCTGCTCAAAAAGAAACCCAACTCCCACTCTGTCAAAATTTCAAAATTTCATAGCTTTAAAAGTGTTGTTTGGTAGATTGACCACTCATGGTTAGATAACCCTTGCTTGTTCTGTAATTCACCAAAAGCTAGATCAAGGTTAATGATATCCTTGTGTGAAAAAGTTTGTAGAATCTAGATTGCGGCTTTCAATTTAAATTCCAGCTAGGAAACAAGAACAAGAATAGCTTCAACTTCTAAGACTGAGGAATCATCTCAAAGGCCCTAAAAAATTATTTGATCCCTCTGTTTGGCCAACAATAATGGTTCAATTTGATCAACCATTAGCACTATCTTTAGATTTGAAAATGGAGAAGGAAGGCCTAGTTGCACCAGATCTTCAATATGGTATCTCATCTCATCATGCCTTCTTTCACGACTTCAAGACACTCTTTGCAACTATTGGCCGCGACATTATAACTGAGCACCTCATTGACCCATTTCGTGGTGGCCATTCTGTCAAGAATTCCCATGGCTACCAATGTTGCATCCATTGTGTCATAGAGGTTTTGCAGTAATGAATGGGAGTTTGTGACTCTTTTGGAGACCGTGGCCAGAGTGTTCTACACTGAATCTTCCACCTTCTCACACAATTACTATGCATTAAGCAGGAAGGTGAGAGATCGCCTGAGCTGGATAATCTCTGAGGAGATTCTCTCCCACGTTGACTTGTAGAGCTCCTTCACCAGTTTTATCACTCCTTCACCTTGTGGCCTATTAGCCAGTTCTATTGTCAGTTGCACTATTTTTTGTTGCTCCACTTGGAACTGGGCTTGAAAAGCTGTAGCCTTGCTTTGTTCCTCTAGTAGCCCCTGCTGCGATTGGGTAACTTGCAGCTGAAGTCCTTCGACTCTTCCCTGCAATGCTACTTTCTCCCACCTAAGGGCTATTGCTGCATCTTTTACAAGTGTGAGCTCTATTTTTAATGAATCATTCTAGGCCTAGACTGCCCATTGAGTCTAAAGGGAAACATTATCTTGCAACTATTTATTTAGGCTTGCTATTTCATTATCTCTCTTATTTATTTCTTCAACCAAACTGGTATAGTTTGCCTTTTCTTTGGCCAAGTTGGCCTCCATCTTCTACAGTCTTCTTGATGTTTTCAAATAATCATATGTGACTACAGAAGTGGATTCTATCAGCATCTCAACTCTGTCTTGGGTCCTGAACAGGGACATGTCAATGGCCACTGTGTTCATCGTATAGTCCTTCGGCTGCATTTGCTCGCTCAGCTTGGCAACGTTGGGTGACAAATGGGTCATCGTTAGCTGCTATTGGATGGGGTCAAATTATGACCTCAGGTGTGGAACAACTGATGCTTTATTCTCTTTGGTTCTCTTTTTCTCCAACCTGGCTTCTCTTGCCTTCCTAGTAGCATTGGTCTATGTCTGAAAGATGGAAGGGGATGCAATGTGTCCTCTCGTAAGAGGATATCCCTATGGTAGGCCATATTGAATAGCTAGTGGTTGGCTATGGGCAATCTAAGGGAAAGGTTTCTTGAGAGTAAAAGGGGAGAAATCGGGTAATGTTAAGGCTTGAGGCATCAAGGATGGGGTAAATTATGAAATGAGGATGGCAAAGGTGATAGGAGGTGTCATTTGGCTAGGTGGAGGCATCATGCCAACAGGGAAAGGAATAGACTAAGAGGGAGGAGGAGGAGGAGTAATACATACTTGAGGGGGAATTTTAGTGCTCTACACTTGGCACTGTGAAGGTTCTTCTTCCTCCTCTGAATCTATTTGGAACTGCACCCTCTTTCTCTTCCTAGGTGTTTCTACCTTTGGCTATGTTTGTTTCCCCTCTACCCCTGCAGTTGACGGTGGTGCTTGTGGAAAACCAGGGACTTCAATCACTCTTAATGATGGGGAGGCTTTTAGAGGTGAGGACACCACACTCCTTTGTTGTTCTATGGTAGTTGTAGCTTGCTCTAAAGTCTGTGCTTACTTGCTTGGTCCTGCTCCAGCTTCCTGATATGTCCAAAGTGTTGGCAATTGGCTTGTTTCTGGGATAGAAGCAGGGGAGGGATGCCACTCATCCCAGAGTTCTTCCCATCTTTCATCTAAATCTACACCCCTGAAAGCATGGGTGGTTTGGGAAATTTCTTGCCTATATTTCCAATAGGCCTCAATCTTCTTCGCATCCCAACCTTTGTTCCTCAACGTCCTTCTCAAACTAGAAGTCATCCTAACTTTGGGATCGTAATCCCTCTATTTATCATAGAAGGTTTTCCATGGCCTATTCTGTGGGGGGAGCAAATATGTTAGTTCAACATAGAGACCAGGAGCATCTTCTGTAGGTTTTTTCCTAGTCTCCCAAAAAGAGCGACCTTCATGTACAATCCTGGCTCCAATCCTATTTGTCTTTACCACAGAATTTATGTAATTAGCTGGGTCATAAACCCATTTGTCCTCGACTAACAAGAACCTCAGAAAGGCTAGCATCCTCAGTAGCACAATCTCAGCCGCTCTGGCTTCCAGGCTTACGTTGCATGCCATCCACAGGATATTCTACATTTTCCTCATCTTCTTCCTGGAGCCATACTCATTATTAACTACCGATACCTACCTGGTGACTTTTAGGAATGCTAACCTAAGATTTAAAACCTTTGGTAGCAACACTGGTTCCCCACAAAATCCATGGACCCTTATGGTCATGTGACAGGACCCAAAATAGAAGTCACATGGGATTAGATAGCTAACCAGGAGGTTTGTGACACTTGGGAATAACCTGTTTATGATAGGCTCAGGGCTAAGGCAATGAAGAACAGGGGTAACGAACAGTTTGCAAAAATCATATGGGTCACTAGTTTTTGATAAAACATGTGTCCATGTAAACACAGGAATGGTCCTTTGGGGGTCAAAAATTGGGTGAAAAGGTTAGGATTCTAATGTAGTATAAGATGGAACAAAAAGGAGGAATCCCTGAATACCCCTTTTGACCTGAACTGGGCTAGCTGCTCCACCATTGAGAAGGTGATGTGTTTCGAGAAGTCAAGTCAGTACTCCTACATTTTGTCGACTGTCTTCAGCCTGAACAGGATGGCCATTTGTTCTGCATATACCACCATGTCATCCTTTATGCCAAAGATGAGAGCCATCATTGACAACACATCTCAGCTACCTAGTGTGAACTGAGTTCTTGATGCAGGGAGCATGGGTACCATTGAATTCAGCTATTTGTAACTCAAACCTCAAAAACCTTGTCTGAGTGTTGACATTCACCCACATCCTTTGCATCCTATCAATAGTGGGGAATGTGGCAATATTGTCATAATACAGGGCTAGCATGTCCCTAATAGCTTGTGGGGTGACTTGCAACATGAAGGGACCTTGTTGAATGGTGCAAGGTGGTGCATGGAGCAAGTCTGTACATAATTTGATCACATCAGGGCATGGATGCATAGCTGGGACAATGAATTAAGCTAATTGTGAGGTCCATATCCTCATTTCAAATGTCTTGTATTGCCTTGCTCTATCTCTTTGAAGACACCTTTGGTGTGCCCCTTCTCTAAGATTCTTGTTACTAGCTCTTTGCAATATCGGGTCCACGATTCCATCTGCATAATCCTTTACCTTTGATGGGTCACTAGCTTGACCAACTCCTAGGATTTTGGTTCTTGGATAGCTTCTCGATGGTTGCACATAGCTACAACATATGATTTACTAGCCAGTAACCTATTGAGATATCCAGGTGTCCCTATTCCTTATTGTGAAGATGATGTTCCTGCTGTCTCTTTATCTCTTATGTAAAACTTGGTATGAACCTTGTGCAAGATAGAAACACGCTTGCTGAAGCAAACTTTACTAGGCACTAACAATCGCAATGAGCAAGATATTTTCATAGGTGCAGGAGTGATTGAGAGTTTGTAAACTTTAAAACTTGCTAAGGGATATTTATGGGCCTATCAAGTCCCAAATAGAATTAAATTTGGGTGACCGTTAGCAAACCCTACTTAATCTTCAGGAAACAGCGAGGTGGACATGCTATACAAGTTGTGGTGCAAGGTACCTTAGAGATTTTGAAAGATTTGGGGAATCATTAAATATAGCAAAATTTAAAGAATCAAAACTTCTAAGACGTCGACTCTATGTTTAAAATGCTTATTTTAAAAGAAAAGCAAGAAAACAACAACAGAAAATGAAACAATGCGGGAATGGGAAACTACCTAACTACATTAATTAAACACCCTTATTTCCCTCTGAGATCAAAAATGAACTTTCCAACGTCTTCTTTATGACAAGCCAACTTATGTCACCATACCAGTGATTACAATGGGTATATCTTTGATGAAATGTCCTCTGCACTGTCCACATGGATTTGCCTGCAATCAAACGAGTCTGAGTAAAACATGTGTTCGACACCCACAAACTCTTCTTGTCCTTGAAAGTTTGTCGAATACTGGTTCTTCATGTTTTCATGTGTCATCAATAAATCATTGGCTGTTGGTTCTTTACTTTGTGTACTTTGATATCCATCATCTTTCAGCTTATCTCCTTAAAATCCCAGTGCTATTACATCGTCATGCTCCTTGACGGCTTCATCCTCCTAAAAGGATAAATTTGAAAGCTGGTATTCCTTCTGCATACTCAGCTGAGTCTCGAAGTTATCTTCTCCACATTTAGCCAATTCATAGCCTTCTTGAAGGATAGTGTCACTTGTCTCAATGACTTGATCAAGGGAGTGTCCATGTTCCTCCATATCTTCTTGCAAAGTGAGGAAACAGTCAGAAATGATCTCTTCCTCATCAGAGGTTAAGACAAAAGCCTGTGACTTGTTCTCTTGTTCATCAAAGGGGGTACCTATGGTGATTTCCTCTGTATCTATACTTATGGAATCCTCTTGACTAGCCATGAATTGAGCATACTCCTCTGCATACTCATTTGCTTCTTCCAAAATATATTCTTCTTTGAAAAGGGATAAAGAAGAAGACTGTGATAAAAAACAAGAAGCTTCTTGAGGAAGGGTGGAAGGGACTTGAGGGGAAAGTGAGGGTTTGGGGTCCTCTTCCCTTGTTGTTATCATAGACTCTACATTATTGGGGAAATGACCTTAACAGGTTCGACCTTGCTTATGAACAGGGGTGGCATATGTTTGATATGAAATTTGTGGTGTTGGATATGTAGGTTGACAGATTTGGTAAGGTTGTCTCTCATGAATGCTCAACTTCTCTTCTAGAAATGCAATCAATCCACACACATCTAACATCTCATTGTAAGCCCTTGCCAATTTGCTCTTTTAATGGGGTCACATTCACTTTTAATTAGATCTACCATATCCCTTATTTGATGGATGACATGATTAGGGATTTCTTGGCCATATCCCCTTCTGCTGTCAAGCTCTAATACATATTTTTTAAATCCCAATAATGCTTTTTTGAATGTGAAAATAAGATTAGGTTGAGCATGGGATGTGACATATTGGGGAGACTGGGCATAAGACTGGTATAGCTCATGACCATCTGCATCCTTGTTACTTGACATGATTCCAGGAGAAGCTTGTTTTTGATTAAAAATATATGAAGGAGAATAAGACCCATAGCTATGAGTAACAGAATTATACATACCAAAAGGTGATTTCTTGATGATACCAGGACTACTTGATTGGCTGATTTGACTCAAAGTCATTGTTGGTGTTGATAAAAACCTCCAAACGCTAATTGGCTGAAGAACACACCAAAAATTCCTCAACTCCTTGAAAGATTGGTCCACCGGGCATGCCAAAAAATGTTGATGATGAAAATTGTGCTTGATCTTAATCAATCAACAATGGGAAGTTTCAAGCTGTGGGACAATGCAGCTTGAAACAACCTCTAGATTTTAGAGAAGCTGGTCTCTTCGTTTGTATCCAGTGTTGGGAAAAAGGGATAGGAGATTAAACAAAAATGCAAATGCAAGAATTGAAACCTAACTATGGTGATGTGCCTAAGTGTAATCCTAATCCTAACCTGAGCACAGTGAAACTATATATAGGATTCAATTACATTTAAGAGCAGACAAGTGCATGATCAATGTAAAAGATTGAAATATTAGAAATAGAGGCTCAAAACAAAGGCTTCTTTCACTGAGACACAAGAAACATCAGCAAAGGCATAGTGTTTAATCTTCTTATAAGAATCTTCTAGTCACATAAGAGGTGCAAAAATCACATACAGTTATGTAAACCTTCCAACTCAAGAAAACAAGACAAAAGTAAATGACATTCCTAATCACAACTCCAGAAAATTTATAGTATAGACTACCTTTGCAAATGATACAGATAATATCAACCAAGGCATAGAGTTCAATCTTCTCAATTCATTCAGCCACATAGAGGGCACAGAAACATGCACAGTTACATCAACTTTACAATTCAAGAAAATGAGATAAAAGCAAATGATATTACTGGCCAAAAACTCTAGCAAGTCTCAAACTATAGAATTCCCCCCTTTTCTCTTTTACAATTCTTCTTCTTTTATAGCCTCAGACATCTCCTTCCATCACTCCCCTTCTTGCGCAATTCCACTCTGTCCTTCACCTGCTTATCCGCTCAACTGTCTATTCTACCTCCATTTACAGGGGACAAACAGATGGCCCTTTAATGCTTGCAAGCCCCAAAAATCTACTCGATGCACTATTTTATCTACCAAGAATAACTCTCACTGAGTTTCCCTCCATCTTTGCTGTAACAGATAGACGACCACTCTGTTCTATTGAAATAGAAGAGGACACTTAGTCAATCAGTGAAAATTCTCTTTATGGTCTAGAAGGCATTGGAGAACGACACTTGGCACCTTCCACTTTTCTATATTTTGCTCAGGAATGCTTTGCCTTTGACACCAGTCGCGATCCACTTCCTCTATACCTTGCAATTTTAACAAAATAAGACTCATCACGTCCCTTGCTCGAGCAAATTTTTAGGAGAGGATGGATGCACGTGGCAGTCTTTGCATGTTGACACTTGATGCTTCCACAGTCCTTTGAAATAACATTCAGGACCCACCACGATCTTTATTTGGCAATGAGGCTCAAAGATGGTCTCTTAGAAGTTGACACGTGGTGACTTCTACTGCTTCTGGGAAGATACGTGGCATCTTCTACTTCTCCTACTAGGGGTATGTGGCACCTTCCACTTCTTCCAGAGATTGAGTAGAAAGGGGCTCAGAGAGTGACACTTGGCAGCCTCCGCTACTCTTCAATACTTAGACAAAATGGAAAGACACCTTTCTGCGTTGAACAAAAGCATTGAACCCATGTGTTGAACCAAAGTCTCTTAGATGCCGACACGTGGTGACTTCCACCTTCCTCTAATAAAGATAGTTCAAGGCCTTTCGCGACTGCCACCTAGCGCTTTCCATTGCTCCCTGCTACTTAGCTCATTGAAAACCTTTGTCAAAAATAGAATGGAATGCGGGTGCCAATATGAGACGCAGATGCTGACACATGGTACATTCCGCGTAGCTGTTATTAGATACGTGGCATGATCCATGACTTTCCTAAAAATTATGAAAAGTGTATCGAATGACGCCAGCTGGCCAGCTCTATGTTTTGAAAAGTGACACATGGTGGCTTTCGCTCAGCTTCAATACTTAGGCAAAATAGAATGAAGAAAATGAAAGTGAAAAAGAGAACCTGTGCTCAGACATCGCCACCTAGTAGCCTCCACTGCACTTCGACATTTAGACGAAAAAGAAACCCGCGCTCTGCTCCAAAAGTTTGCCGCCATGACCAAGGTATGCAGGAACCAAAATTGCAGTGTGCGACTAAAAATTTAAAAACAATGTAGAGTAAAAAATTACTCTACAGAACCAAGCTCATGTATAGGTAATTGGTAAGGATTTTTGTTGCTTCATTTTTATTGTATATCATTGAGGGAAAAAATGGTTCTCAATTTTTCATGTTTATATCTTTGTTTTTTTTTTGTTTTTTTTGTTTGTGGATGTATGTGAATAATAACATGATTACATTGAGATATTTTGTTGGAAACATACACAAACATAAATCTCATAACATTGTTTGTGCACTGATTCAATGGAGCTATATGTGAATCTATTTTTCCTTCACACTTTTTAAACCTTCCCTTCTTTCTTTTGAAGTGTGTGTTTTTTTAATTAGTTGTATGCTTATTTGTGAGACATAGTTTTTACACAACTTATTTTAGTGGTGGTTTCATTTTATTTATGTATGGAATTATTTTATTATGATAACTAAACATTATTATTTATAGTGTCATTTTTTATGAGACTCAAATTCTTTCAACTTTTTTTCTTTTTCTCTTTAAAGTATAAACTAGTTCAACATTTTAGGGGAGTTATTGGTATATTATACTAGATTATTAGTGCGATGAATCAACCCATCCTTCTTATATGTTTTTAGTGATGTATTATTTTATTTTATTTTAGAACTTGGAATCATGGACCAACCATTTACACCCTTTTATTATAATTTTTCAGTCATAGACTTTCTCATCCTCCTTAACACTTTTACTATTTTAAATATTAATCATTAATTTTATGTTTCCTATTAAAATATCAAAATTGTGGATTTTATCTTTTTTTTAAAACATTATGTAACCTTTTAAAAAATATTACTAATGTATTCATCCATGCCTTGTTTATACTTTGAATGATCCATTTTTCCACTCACATGTACTACTTTATTAGTAATTTCAATGTGGATGCTGTCCACCTATACCTTTTTCACAACACTAAGTGATGTATTTTCACGCCCATGTAGATATTTTATCTTTTTTCAATTATTCATGGAGGTACTTTTGCTCACTTTTTGCATTTTCAAAATGACTACCAATATAACTATCTCTTTTTTGAAAACAACATTTAATATCCCGAGCATTAATTGGTCTCCTTTCTGTAAATGGTGCATTCAAAATATATATATATATATATATATATATAAGGTATTATTATTGACGTAGACATGATGATTTTTTCATTTTGGAGTAGTATGTGTAGATGTAGCACTTGTCACTTTCTTTGATATAATCCATTTTTCATAGTGATCATCATATTTAGGACCATATATTATTTGACATGGAAATTGCAATGGCTTCATACCTATGTAATCCCCATATATATATATATCCTTATGTATACTCATACTTATAATTAGTTTTCTCAACATTTAGATATTTTACATTGGTAGTTCGTCATGCCTAATTTCAGGACCCATTTTTAGAGGATTAATGGGTGGGGATGGTGGTATAAGTTTTTTTTATTTAGACTTAAAATAACTTAGGTTAATTTATTTAGCTTATAATTGGAAACATGCATATTATTCGTATTTTAGCTAGTTAGGAATTATAAATAATTTTATGAGATAATAAATATAATATGATTCAAGAAAGTTACATACACAATCAATATTTACTTTTTTTTCATTGGGAAATTTTATTATTTGTAGTCTTATTAATGTTTTCCTATAATTAAATCCATCTCCATCACTTCTATACACTCCTCTACGACATTGAGAGAGCATTTAGAGATATGTGATACTTGTGGATAACCCATGTGTTTTATTAAAATCACCCAAACACTTTGTGGGTAAGCCATGTGTTTTATTAAAGCACCGCACTTTGTATGCTTCTTTAGATTAACTTATGAGAGTTTAATTGATATAATATTTCATTTATGTTTCTTATATTTGTTTAACTTTCTCATTTTTATCATTCTATGCATCTCCTCTCTCTATAAAAGAGACATGAAAGATTTTAGAGTATGTTATTTTCATCTAATGCAACTATTTGATGTTTAGGGATCTTCGTGTAATTTTAATATAGTATTTTTAGATATTAAAACATATACATAATGTACGTTTCTTTATATGTATAAATTTAAAATTTTAATTTAAAATAAAATATAAAAAATAGGAAATAAAATTTTAAAACAAAATGTTCAAGTTAAAGTTATATTGAGCAAATACTAACAAGTCATTTGAATATGATTTATTTCATGTTGAATATAAAATTAATAGGATGGATTTGGAAGAGATCCAAGCTAAATATAATGTATCTTCAAGGTATCTCATGTTAGATATATGAAAACAAAGTTAAATGTTAAATTCCTTTATGGTGTATTTTGTATCCCAAATTTTGACATGGAGTCTGGAGGGCACAATGCCAGGAATTCTAAGAGGCCAAAATTTAAGGAGTCATATCTATATTTCTATGAAGATGAATTCCAATATATTTTATTTTTAGAAGGAAAGTCCTAATTATGTTTTTCCACTCTATTTTTAGGAGGATAGATCCTAATAGAACTTTCTCAATTAGACATATTTATTTCATTGGAGTTCCCATGTAATTTGTTCATCTTGGATTAATAAAATATTGATATTTTACACTATGGATGTTTCCTTATCTTGCTAAGGTTTTACCACGTAAATATTGTGTTTGGTATCATGCATGTTGAGTATTTTGTCTATTTGACTATATTTGTTATTGTATTTTGTTATTTTTTTGTTGGTGTAGAGTGTATAGTTTGTTAACAAGTGATATCAAAGAAAGGTTATTCTTAGTTTTAAGTGAATGTGTTTTATATCTATTTTTTTCTATAGCATTAAATGTCAAAATTTAATAATGAAAAGTTGGAAGTGGAGAAGTTTAACAGTAGGAACAAATTTGAGTTTTGGAAACTCAAACCACAAGATGTGCTAGTGTAATAAGGGCTACAAAAAGCCCTAGACACAAAGGTAAATAAAACTGTGATGATGAATGATGATAACTAGGATTATTTAGATAAAATATATATCTTATTAAAATATAATTATGTTTATAATATGAGATTCTT
The DNA here is from genome assembly GCA_037957365.1 of Torreya grandis. Classification (NCBI taxonomy): domain Eukaryota; kingdom Viridiplantae; phylum Streptophyta; class Pinopsida; order Cupressales; family Taxaceae; genus Torreya; species Torreya grandis. The sequence continues at coordinate 437,854 of JARHVA010002549.1, read as the reverse complement.
TTCAACATAGATGTAGAAAATATCGTCGTATGCTTATGGACCAGATTAGAAGGCTTGTAAATGATGAAATTTTTATTAAATTATATTTACTTGAATACTAATTTGTATACACTATGAATGAAATAAACATGTATGAAAAGTATTGATCATTTAAATATTTTCAATACTTTGTTATGTCAGTTGACTAGTATTGGTGTGAAAGTGAATGATGAAGACAAGGCAGTCATCTTGGTATGTACTTTACCATATTCTTGGGATCATATATTAACTTTGACAAGCTTCATTATCATTGATGAGCTTGACTAAAATTATTTTTTGGGATAATTGTTGGTTGAGGATATGAGGAGAAAATATATCCTAGAGACTTTGACTCTTGAAGTTTGGGTTGTCAGGGGAAGATCTAGAGAAAGAGGGAAAAGATCCAATGGTATATCTAGATCTAAGTCATAAGCAAGGAAGAGTAAGGAAAAGTGATAGAATTATGGTAAATCAAGACATCTTAAGAAGGATTTTTGAAATAGGAAAGAAGGTAAAAAGAAGGAAGAATCCACCATAGAAGCAAATCAGGTAGATGCAAGTGAAGTTATGAGTGATGAATTTTTATCTATTTTTAATGTTTCATCTTATCATCATGAATGGTGATTGGATTTGGGTACTACGCATCACATGTGTCTATACAAGAGTTATTTTTATTTTTATCAAATTCTTGATGGAAGTTTTATTCTTTTAGGAAATAATGTTTCTTATAAGACAAAATGGCTTAGTATCATTAAGATAAAAATGTTTAATGGTATAATAAGGACTCTAACAAAATTAAAACATGTACCATAACTTAAACAAAAATTGATTTCTTTGAGTGAATTAGATTCATTTGGCTATAATTTCATAGGTCAAGGTGGAGCTCTTAAGGTGTTTAAAGGTGCATTAGTTGTAATGAAGGCTCAAAAAGCTGGAAACCTTTACATATTACAATGGAGTGTAGATATTAGTCAAGAAGTTGTGGTATCTAAAACAACATAAGATCCTGATAATATATAGCATATACGATTGGGACACATTAGCAAGAAATGGTTTTAGGTATTAAAGAATCACGAGTTACTTCTTGGTTTAAAATCCTTAGATATGAATTTCTACAAGAACTATGTTTTTGGTAAATAATGTAAACAAAAGTTTAGTGCTGGAAGTCTTGTAAGTAAAGATATTCTTGAATATAATCATTCTTACGTGGAGGGTCTATCCCCTATAATTTCATATAGATTATTATTAAATTTTGTTACATTTATAGATGACTACTCTAAAAATCTATGGGTTTAATATCTTAAAAGAAATTTTTATGTTTTTATCATGTTTAATCAGTTTAGACCTCTAGTTGAGAATAAAATTAGTAAGTCAATCAAATATTTATGAATAGATAATGAAGGAAAGTTCACATACTTGGAGTTTCAAAGCTATTTCAAGGAAGCCAGGATTCAAAGGCATCAAACCACAAGCTATACTTTACATCAAAATGGGTTTGCTAGACATATGAATAAGACTCTTCTATAAGGAGTAAGGAGAATGCTCAATAATGCAAATTTGGACAAGCGTTTATGTGCAGAAGTAGTTTATACAACATGCTATCTATTAAGTCACTCACCATCAATTTCAATAGACTGAACAATTCTTGAAGTGGTAAGGATAGGTCATCCATGTCATTATTCATATTTAATTTTTTTCATAATTCTTATGCACTTAATAATAATAATCAACATTCAAAGTTAGATTTAAGATCCAAGAATTGCATCTTATTTGGGTATGTTGAAGGATATGGTGTTAAGGGATATGGAATGTTGGATCCTACTACCTAAAAAATCATCATTAGTAGATATGTACAATTTGATGAATCATCTTTTCTAAAATTAGAGGAAAAAATGAGAGGAAAATAGGAACCCGAACATCAACAAGTCAAGGTTGAAATCAAGCCATTTTTCATGTTCTGAAAAGGAGGAAATTTAGCCATTTTTGATGGTGAATATATTGAGGATATTAAAGTTTCACAATAACCTAAGGAAACACCTTCACATTAAATAACTCCACACCTAGTATTTAGATCTACACAGGTCAAACATCCCCATAGTAAGTATAATCTAAATATTTCAATTGCTTTGATTTATAATGATGGAAAATTTAGTTTTTACCAAGAAGCATTAGAAGATGGGGCTTGTGCCAAATGGAAAAAGGAAAATAAGGAGGAGATGGATGCTTTAGATAAAAATAAGTCATGGGACATAATATAACTTCCAAAAGATAGAAAACCAATTGGCTACAAATAAGGATACAAACAAAAAATAGGTGTTGATGAAAATGTTAAAAGGTACATGGATAGATTAGTGTAAAAAGGATTTTCATAGAGAGAAGGTGTAAATTACCTTGAAATATTTTCACCAGTTGATAAACTTATCTAAATTCAAATTGTCTTAACATTAGTTGCTTTACTTGATTTAGAGTTGGAATAGTTAGATGTTAAGACAACATTCTAGCATGGAGTTTTAAAAGATTATGTATATGTATATGTGTATGTGTACACACACACACACACACACACACACACACACACACACACACACACACACACACACACACACACACACACACACACACACACACACACATATTCTTGTGCCATTGTCTGGGTGACTATTTTAGGCCATACAATTATATATATACACACACACACACATGTTTTTGTGTGTGTGTGTGTGTGTGTGTGTGTGTGTGTGTGTGTGTGTGTGTGTGTGTGTGTGTGTGTGTGATTGTATGGCCTAAAACAGTCACCCAAACAATGGCACAAGAAGTTTGATTCCTTCGTAATGAGCCAAAAAATTCTTAAAAGTGAGTATGACCTTTGTATTTACTTCAAGTTCTTGGATAATGGTTTATTCATTATATTTGAATTGTGTGTTGACCATATTCATTTAGCAAGAAAAATCATGACATGAATCAATAGTTTAAAGTATTATCTAGCTAGGACATTTGATATGAAAGATCAAGGAGCAAAAGAATAAATATTAGGTATGGTAATAGATAAAGTGAATAAAATTGGTAACCTTTGGTTATCATAGAAAAGGTATTTGGAAAAAATAATAACCATATTTAATATGAAGTATGTGAAACTAATTAGTATCCCTTTTTCTTCATATTTCAAACACTCTTCAAGTTTATGTCCTAGTACTAATGAAGAAAAGCATTGTATACATGTCTCATGTAATATATTCTAGAGTAGTAGGATGTTTAATGTATGTTATGGTGTGTACAAGGCCAAACATTTCACATATAGTTGGAATTGTTAGTAGATATATGGAATATCTAGCTAAAGAACATTAGGTAGTAGTGAAGTAGGTGTTTCACTACTTGTGAGGCATAAGTAACTATTGCATCACTTATAATATAACTAGTGACTATTTTTGTGGATATGTTGGTTTTGATTTTGTAGAAGATCTAGAGAAAATGAGATCAACATCTATTTATGATTTTAAATTTGTAGGTGGACCTATTAGTTGGATGCTAAAACTTCAAAATACTATTACTAGATCAACTACTAAGGTAAAATATGTGGCTGCCTATCATGCTTACTAGGAGTCAATTTGGTTGAAGGGCTTATTGGGCAAGTTTAGAAGAAATTAATACAAAATGAAGGTATTCTGTGATACTCATTGCGCAAGTTATTTGGCCAAAAATCCATCTTATCATAGTAGGACAAAAAATATTGTAGTAAAGTACCATCTTGTCAAACAGGGGATTGATGAAGGAAAAGTAGCACTTAAAAAGGTTCACATAGAAAAATAGTCATGATATGTTCACAAAACCAATATTATTAGATAAGTTAAAATGGTGTTTGGCTTCTGTTAGCATGCATGAAAGGTGATGAGTTGGTCAATAAGATATCAAGTGAGAATCGTTACCAAAGTGGAGATTCTTAGGTATGTGAAAAGAATGTTAAATATTATATCCTTTTGTGGCATAGTTTATATTCCACTCCTCGATTCCGGGGTCTAGGGGTAAATCAAACCCCTATTTATAGGTAGATGAATTCCAGGGGATTCTATTTTCAGAAGGAATGTCCTAGTTGTCTTTTTCCACTTTATTTTTATGAGGAGGAATCCTAATGGTGCTTTGTCAATTAGGTGTATTTATCTTTGTAGAGTTCACAGGTAATATACACTATGCATTCAATTGCAATATGTTCATTTTGAATTCATAAAAGCCAGATATCTTGTAATATAGATGGTTCCTTGGCTTGCTAAGGTTTTAACACATAAATCTTGTGTTTTGTTTCATGCATATTGAGTATTTTGTCTATTCAATTACCTTTGTTATTACATTCAGTTATTTTTTTGTTATTGTAGAGTGTGTGCTTTCCTAATAGACTATAAATTTGAAGAAGCATTGATCAAATCTAAATGTTAACTTATAATGAATTTTAGATTTTCTTTTTAAAATTTGTTTTATTACTTTATTAGTCTTGTTCTATGTCTACAATTAAACTCATAAAATTCTTCTTATTAAAGTACAGAACTTCTTTATTTTAAATATATAAAACATATTAAGATTTTATTTTATTATCGTTTTAAGATATTAATGTAATAGTATACTTTACACTCCCCCCAAAAAAATCTTTCTTTTAAATTTATTTATAATTATAATATATATATATATTTTAAAATAGTAATGTGTCTTATTATTTTATAACTTATATGACATTAATTTTTAAATTTTAAGATTTTTTTTTCTTTTTGTTTATTTCTAATATAATTTAATTTGAAAAAACTTTTATTTATAAAACTTCATTTATTATTATATTATTTTAAAACTTGGGGTTGTGAAGTTTTTCCTATAACAACATGAACTTTGTGGAAGCTCACCACTACCATTCTTGTTTCTTTCATTGTAGACCTTATTGTTCCCTTTAGATGATAGTTGGTGCACGTGAGAGATGGGGCCACACTAATCCTCAATTTTGAGAAATTTTCAGAATATAAAGCTTAAATTCTATGAAAATCATCTTCCCAAAGATACTTTAGTATGGAAAACTAAAATTGTATGGCAATCCTCCTCCCAAAGTTTCTTTATCATGGGAAATATAATTCATGAGAAAATACTCCACTAATAGTAGGAGGTGTTGCTCCCTGTGTATTTTAGTTTTTTTTTCAAATTTAAATTATATATGTTTGGTTTTTAATATTTTTATTTTGAAATATTTAAAGTTTACAATTTTTTTTTATAATAGTGATAAATTAATGTGATTTAAATTTTTATACAATTAAAAAATATATATATAGATAATTTTTAACAATAATATAATATTAAATTAAACAATAATAAAATTTAATAGAAAAGTATTTTAACTTTATTTTATTTTTTTAATACTTTCATTACTTTAAAAAATAAAATCTAAAATGCAAATAAAACTAAAATAAATGTAATAATGAAGTAGTTTTTTTTAAAAAAAGTATGTCAATCTAAAAGATTTATATTGGTAAGAAACCTGTTATTGTTTTCATCCACTGTTTATATTCTAATCTTTTTCAATAATTAAAAAATAAAATAAAATAAAATAATATTCAAAACAAATGAAAAGGATAACTTACGCCAGAAAAGAGTAGTTGATCTTTATCAAAGTTGTCTATTGCTAAGTCCAATGGCGTTTTGCCTTCGTTGTCAGAGTCATTGATCAACATTTTTGTTGTGGACACCAGGAAATTTAGCATTGGAACAATAGCCTCTGAATTCCTCATATATCAGCTCTGCATTTATAACAGCCAGGTGCAGAGCATTTCTACCCTCAATGTCTACTTGTTCAATGCAATCTCCACCCTTTTCTAATATCAGTGTCACCATTTCCGCATTCCCCTCCTCCACTGCTATGTGAAGAGGGTTCTTGTTATTTTGATCCAATTTGTCAGACAGTGCACCATCCTTTTTCAATAGTATGTTTGCAATATGCAAATTTTCTTTAACGTGTTTGGTATACAACCAAGGATGAAATGGTGGAACAAGCTCCTTTAATGGAGGGATTAATGCAGCAACATGCAATGGTGTTCTTCCGAAATTATCTACTTTTGTAACAAGTTCAGGCTTTCGATCTGTAAGAATCTCAATTACATCTGTAAAAATACATATATCCCAATAAAAACAATTTAGCTATTATATGATTCATATAAAAACAGGAAAATATTGAGTTTTATGGGATTCTAAACAATAAGATAATTTCAACTGTAGTTGTTAGTGCATACCTAAAAACATAGAAAATTTAAATTTTAATACTATTTTCATAAAAAAATATATGATTTATGCTTGATTGGTCATATTTTATTTTATTTTTGACAAAGGGATTGTCTCGTTGATTTTCATAAGAAGTGGCATAAGAGGTCAGATGCTGACTATTATAAATAATCGCAAGAACTTCAATCAGTCTATCAATCCAATAACACTTTACGCTAGAAAGTGATTCAACAAGCTTGTAATTATAGTCGATTATATAAAATATGAAATAATGAATTATGCCACTTCTATATAATGTTGAAATTTGGTGTAGAATACGGGAAAATAATGGTTCAAATAATATTTTATATTTAATCAAAAGCGTATAACACTTATTTCAGGATTTTATTTATTAATTTTAAATTTAATATTTGTATAAAATTTGAATTAATATATTAAATTTATTGATTTTTTTTCATCATTTTTTTAAAAAAATATCATATATTATTAGTATTTTATTACATTTGAGATTCTTATAATTATAAAATGATTCCAAATATAATAGTGTGCTCTACTTTTAAGTAATAAATATTTTAGAAGTTTAAATAGATATTTTTTGTTGATTTTAAAACAATTAAATTTAGTTTTTATTTATTAATAATTTTTACTTGAATTATTTTAAAATATCCAAATCAAAATAGTAATGCAATTTGGTTCTTTAACTCAAATATGACAACTTTCATAACCCAAAATATTAATATAAGTTTTAGTTCAAAAGTAAAACAAAAAAATATTTTAAATGAAAATGATACTCTTTAATAAACTCTTTTGGACAAAACGAAGGATCTCCTCATGTTACCTATTTTTTTTCTTAAATTTTGAGATTCAATTGAGATATAATTTGGGTCAAAGGTGGATTTGAGCTTCTTAAAGGATAGTATGTTAGAGAAAACACATAATAAATCCAGAAAAATATTAAATTCCTACTCTAAAAAAGCAATTGATCTCTGATTTAGGTTAAAAGAGAACAAACAATAGTTTTACATTCACCTACCAATTAAGCTCCTCTTTGTTGTGTATATTTGATCTGATTAAAAATGGATGTCGTCTATCAATTGGATCTGTAGAAGCATTCTGAGAACATGTCCCCTTGGTCAATTGATGATTTGTTTGATGGAATATCAAATGATTATAAGGCTTCTTCACTCAATTGGCGGAATCTTGTTAGGTTAGCTAAGCTTGTTGAAAATGAATGGGTGATGTTTAATTTATAGTTTTTTTTTAGATAGGAAATGTATGGTTGGATTTGATTAGATATGTAGAACTAGGATTGGGTCAAAATTCTCATCCAATGAAAAGAGTTGGTTATTGAATGAGGGAGATTGAAAATGTAAGGATTTTTTTAATGAAGAATAGGATTGATCTATGCACTTGATCCTTTCCATTAGTATTTTTTGATGCGATGACTCGATCTGTTGATAGGGTTGATTTGATTAAATTTTATTTTCTTGATTGTTGATACATGGGATTCTAGATTTTCCATGGATTTTCTTATTAGTATTAATCAACTAATTAATACTATTAATTAGTTGATTAATAGGGATTTGATTATAGTGGTATTGGACAAAGTCTATGTGCAACTATGACTGATTATTTAATTGATTGGGGTAATGCTAAAATAGTAATGGATTGGCTAGAGATGTTGATGATGAGATTAATGTTACAATAGAATGTGGTGATGAAATTAAGGTATAAACTGGTGATTTTAGGGATGAAATGATGATCAGATTAGGTTTCAGAATGGAATTAAGGTTTTTTTATGGTGTAACAGGATAGAATTAGAGTTTAGTGATATTAGTGATAAAATTCTAGGATTGGATGATGATGAGAAATAATGTCGCCAATGTGGTGGAGTTTGGATGTATAATTTTTTACCTCTTTGAAAGGGTGTTTGAACTAGAGGAAGTTATGACATTTCAACTAATGTCTAAGGATAAAAATGGGTGTGGGATGCCCCTAGTGTTATGTGATAAAGACTATAAGATGTGATGCCCCCTCAAGAGTTCATACGAGGGTGACAAACATGGATGGGCTCTTGAAATGAGAATAAGGGAAGCAAATTTGAATAAAACAAGTGAGAAATGGAGAAAATTAGTTTGAATAGGTGAAAATGAGGTTCAAACTTAAAAATTGATGGTAAAATGTAGTGGTGGGAGTGAATAAATAGTGGATTGGGGGTGAAAATGGCTCATTTGCACTCTATCCCTTTAGAGAATCACATTTATGGATATTTCACTATACCTCATATTAAAATTCATAACATACCTTCCCACGATTGAGAGAGTATAACTGACTGAATGGGAGTGGACTATCAATATGTCAAGTTTCCATTTCATTATTTTGAGTTGTTTGGTCATTAATAGGGGTACAAACTCATGCAAAATGTACACACTATGAGGAAAAATTTCTTCATGGTATCTTTGTATGTGCAAAAAAAATTATGCTCTAAAATTCAATGTTTACAATTAAATTTTCATCTTTTAGATTTATAGTGTTTTAAAAATTTTGGTAGTGTTTCTAGAGGATGAGAGTCAATTTCACTATAATTCAAGTTGTTTATGTGTTTGTGACATTTTTAAAACTATCAAAATGTCTATGCAGATGTCAAAAGTTATGCCAAAGGTAGCATTTTAACCATAAATGTGGATTTCATGATGAATTTGATCGAAATGATTATGTATGCTCATTATTTCATGATTATAGTAACATCTACCTATTGTTATAGCTGAAGAGTGATGAACTATAGTGTTGGAAGTGTTCTAATAGTTGGTTTCTAATTATTTTAGATTCCTATAGGTAGTGGTTATAATACATGTGGCAAATATGCCCAAGATTAGGGTAGATAGAGCTTTTTTAACTATGTTGGTTATACACTAGAATTCACAGACCAACACATTTCACCTACCAACTAGTTAGATGATAATTACCATTGAGTATGCTTGTAGGATCTTACAGATCCTCCTACAAAAAGAGAGGATCTAATTGAGGAATGTGTCACCACTAAAAACGATGTAGAGGTTAGAGGATATGATAGGAATCCCTTATGATCAGTTAAGCAATAACATAGATGCATGTAGGTAGGGGGTTCAATATATCGATTTCCCCTAGTTCTCATGGACTTAATCAATGGCATTATAAAACCTCAAAAGACTGACTAGATTTTCTAGATGGAATTCATAGTTTGTATATTATATATGATGAAGGATGAATAGTATTCACCTAGGGTACTTGCATATTATGCTATTTGTATAGGTATCTTACATTGATTGTATACAACGATGAACATAGTATTGGTGCCTCCACTTTGTTATAGGTGTGGGATTTGGATCACATTATTGTAGAGTGGCCCATGTTTAACCTACATAACATCAAATTAGTGATGAGTTAATAAAATATGGATGGGTGGTTTTTATCGGTGTACAATGCCATTATTTGGGAAACCTAGCCTACTATAAATGAGTGATAGATAATCCACATATAAAAGATATCATATGAAGTCCATACAAGGGGATCCACTTTTACTACTTAAAGGACTTAAATTACTTAGATTATGAAATGATAAATTATTACATCATAGGGTATAAAGACTATATCATTAAGTAGTATTGGTTAAATAGGTTTCTATGATAGTTTAGCCTACAATAGGATATCCCAATTGGGTAACATGTTTTTTCTCACATATACATAGATGTTTGATAGTAGGGGCATTGGTAAACCACATAAGTGATACCGGTGATTGGACACTAGCTTAGGGTGTGGAATGGGATGATATAGTGGCCATAGTAGATACCAAAGTTGTTAATGGATATGATGTTCAATGTGCGTAACTAAGGATTGTTAGATTGGCAATGTCAGATTAGAGGGTGAGGATGTCGTAAGAGAGGATCATATAGATCATGTGGGATTTTACATGATGGAGGAGGTAATGAAGGGAGACATAGAGTGTCATTCTTATTTAGGTAGGTGGTTCTCCAAGTTAGGGTAGACGTGGTGGTAGGCAGGGGTGGATCTATGACACATGCAATCATTACATCTCTGTTGAGGTACCTAGGGCCAATTCAAATAGATTTAGATATAAGGTTTTCATTAGTAGTGGAAGTGCCTATATGAGGTGATGGGATAGGGTCAATATGACCACCATAACATCTTGATGATATAGTGTTGATTGATAGTGTCTAATGAGATAGCTACCATAGATACAGAGTTATCTATCCTAAGAGTGATATTAGAAGCTCTCATACATAGACGAAATCTTGGGGTGTAAAATTTATGTGGTAAATAGTGGATTTGTTTTTCCTGAACTCATAATTATATAGAATCTAGGGTGATCGAGATATAACTCATTTTATTATGATTTCATAGGGACTAGTGAAGATAGTCTCAAATACTCTTAGTGTGATGAGGGAGATGACTTACTATAGGAAGCTATATGATGTGATAGTACCCACAGATTAAAGAGCAACCTCTTATGTCAAGTAATTGGGTAAGTAGATAGTACCATCTTAGATAATCCATCAACACATATAGCTCCATCAACATGCTCAGTGGGGGATCCTTCTAGGATGAGCCCACCTAAAAGTCCACCTTTAGAGGGTCATAGTGAGATTTAATTTACATTATCTTTTGTGTTTATGATTTTTAGTGAGATTTATAATGATGACGTGGATATTTTATATATCTACATTTGATATATATGTTGATGATTCAATTTTTTATATCACTATCTAGTCTTATGATGTGATGGTATATAATTATATGTTAATGTTTTATTTGATGTTATGGATGTGGTATCATGGAGTTAATAGTATTTTATATGATTATATGATATGATATTATGGGATGTTATAATGTGATTAACATTATTAATTTTATGTCCTTCATGCATACTTAGTCATGTTGTATAAATAGTGATGTATAAATATGGATAGTGTGATAAGATGATATAAATGGATGGCCATGAATAAGAGGACATGCTACCAATATTCCACAAATTTCCACTTATTTGAGTAACCTAGTTTTTGATATAACACACAATAGTAGGCACCATGATATTGAAAACCATGATAATCTTGTTGTAATATGTCATAAGATTGACGCAAAAAATTAAATAAACACTAAAATAAATAATAATAAAAAATTTATGACACTCAAAAAAATCCTAAAATAAACAAACAAGATGTTTTGTCTTGAATCGTATAAAAATCCAAATGTTATATTAATGAAAATTATGCCAACTTTGATTTACCTTAGGAAATAATATATGTTAGGTGGGATGATTGGGAATGATATATCTCAATCAAGAGTGAAATTCCTTGTTTAAAATTTTTTAACATTTTTTAAATATACTAAAGACAAGATAAAATGGATTATGGATTTTTCATTTCTTCATACTTTTTTGCAGTTTTTAGTTTTTCTAACTTTTTAGGATTTTTGGATTATTGACAATATCTAGGAGCAAATGATAAGCTATTTTTAGTAGTTATGGATGGAAGTAGTAGGGGATATACATATGAAAGGATTGAAGAAGATCCCTCCAAGGACTACATTTTGTGTGCTTGATTATCCATGTGTTATTATGATTTTCTGCTATAAAGAAGCTATGATCCTCATGTATAAGCATAACATGTTCTAAAAAATTTTCATCCATGTCCTCATCAAAGTCAAAATAGGAATGTAGATAAGAATGATTGTATAGATATCAAGATTGTAGAAGATGGCTAGTGTGGGATCGAATAGGATGTCAAATGGAGAATGCATTGAATCTTCTCCCAAGTACAGGGTACTTGCAGATAATAGTTGAAGCTCTTCGTGTGAAAGTTATTTAGGTACATGATTTTCATTAGCTATTAAAGATCGTGGCCATGTTTTGTGGCCAAATTTTCGGCTCTTAAACTAAACTTGGAAATGATTACATAAGGACCTAACTAGTTAGGCTCAAACCTACCCTACTTTTTGTAGTCTTGGTTGGTGTTTTGTTGATTTTCCTTTGGAATAAGATCACCAATTTCAGATTCCCTATATTTGATACACTTATTGTAGATCTTACAGAGTGTATTTTGATATGTCTTCAAATGGTTAAGTGTGTTGAGCCTTTTCTCATCAATAAGTCCCATCTCATGAATCCATGTCACTTTGTAGTCTTCATGCTTGATTAGTTTCTACAAAGAGATCAATAGAGACAATAGCTCCATCTCAATGATTAAGATGGATTTAGATTTGAACACTAAATAATAGGTTTTGGATCATGTGGTTGTGCAGATGCTTGTACAATAAGCCTAAAAGGAAAGATAAAGTTGTAAATGAGAATCCTAACCTACATCATTAATGATATTCTTGATAATTTTAGTGATAGTGTTTTTAGATACTTTGGCTTGGCCAACGTCTTATGGATAATAAAATTTGGACCATTTTTTTTATTTGGAATCAGATACATAAGGATTTGACTTAATTTTTATTTAAATATATGTTGTTGTCAGTGATGATGGTGGAAGTAATTCCACAATGTCAAATGAGGTAGTTAAGGAAGAACTTGGATATTTATTTTCATGTTACAT
>JARHVA010002549.1:372500-420000 GCA_037957365.1 Torreya grandis | reverse complement strand
TTTTAATGACGAATCATTGTTATAGTATTTGGGGTCATACGAGAATCACCCTTCCTTCTATCATAAGAATAGACTTGCTCATGCCACCTCTACTCATGCTTATTTGAGTTGAAAATTATATTAGATTCCAACATGATACATCAAATACTATTCAATTGGCATAGTTCCTCACAACGAGATCCAGTTTTGTAAATAAAGAAATGTTCCAATACATCTATGGAATAGTTAAAGATCTGTGACTAGTTCTACTTATTTGAATGATGCAAGATGATGAAGGTAAATCCTATCGATAGTTCCTTCATGATTGTCTCAAACTATTTTATTGGGATTATTAATATATACCTTAAATTGACCCTTTAGTGGTAATGCATAACATATTATTGTACCTAGATGCAAAACCAATTAAATAAAAGATTCAAAAAATGCATCCTAAAGTAGCATTATTGGTAAAAGAGGAAATTCAAAATAATGAGTTATTTCACTTCCCAAATGGGTGTACAACATTTTACCTATTAAAAATCCTAAATGAGACATTCATTGTTGCACTGATTACCAATAATTAAGAAAGTCTTGTTTAAAATATGGCTTTACATTAGCTATTTTTGATATCGTTGTCACTTATAAAGTTGGATATGAGACATTTTCATTAATGGATGAATTCATAGGATATAACTAAATAAAAATTAAATCCACAAATCAATAAAATATGGCATTTACTACTTCTTTGGATATGATTTTCTATAAAATCATGTTTTCTGGGTTAGAGAATGTATGAGCAATATATCAAAAGTCAATGACTCATATATTCCATGACTTTATAAATCTAAACATCATTAGGAACATGCTACTATTTTATGATAGATATTTTAGTGCTTTGCGCAAGTTTGATGTTTAATTAAATTTGAAAAAGTGTGTTTTCAGGGTTTCTTTAGAAAATATATAAGGATAAATTATTTCTTAGTGAGGCATTGAGTTTGATCCAAAAAAATTTAAATCTATTATCTAAATGCCACAACTAACCAATCTCAAATAGTTATGGTGCTTAGAGGACTGAAGTCAGGTTATTAGATGCTTCATAGCTCAGTTGGATAAAAAAATCAATTCCTTTCACATGTTTTCTAAAAAAGGGCACAAAATTTATATGGGATGATTTATGTCAACAAATATTTGATAAAATCAAAACGTATTTATCAAATTGACTAGTACTCATGCCTCATTTTATGGATAGACCATTAATTATTTATATCTCAACTACTGATGAGGCCCTTGATGCCCTATTATCATAATATGATCATGATCACAAATAATGTGAAATATATTACATTAGCTACCAGTTGGTTGATTATGAATATAAATAGTTAGTAATGGAGAATTTATGTCTAGCCTTGGGTTTTGCTACTCAAAATCTGCAACATTACTTTCTAAATAATGAGGTCCATTATACAGTTAAAGAAGATCCATTAAACTTCCTTATGAATAAAAATCACTTCATTATTTGTATTGAAAAATGTGTAATACAACATACATAGTTTGATCTTAAATTCATATCCCAAAATTCAATAAACGGTCAACTTATAGTTGACTAGCTAGTTGTGGTTCCCTTACTGAATCTCTTTTTTCCCACATAAGCTTTCCATGATGAGTTTGAGGAATATATTATATCTGGTAATCCATGGATAATGATCTTAAATGGATCCAGATGTAGGACATGAGTAGGTAATGGCATTGTATTTAAAACCCTAAGGGAGAATATATACATTCATCATATAAAGGCTCTTATTACACCAAAAATATAGCCTAATATGAATCCTTGATACTTAGAATATACATATCACACAATATTCATATAATGGACATCCACATTTTTTTGATTCTCTATTTATTTTTAACCAGATTACAAATCATTAACAAAACAAATAAAAACATCTTCTCCCATACAAAGAAATGGTGGATCAACTCCCAAAGACATTCAGTACATTTTCTATTAATATTATTCCATGTAAAGGTAACATCCATGCAAATGCCATGGCCAGTGTGGCATCCTTAATGCCTTTTTACATTGGTGATGATCATATTAAATTTAACATATGGCATTTCCATGATCCTTCCATTTCTATAAAACAAATGTATGCCTTAGGCATTCTTGTTATTATTTGTAGTACATCAAACATGGAGTGGTACACTGATATTTATAATTTACTCTATAGATCTTATCCACCAGACCCCTTTATAGAAAATCATAAATATAAATTACAATCTAAAAAACATCATCAATTCATTGTTGGGAATGATTTTTTTCAAACTAAGTTTTGATGGGTAGTTACTATGATGCTTAAATGAAGATAAAGCTACATTACACTCTTAGAAATGCATGATATCAAATGTGGTGGTCATTTCATTGGATGGGCCATGTTTGAGAACCTATTATGTCAATGTTAATATTGGAATACCATGGAACAAGAATGCTTCAAACATGTATAATTGTGTTTATAATGCCAAATACAATAATATGACTCGTTCACCATCACTTGAGTTACTATTAATTATTTCACCATTGCCATTTTCCTTATGGAGTTTTGGTTTGATTATCAAAATCAATCTGGTATTCATTGATGGACATAAATGCATCATTATATGTTAAAAATATTTTACAAAATGGGTGGAAGCCATTCCCCTTGAGTTTACCACAAGGGATGACATATGTAGGTTTTTAATGACCAATATTATTTCATATTTTTGCATTCCCTTAGCTATTATTTTTTAATAATTGATCATCATTTAAAAATAAAATGGTTAAATTATTTTCAAGTAATTAAAAAATTAAACATAACTTTTCTACACCTTATAACCTACAAGGTAATGGGCAAGCAAAGGCAAAAAATAAAACCATTGTCAAGATAGCTAGAAAGATATTTGAACATTATAGTATTGATTGGCACTAGAAAGTGGTGTATATTTTGTGGTCAAACTACACTAGTGTTTTCACACCCATACAAGTTACACCTTATTTCTTGTATATGGTATAGGGTTAGTTTTACAAATTGAGCTCGAAATACCTTCTTTACATGTTTATCTCAAAGACATCATAAAATATAATGAATAATTTTAAAAGAGATTGTATAAATTACAATAATTAAGTGACAAACACACATAGGCTACCAAACACCTCCACATCTACCAAGATCATGTTAAGTAAGCATAAAATAAAAAGGTTTGGCCACATGACTTTGATATGGCTGACCTAATACTAAAATAGAATCAAAAGAAGACCACTATTAAAAATGACAAGAAAGGAAAATTCAAACCTATTTGGTTGGGACCATTCATAGTTCTATTAAATTTTGGAAAAGGTGTATATTGCAATGCTACACTTGAATTAAAACCTTTAAAAAGTACAATGAACATTATGCACTTGTATAAATGTGTTACATGATATATTTAAAATATCTCAAAAAATATTAGACAAACACCCCAAAAAAAATTAAAAAATTAAAAAATCCAAAACACATTTTTCATCACCTACATGTTCTATTGCTTCTTTGGCATCTATGTGTTAGTTTCATGTTGAGGGATATCATATCAGTTACTTCTATATACACATATACATGCATACAAATATAGATTATTATATACACTTTATGGGTGTTAGGCTTTCCTCCTATTCATGTTTCCAAGATGTTGAGAGTATCTATCTTCTATGAACTTGATACTTCCAAGTTAGATCATTTTATGGTCACATCACATTATCAAGATTGGGATCTTGTGTAATTACACATGACATATCCATGTTTATATCTTATATATGTTACTTGATATTTTATGCACTTGAAATTTTTTACTAACACATTTTATCCATGAGATACTATGACATGTTTAATCTATTTGCTTATATTTTTCCTTTATATACTTCCTTAAGTGTTTTGCCTTGTTATTGTCTTGCTTGTTTGACCATTTCAATGTTATCCATTGTATGTGGCACCTATGCCTATGTTTTCCTTCTTGGACATTTTTATATGACATTCCTTGCTTTTCATAAATTTGACTAAGCCATGACCATTCAATTTTTAGGCATCTGAACATGCACCTTGTTTGCAATATTCTAATACCCTTATTTGTTGACTTTTTTTAATTGATCTTATGTGTGTGCTTGCTTGCTTGCTTAGATTATATTGTTACTATATAGATAATGTCATGATGTTTATCATGCATATTATGCCTACATGTGATCACATTGGTTCTATGTGTTTCAATGCTATATTTACCTAGACATGTTCCTTCTATATGATACATGGTTACATTCACATAATTTATAGTTGTGTTACTTTTATAAGGTGGGGTAATTCTCAATTAATATTTTTATCTCACCTCAAATAATGGGCTTATTATTGGAGGCATGTTTTGGAATAATGTAACACACACTTGGTACAAGTCTCAAATTCAATGGGGCCATGCTTTGGAAGCATGTTCTCCACACTCATTCGATATTTGGTACTTATATTAGTTTTTAGATTATATAGGGGCATGTCATATAGACATGGATTCTACACATTAATAGTTTTTATATTCATTAGGGGCATGATTAGGAAGTGTAGACACCTAAATCTGGCCATCGATAATGTCTAATCAAGTTTTTAGCTAATTTCCACCAAAAATGCACAATTTGGCCTAAAAATACTAAAACACTCTAAATGATGTGAAACTAACATATTCAAGTGCCAATTTTGGCCAGGGTATCCCTAAATGGGGCAATGCAATTTATGGGACAACTAACTTTGATCATTTCATTTCGAGTCAAAATGCCAAATTTGCACCTAGGTGCCCTAGATTGCTCTTCCCTATCTAATATTTTGCACAAGATGCATGCCTTTGTTACTTGTTATTGGTAACATCCTAAATGATAATATGGTTCCAACTCATCTGACATTGCCTTCCAATTTCAATCCAGTCAAATTTGGACCAATAACAAGACATTGTTATCAATTTGAGTAATTTGTGCACAAAATGCTTAATCATGTTTAAGAGATAATTAAACTAAATCAAGGCCTAATTAATAATTCCATGGAAACTTGTTGAATAATTATTTTTAGAAATGAATATTGAATATCTACATCATCAAGTGACCTCATTTCTTGGGAAGACATCCCTAAGCCATAAATGCCACAAATATCATGATTTGTGCCTCCCATGCCTCATCAATGCCTCCTATGATACCCTCCATGCCTCTTAATTTCCCCATATTCCAATGTCATGATGAGTATAATTAAAAACTTATTTTCAAAAATTGAATTAATCCTCAACAACAAATCTCATTCTTGAGATAGACGGTTCAGGTTGATTGTAGACATTCTAAAAAATCTATAAATAGGGAGGCCATCAACATCATTTCTAAGTTATTTTGGTGCAAAGTTAAAATGCAAAATTATCTTTAATAATCCATTTCCATTAGTGTTAACATGTCTAATTAATTCCAATCCAATCCAAGCCACAATCCTAAGGTGCCAAGGAGAGATGGAGGTAGCCAAGCTTCCATTGCCAAGGACTTCATGAGCACAAGCTAAGCAAACCACCACTACAATGGCATTTGGAGCATCCATGGAAGGTGAAGGAACTATTTTGTTTTCATTCCTTAATTTTTAGTTGTGTTTTTCATTTTCTTTTGTTAACTAATCTCTCCCTAGTGTCTAGGCCTAGATATGTTATGTTGTTAGTGTGTTTATTTTATCTTGTTTTCATTTTAAACTAACATTATATTGACCATCCTCTCTTGAGTCAAATTCCTAGATCACATAATGGCATGTATAGTGGGATTAGACAAATCTCACACCTAAAGGAGATCATTTTTCAACTATAAAATATTTATTTGGGCCCTTAAAACTCTTTTAAATTGATATTCTAGCTTTATTTTTCCATTTTTACTTGCCATGATTTTACTCAGTAACCGACATCAAAAAGTAAGACCAACAATAGTTACATATACTACTTGATGTCAATTAGCAAAATTGACATTGGTTAGATCTCAATTAGCCAAAGTAACCAATGTTGGTGGCAATAACTAATGTTGGTCACCATGTTTTTTTGAAAATAGAAAATCGACAGCTACATTTTCAATGTTCATTGTTTCAAACTCAAAAGAGCTTCAAAACTAAAGGACATACTAACAATTTTGCTATGGAACTAAGCTTAGCATTTTCTCAAAACATGTTTAGATCACCTTTTGTATGCTTAAAAATCAATTAATAACCTTATTTTGGGTGTTTAACAAAAGATTTAGATGTTTTTGGTGAATGTTTTTTAAGTTTGCAACTAAGACCAAGGGGTCAGATGAACACCACCAAATCTTTCATGTTGGGCTTAAAATTGAACACATTTATCAATTCTTGTTTTCAGTAGTTGTTTAATAAAATTTTGTTTATAAAAAAGAGGAATGTTATGTGTATTCTCTTCCATTTGTCCCCTATAAGGAACCCTTAGAATCAAAAGCGCCATTCCTTTTGCAAGCTACCTAGTTTAAGGCTTAGAAATAAAATTATCTAAAGCACTCCCCAAGAACTTGTCAAAGTTTGTGTGACCTTGAAAATGACCCTAAAGTCTTTATATTTTATGCTTTATTTATTTTCATGCAAAATTGGCTTACGAGGGGGATGTCATTACCTCCCATGAGTTCTTTAGGGAAGTGTTGACCTAGGGTTTCACCTCCTGGCATTGACTTCATTTGGCTCCTTTAGAGTTGCACATAGGATGTATCTGCATTTGGACATCACACTATACTAGGCAAATAATAGGATGTAGTGGTTGTAAATAAGACTAAACCTTTTTAAAACTAGCTAATACCATGGTTAGCTAATTTATGTGCTTTTCTTTTACATCATTTGATGTGAAAGTCATTGTGCAATTGATTCCCCTACAATGATCGAAACCTTGCTAGTTTAGTCAACCCCATTTTGCCATACCCTTTCTAGGACTTGGATGATTATACTTAGTGTATTTTTATTGTTATTTTCTTGGTGTGATTTGAGACTAAAACTTGTTTATTTGTTCAAAATCCATGTCAAAACAATGTGTTTGAGTTGTGAAGGGTAGTGTTATGCTGCCCAAATCATGTCAAAACATTTCGAGCCTTTTAAAGTCTTTGAAACATAACATTGACCACATTATTCAAGTATCTTTATGCCATTAGACTACTTAATTTGTTTCAAGACTTTTTTACCATTATATCAAAGCCATTTGTTTTAAACCATTTTGTGTATACCATTTAGACCTTTGTCTTGTGCCATTATGTTATCCAATCTTGTCTAGCTTGTTCAGTCGAATCCTAGTTTTCAACATTGAGTTTTCAATTAGACTTCTTATGTTTGGATTCAAACATTGACTAATTTATATTTAAGCCTCAATTCATGGGGCCAATACATAGATATTTCTCTTTTGGGTTGCATAATTTCAGTTAATCGATTACCTAAATTTGAAAACTATTGATGGTTTGTTTGTTTAAAGCCTATCCTCATCATTATGTGTGCCTTTATTTGGGAGAACACAACCTTTTTAAAAGATCCATTTTTCTTATGCCTTATGCTAACTAATCATGTTTATGTTTGATTTTTTATCCCAAGTCTATGTCGAAGTTATTTCTAAGCTAGTTAGATTAAATCAAATCACATCAACCTTTGATTCAAGTCTAGATTTTGACGTTATTTGGCCAAAATTCCTAGCACATGCCTATTTGTTTAATCTTAGATTTTGAATCCACATTTGGACAAAAGACCTAGTAACTCAAATGTTCTCTTTCCTAGTTTAGGCCTTGTTTGGAACACTTTGACCTAGACCTTTGACATGCTAATTTTTATTCATATGCTTGACCTTTTATGTGTATGACATTTGATGTTAGATATTTGACGTTAGGCTATTTTATACCAAGTAATAGAACAAATCATTTTGGAGATACATCTCCACCTTCAAAACCATATTGGAGACACAACTCCACCCCTCCGACCAAGTTAGACCAAGTTTGAACCATTTCTCCTTAGGACATAGTTTTTTAGAGTTCATAGAACTATAAGTGTTTTTTTAGAGATTTCATCATTTATGTGAATATGTCTCACTACACTTATGGTGGAGTCACTTACAATCTAACTTATGATATAATGGCCACACAAAATGACTTTTATGGCTTTTTTCAAGACCTCAATGATGCTAATATGGTTTGTGAGTCAAATTTATATCCACCTCATATTAATCGTTCATGTGAACAAAGTCATGAAGTAACTTATGATCCAAACCAAGACCATGATTGGTATAAAGAGGCTTGTGAAGAGGACTTTGAAGACCCAACTATGGATAATGTTGTTTGGGATATGAATCCATACCTTCTTTACAAAAATTAGTACATGGAACACTGTCAGGAGCCAGCTTATGATCCAATTCATGATTAGGATGATATGGTTTATAAGGAAGACATGGATGCTTTGGCTTATGTGAGTAACCAAGTTCCACCACATCATACCATTTATATTTTAGGACCACAATATTGCACCATTGCCATACCAAGACCTCATACTTTGGTTTGTGTAATTAATCAAGATCCACAATGCCCCTTCATCATTCTAGGACCAAGTCCTTTGGCTTGTACAAGCAATCAAGCCCCACAACTACCTATCATTACTATCTCAGGACTTTGTGCTTTGGTACATGTGACTAATCATGCTCCCCAAGGCCCTACCATTATCTAGCCATAAGTCATTCCTCATCTAGTATTAATCCCATCTAAACCTCAACTGATCCAATTCATCAAATACCAATTTGTGTTCAAAACTGGTATTTTCCAACTCATTGGAAACCAAGGCCAAGAGAACCAACCAATCCGAGATGTTTATATTGAAGAAATCATTTGTGATAATTTAACCTATGATAAATTGCCTATTGATCCTATATTAGTATTTGAGGAGTCTCACTCTGATGAGCTAGTCTTTACTGAGTCACTTCTTAATGATTATAACCACCTTTAAGTAAATCATTACCTCAACTATATGCCTATTTTTCAAGAGCCTCCTATTGACAATATAGTCTTTAAGGAGTTATCTCTTGACCATTTTACCATCCTAGAGGAGTCTCACTTTGACAAACTAATATTTGCGGAGCCCATCATGCCGTTACAGGTTGTTATTTATCCAATACTGAACATTCAACAAGACATCATTGTAATAGAGTACCCATTAGATAAAGAATTAGAGTTAGAGTTAGGTTTTATTCTTGAATCAACATCATATTTAGCATCAAAATTAGAATTAGCATTATATTCAGAGTCCCTTGAGTTAGAATCAAATTTAGAAGAATAATATATTCATGGTTGTTCTAACATTGGTTATGCATGCCTTGTAGATCAATTTGAATACAATTTTTATCCTTCTATAATTTTTGAGGATGAATACTTCAGCTTTGGCACAAGTTATCCTAGTATCTTCTACAAAGATTATGTAGCCTCTCCCCATTCCATTACCATTCCACAGGCCATTACCATCAACCAAAATAGCCATATCATTGACATTCCATCTCCCAAAAGTGTTGATTGAGATTGATAGAATCATAATTTGTTGAATTGCATCCATGGTGACATAGTAGTTGAAGAAGATTAAGGAGGTCAAGACAACATTCATGTAGAATAAGAACACTCTCCTATTGAAACCTTTTCAGAGGTGCTATATGACAATCCAAATCATAACTTAACATCTTCTAGTGAAAATTTTTTAGAAGCACTAGAAGACAATCAATGTCAAAATCCAATATTCATTAGTGAAAGCTTCTTGAAGGTGCTATAGGTCAATCAAGACAAATTCATTGGTGAAAATATTTTTGAGTCATGAATAGCTGAGTACAAAATTTCTTCACTATTTGATGAAGATCAAATCAAAATCACTTCTAATCTACAGTCTAATCAGATGGTAACTCCTCTCAAGAACAAACAATAAAAAAATTTGGTTGTCTTATTGAGATAAAAAGTCTTCAACCCCACCATAACCAAAAATATATTAAATCTAGCATCAACAACATTACGTGTGATTGAAATATCTAATCTTCATTTATTTCCCCACCATTACCCTTTTCATTATCATCTATCATTCCATTTCAAAATCAAACCTACCATACATTATTTATCCTCGTTTACTATCTATAGCCACACTTTGCTTTGTAAAGGCTACAAAAGATACCTTGTCTTGATGTTTGAAGAAATTAGAATCAATGACCAATGAAGATCATAAAATCATTCTTAATCAAATTTGTAGGCCATTCTTGATAGAGTAGCTATTCAGACGAGGTGTGGGATAGTAATTAACATGATCAAGTATTTTGTTTGTATCATTTTTTGACTAGGACATGCTTCTCCCCATCAGTAGGAACAAAAATAAACAAAAAATACACCTTGGCCAACAACATGTACCATAACATTTCACATTGTCATACCATTCCCATTGTTACATATCAATTTTCCATTGTCGAAGATCATATCCATTCACCCCATCACTTTGGGGAAACCCTCTAACCACTCTATCCAATCTCTCTAGACCATCATTATCTATATCAATACCATGTCATCCTATCATTCTATTCCTATTTAGACCAAAGCTTATTTTTAGTCATCCTACCCAATCCTATTTTTATCTTGGTTCATTTGGTTCTTTTGACACCTTTTTGTGGGGGGATTCTGATCAAGTTTCAACAATCAATCCAATCCATGTTTACAATGATAGTCTATGAAAGTAGTGTGACAATTAATTTGGCAAGATATCTTTCATTTTCCATCCTATATCACATTTGTTTAGGTGAACTTGATTATAAATACCAATGGGCAAATCAATGTTTAACTAGTCTTGCTACTAATTATAACCACCTATGGGAAAATTAGTATCATTGACCTATGCCATAGTATCCTAGTTATAACTGACTATGGGAAAACTATGGGAAACACTTGTTTATCATGTATTTCCACATCACCTTGCCATTACTATTTTTATTTTATTGGCCATTTACCAAATTTGAGAACTTGTTGGGACCTAGTTGGTTTTTCCCTGCCTTTTATGTCGATGGAATTAATATGACTTGAATCCATTTCAAGACTATGTGGGTCATGCTCAATTCATGTTGAAGTCACCTCAGTCCCCCTTCCCATACACTCATTATTTTTTGATTAGGTATCTTGTCATTCTCAAATGAGTTAAGATACCTCAAAATGCTAAAAACATTCATAATACTTCAAAAATACCAAAAATATTTGTCTTTTCTAAGCCTAGTCATTTATCCTCTATCTATATTATTGTGACATTTTAATTTTTAGGATGCTTTATTTTGATTTTATTTTTAGGTTTTTTATTTGTTTATTGTATTTCAAGTTGTTTGTTTGTTTGTTTATTCATTTGTATGTTTGTTTGCTTTTAGGACTATTGCCTCAACTCAATCTATATGCATTCATTGCGTGATTCCTTGAGCACATTGTTCTTGAGTCCATCCATATTCATATGTCAACATTGTCGTCATGTTTTTTATCATTGGTGCATTGTTTTCAAGTTTTTATTGGATTGAGAGTCAGTGTTTACATATATTTTAGATAAGTCTTCATGGTGTTCTATCATGAAGCCTACCATCACATGTTATAGCAAAAATTAGCTTCACAAAGGTCTAAAATCAATGGAGATGTAGAATTTTATCCTTGGCACCTTGGAAAATCCTTCCATCCCACCTTGATCAAATCAGCCCAATGACCATTCTAGTTGTATCATTGCTAATCAAGATGAGCATCTCCTCATTGGTAGGTATAACTGAATCATTCTATTAATCAATCTCATTCCTCTATCCATATCATTCATCATTTTATGCCTGCTCATCTTTAATCTATATTCTAATTTATATCCTTGAGTTATGCTTGTTAATCATCCATGACTGGGGCACAATCATCTTTAGCCAATCTAGGTCCTCTTAATGATTATAACTGCCTATGGGCAAATCATTATTTTGAATTTTATACCTAATTATAACCACCTTTGGAAAAATTGACATCATTTTTACATAAATTCATGCAATAATTTTATCATTTGGATTAATCTTAACCACAAATTAATTCTTCCTTTCTTCTTATTTCTTTTTGAGGGACCATCCATCAACAAATGTGATGACCACTCCCTCAATGGGGCATCATCATAAGCTTCTCAAAACCATTTGGAGCTTTGTTATTTAAACATCATCTTATTTTTGGCACATATGCCATCTCTCATTTTTTTAATACTACATTGATGTGCTTATATCTTATAGTGCCTTCTCAAATAGGGGTAAATTATAGACACCTAAATCTGGCCACCAATAACCTCCAATCAAGCTTTTGGCCAATTTTCACCCAAAATGCACATTTTGGCCTAAAAACACTAAAACACACTAAATGATTTGAAATTGACATATTAAAGTGCCAGTTTTGACTAGGGTATCCCTAAATGGGGCAATGTAATTTATGAGCTAGCTAACTTTGATCAGTTCATTTTGAATCAAAATGCCAAATTTGCACTGAGGTGCTTTGGAATGCTCTTCCCTATCAAATATTTTACACAAGACACATGCCTTTGTTATTTTTTATTGGTAACATCCTAAATGTTAATATGGTTCCAATGCATCTAACATTGCCTTCCAATTCTAATCTAGTCAAATTTTGGACTAATAACAAGACATTCTGATCAATTTGAGTAATTTGTGCACAAAGTGCTTAATCATACTTAAGAGCTAATTAACCCAAATCAAGGCATAATTAATAATTCCGTGAAACTTGTTGAATACTTATTTTTGGAAATGAACATTGAATATCTGCATCATCAAGTGACCTCATTTCTTGGGAAGACATCCCTAGGCCATAAATGCCACAAATATCATGATTCATGCCTCCCATGCCTCATCAATGCCTTCCATGATGCCCTCCATGCCTCTTAATTTCTCTAACTTCCAATTTCATGATGAGGATAACTACAAACTTAATTCCAAAAATTGAAGTAATCCTCAACCACACACCTCAATCCTGAAATGGATGGTTTAGGTTGATTCTAGACATTCTCAAAAATCTATAAATGGAGAGGCCATCAACATCATTTCTAAGCTATTTTGATGCAATGTTATAACATACAAATATCTTCAATAAGCCATTTATACTAGTGTTACCATGTCAAATTGATTATGATCCAAGCCAAGCCATAAGACAAAGGTGTCAAGGAGAGATAGAGGTAGCCAGGCTTCTATTGCTAAGGACTTCATGAGCACAATCCAAGTAAACCACCAATACAAAGGCCTTTGGAGCAGCCAAGGAAGGTGAAGGAATTCTTGTGTTTTCACTCCTTTGTTTTCAATTGTTTTTGACATTTTCTTTTGTTAACTAAGCTCTCCTTAGTGTCTAGGCCTAGAGATGTTATGTTATTAGTGTGTTTATTTCATTTTGTTTTCATTTTTAAACTAACACCATACTAACCATCCTCTCTTGAGTCAAATTCCTAGATCACAGGAAGCATTCTCTCAACATTTATTTAGTATAAGGTACTTATATCAGTTCATAGATTCAATGGGGGCATGCTTTGAAAGCATGTTCTCCACAACCCTTTTTCTATATGTAGCATACCTAGATTATAGTGGGAGCATGTTTTGGAAACATGTCCCCCACATAAGTACTTATATAATTTTTCAAATTCATACATCTATAATGGATGCATGTTATCATAACATGCTACTCAAACTTAAATTTTTTTAATATAAATTCAAACAAAACATGAATCTGAGTGAGAGAAATATTTCTGAAAAATTAAATGGGTGGGATGTAATAGTCAAATTACATGGAGAGGAAGAGGATGATGATCTCGATTCATCAAAGCTTGATTGTTGAGGAGTGTGGTTTTTATGCACACTACTTTGGTAGGGAGAAAATATCTATGGGTTTTATCTGGAAGTGACATCATTTGGCATCCTATTATCTTTGTCCATTTTTCAAAAAATGACCCTTCGAATCTATTGTAAGGAGTACTAGATGGTTATCTCTTGATTTAGGAGATGCATTGGTCATTTTGATATTTTTATGGACCTGAAGTCTGCAAGTCTTTGATTACTCACTATAGTTTTATGTGGTGGAATGGTTTGTTTGATTTTTGTAGTCATATAAAATGCAAAAAATGGGTAACTTGAGCGTGGATAATGACACCCAAACCTTAGGAACCTCTTACTTGCTCTCATAACCCTCTTAGGCTTATTTTAACTAATTTTCAGTCAACCATATCCTTCCAAACTCCATCCTAGCTCACCTAGACTTTTCTTTCCAACACAAATCAATCCCCTCATGTCCCATCTACTTAGGATAGTAGCATGACACTTGGACTATAGCATCAATGCCACTCTTATCCACTTTCAACACTCCTATCCAAGTGTAATTTTATCCCTAATGATCAATCCCTTTCAATTACCCATCTTATCCTTATTAGCCTAATGAGATCATGTTTAACCTATGACCAATAGATCCATATTAAAACCCATTCAAAGATCATTTATAAAGGGTTGGAAATTATCACTAAGAAAGAAATAATATAAATGAGACTACTCAATAAATGTTTCCTAGTCTCTATATACAACCAACAAATACACTTACAAGCTTATTCAAATATTTACACTAGTGCCTAACCATCTCAAGCACATCCAATTTAACATTTGACATCTTAAAAAAACTATTGCATAAAGAACATCAAGTGGGAGAACTACATATGACTTGATCCCTCTTTGGAGTATTGGTATGTAAGCAATACTCCCACACAAGGGGTGTGGATACACATCTAGTGAATCTTAAAGACACTAACACAAAGCCCCCTACCAAGAAAGATGCATATTCAGAATAATCAAGAAAGATGCATTTTCGACTTCGTGGTTCCAACTTAGTTCTGTGTTTAATATGAACCAAAGCAAAACAAACACATCCAAACACTTTCAAGTGTTTAACTTTGGGTTTAAACCCATACCATGCCTCATATGGAGTTTGTCCCAAAAGTGCAACTGTGGGGGACCTATTTCCCAAATACACTGTAGTACCTATGGCTTCGGCCAAAAACTTATCATCAAGCTATTTATAGTACAACATGGCACATGTTGTGCCCTCTAAATTTCTATTCATTCATTCAGACACTCCTTTTTTTTGTGGAGTATAAGCATTACTATATTTTTGATGAATAACATGTTCTCGACAATAATCTGAAAATTCATTAGAGGTATACTCACCTCCATTATCTGAACGAAGAGTGGCCAAATGTGAACCTGTTTCTTTTTCGACTAAGTGTAACCAATCAAAAAACTTATTGAAAACTTTAGATTTGTTTTTCATAAAGAATACCCAAGTCATCCTAGAAAAGTCATCAATAAACAACACAAAGTATTTACACCCACCAATGGATGACTTTTTCATGTCACATACATCACTATGAACTAACTTTAAACATTTGTTAGCTCTCCAAGATGACTATTTAGGAAATTTTTCCTGATTTTGTTTGCCCAAAACACATGACTCACAAAGAATACTATCTTTGCAAAAATTGGGCAACCCATTCACCATACTATATCTCTGCAAATCCACTAAAGAGTGGATATTCAAATGTCCATAGTGGAGATGCCATAACCACTATGTAGACATAGTACCTGTACCTATGTCAACAACTGTTGCAAGTTCTATATTGGGAGGAAGCACCTTACAATACAATCTAACCAAGTTTCCATCTTCATAGCCTATATACATTGTTTTATAATCATCCTTCACTGAATTGATGTAAATGAGCCCATTTTCAAGCACAATTTGATAACCTTTATTTTGAATAGTTAACAAAGAAAGTAAGTGTTTCTTCAATGTGGGAACATACCAAACATCCTCCAAGTATTTTATAGACCCATTAGGAAGAAGAATCTGAATAGATCCATGTCCTAGTGGTGTATGCATAGACTTATCTGCTAAGGCAGCTGGAGAGAGAGAAGCTTCCTTATAAGACCAAAATAAATCTCTCCTAAATGTCAAGTGTTTGGTTACTCCTGTGTCTAAAACCCATACATCTATGAGCTCATCTCTAGCCTCATTTTCAATATAATCAATGTGCCCAAAAGTAGTGAATGTAGATTCATGGGCAACATTACTAGATTCATCATAGTCATGATTGGCATACTAAGCAGAGTTAGTCTTAGTTGCTTTTTGTGGCCTTTGAATTTTATCAAAAGGAATCCTACATTATGAGGCAATGTGACCAAATTTTCTACATCTATGACATTGAATGTCTGATCTACCTCGACCTATACCCCTATATGAGTTGTGACCATGTCCTTGATCACTTGTTTCATGTGAATGTGATTGATTAGATTGTTGATTATTTGAATGACCCCTACCTCTATTTTGATATCTACCTCATATGTAACCTTGACCCCCTCTATAACGGTTTCCTCTATTGTTTTGATGCCCAGATGAAGATGAACTAGGCTTTGACTCTAAAACATGGGCTTCTTCGGTTTTCTTGGATTTATTGGGTAGAGAGAGGTCATGTTGGATGAGAAACTCAGCCAACTTATCAAAGGTTATTCCTATGATCTTGTTAGAGACATGCAACATTTCAAAAAAATTCTTATAGGACCCTGGTAGTCCTTTCAAAGCAGCAGTAACTATGAGGTCATCATCTAGTTTTCCAAAACCAGCCTTAGTGTACTCAGTAGTGATATTTTTCAAATTAGACATATATTCTCCCATATCCCCATCTTCATCTAATCACAAAGTAAACAACTACATATGAATATCTATCTTCTTATGCTTAGGTTTCTTATCATACAAATTTGACAATGTTTTGCATGCAGTGTAACTATGAGGAGAATTTTCAATATGAACATAAGTATCATGAGTACAACAACATTTAAGTTGATATTGGCTTAAATTATTTTTCAACATTTATTTTATTATGTATGTAAACACACATATCAGTTTGCGTTAAATGTAAATATCTAAAAATTACCTTCAAGAATTTATCATTTATTAAATAATAAAAATTTAATATGCTTTTGTATTTTTAAATTATTAGTTTAAAATAGACATTATTGATACTTTATGTCAAATTTTGATGGCTCATGTGTCGTCTCTCAGTGCCCTCAAACTACCCTTTATTTCCTCATCAATGTTCTTCATTTTTTCCCTTTTTTGGATTGTTTATATGCCCCTGACATGGGGTTGTTGAGTTCATTTTAGATATAGTGTACTCATCCCCTAGTTATGCCTTTTTCATTTTTTGCTTGTTGGAATTTAGTTTGTGTGCTAAGAGGGTCCTAATTTAAATATAATTTCATATATATGCATGAGAAATATAGTTCATTTATGTATTTAAGGCAATCAAGTGAATTTAATCAAAGGATCATATTAAAAAATTTCAATAATTTTAGAGAAGATCAAGAATTTATTAATGCATTCATTGAAGCACTCAAGTTTATCTTAGAGATATCACATGAAATTAGTTTCCATGCCTCAATTATTGTAATCATTGCAGTGTGTTGTTTTATATATTATTATCATTGAGGGACTTGATAAATATAATGATAATTCAACTATTATCTAGTGTAATTCATACCCCAAAATACATTTTTATCCTTACTATTTTTAGATACTTCTTCCCAATTAAGTAAGAAGATGAATTTCTATTTTTTAGGTGATGCACACAAAACCTAAAGAATTTGATATTTTTTCTCCAAAACAGTTTTATTGTCTAGAAATCATCATGAAAATATAAAATGATCCAAACAAAATTTTATATTCAATAAAAAAATTATAGATCATCTTTATCTCACATTTGGATGCACATTTTTATTCTCAATCCTAATAATTATCACAAAATCTCATGATCTTCAATGTATATATTAAATATTTATATGTCACTACCATTCTCTAATTTTAAAAGTAAATAATTGACTTAATTATTATTTTATACATATTATTTTACTTGAGTAATTATATAAGAGTTTTTATTTTAAATTTTAATTATTTGTATTGATACTTTATAAATCTATATTTTTGTATTCTTTATACAATACATAAATTTATGTAACATGATTTTGTAATTCAATTGCCTCGTTTCAATCCCTTTACAAATATATTTAAAAATAAATTTACCTATCCCTTCATAAGTTGAGAATATTTTGTATTGGTCCATTCATAAAAGTAATGGCTCTATTTTTAATGTGAAGAGATGTATAATAGGACTACATGGGTCCTGTATGTTATATAATAATGGAATTAATTAGACCCAAAATGTTCCTATACTTTTTTATTTAGATGGAACTATTATGCTATTTAAGTGAACTAAAAATAAATATATTAAAAGTTTGTTTTAATCCCACTATAAACATAATCAAATTTTATGTTAAAGAAGTTTTTTGGGAAGAAACTATGTAAGCAAAAATTTCAAATTTTCAAATCAAACTCTATGAACTATTATTAATATGAGAAAAAATCCTGATGAGAGAAACAAATCAGTTAAATCATGCCTCTATCTTATTTATCAAGTAAACAACATGAAAACAAGTAATGAAGTAATTATATATTAAAAAGTCACTTCTTGGTGTATAATGTTTATGGCTCAATTACCCCATATCATAAAAATTTAAGATTTATTGCATTTACCTAAATGGTGGTTTAGATGTGGTGTATTGGATCTTAGATGGGTATTTCAATGCCATCCTTAGGATCTCATAAAAACT
Organism: Torreya grandis; assembly: GCA_037957365.1. Lineage (NCBI taxonomy): Eukaryota > Viridiplantae > Streptophyta > Pinopsida > Cupressales > Taxaceae > Torreya > Torreya grandis. The sequence goes on along the minus strand of JARHVA010002549.1, from coordinate 401,241 downwards.
AGTGATTATTGATTAAATTGACTCTATAAATGAGTGAATTCAGTTCCATCTGATAGGGAGTTGGGATCTCTAATCTTGATTCATACATTCCTTGCATCACCTCGAATAATAGGGGCCAAGGGGAATAACTGATTCTAGGTAAATTGGATAGGTTTTTAATAAATTATAAATTGTTGGTAAATATATTCACTTTCAAGTATGAAGTCATCAACTTTGTGGGTTTGGATCACTGACCAATTCTTTTAAAAAAAGAGAAAGATACAAAGCCTCACGGTATTCCCTTCAAGTTTGTTTTTATGTGGCTCAAAGAGCCTTATTTAATTTAGTCAATGGACACCTATTGGAATTTGAAACTAGGTGGCTCTAAATGTTTAATTTTGTCTCAAAAACTCAAGGAGGTCAAAAACATTTCTCTATGTTGGAATAAGTAAAAGTTTGAAAATATATTTGATAAAAAAACCTAAATCAAAGCTAGGCCTTATTTAACATGTTATGGAGAAATGAGTATGGTCTAATGACTTAGTAATTTTAAAAAATACTCTTATGAAGGAATAACTAAATATTATTTATCAAAAGGAAACTTTATAGAAATATAAATCCAAATCGGTTTGGCTTAGATAAGGGGACATGAATATGAAATTATTCCATATTTCCACTACAACCCATAGAAATAGGAATATAATAGATTATATTTTGACCCCAGAGAGGAGAGAGTTAGATGATTTAAATGATATAAAAAATGAAGTGGTCTCTTTCTATAATCATTTGTTCATAGAGGAATTTTTTCTCATAACGGAAACTCAAATTTGATTCCACCAATTTATTCCTCCCTTGTTTCAAAATCTATGAGCCAAAATTTGTTGGCATCAGCCACCATTGAGGAAATCAGGAAGGTTATTTTCAATATAAGAGCTAGTAAAGTGCCTAGATCTAATGGTTTCCAAGTAGGTTTCTTTTTTCATATTTTAATCTTTTTTTAAGGAGATTTGGGAGGTTGTTGAGGAATGTAGAAAAAGGAACAATATTTTTTAAATAAGGGAATAATAACTTTTGAGATATCATTCCAAAATAGGATAATTGTCCTTTTTTTGATTTTTGCTAGCCCATTTCCTTATATAACTCTCTTTATTAAATTATATCCAAAGTCATGGCAAACTAGATTAAAGAGTGTTTTAATGTGATCATTTTAGAGGAACAAAGTAGTTTCATCTTGGATATACAAATCTTGGATGTAATTGTGGCCACATATGAGAGCTTCCATTACTTCAAAAATGATAAGAGGGCATGAATGTGTATCAAATTATACATTGTAAAATCATATGATAAATTTGATAGGGATTTTCTGGATAAGATTCTAGAAAAGTTCAGATTTTATAAACTTTGCAGGTCATGGGTTCATAATTATATCTCCACAAGATCCTTGTCACTATTAGTCAAGATCTCAACTCCTAGATATTTTAAATCCTCTAGAAGCCTTAGGTAGGGAGGACCCACTCTCCCCCTATATTATTGTCATCTTAGTTGAGGCTTTAGGGTGTGCCTAAAAGAGGAGTATTCAAGATGGTAATATACAATTGTTAACTATTAGTGAAAATATGGATAATATCTCACATATTCAATTCATATGTAATACTTTCCTATTAGTATATGTTGGACCCCAAATTTTCTAATAAAATAATTAGAGTATTTTGGCACCATGAAATGCAAAAGGATGGTGCATAATAGAATAACAGATGAGAGAGAGAGAGAGAGAGAGAGAGGATGAGAGAGAGAGAGGGAGAGAGAGGAGAGAGAGAGAGGAGAGAGAGAGAGAGAGAGAGAGAGAGAGAGAGATGAGAGAGAGAGAGAGAGGAGAGAGAGAGAGAGAGATGAGAGAGAGAGAGAGAGAGAGAGAGAGAGATAGAAGAGTGGAAGACCTTTGCATGGAAAGGGTAAGTCATGAAAGACATGGAAGTGGAAAATGAGTAGAAGATGCAGGACTCAAAGAAGTGTAATGGTAAGACAAGAGCACAAGGAATGGATGTGACTAAAAATCAATTCATGAAACCAACATAGATTAATGAGAACACAAATCTAGCAGTATTCATGAAACAAGAGGAACATGAACATGAAATATCTACCATACAGAGGGTATATATGGGTAGTTAGGCCTGAGTCAATAAGAGTTAATTTATTGGCTCTACTTGACTGATTATTGTTAATGGTCATTAGTTAGTCATAAAATTTATATTATCTATGTAACTGAAGGTGAGGGGTCTACTTATGTATAAATACACCTTAGCTTGATTTATAAAGTGTTGTTGTCATGGTTAGAGTAGATAGATTCATTTGTAGATATGTTTTTGTAATATTAAATATAATTATGAAGTGGTTATCAATATTGAACTAAAGAGATAGTGTAATTAAGGAAGCATATTTTAATCTCATTCATTGAAAGCAATAAATTCCTTACTTGACTGCAAATTATGATATGTTGAACTCTATAATTCTAGCTTTGCTTTTATGATAATAGATATATGCATTGTATGAATTTTTCAAATGACTGAATTTAGAATAATGTTGGGAGTAATAATTAATAAAGATAGTAACTCAAGTACCTAAGTAGGATAGAGTTTTATAACCACTATCACATAGTAAAATTTATAGGAACCAGTCCAGCTACGTGCCTTAGGTAAGAATGCGAGGTTACTCTTCACGTGACATGCCATCACACAAGATCATTGGTATCTTCTTTCTGTTGGTCACATAACTAATGCTTAGTTATGTTAATTCCATAAAAAAATACCATTGTTAGAAGAGGTTCTTATTTTAATATAACATGCTAGGGCTAAGGATAACTAGGTTTTTGTAGTGTGCATAGGATAGTGTAGTGAATTCATGAAAACTTGAAACATGATAGAAGTGAAAGATCATGTGATAGGAAAAAACTAAGATTAACCAAGAGTTATTGAAATATATAGAGCATTTATATTATATTAATATGCATAAAACCAAATCATTAAACATGATAACACAAACAAGGATTAACATAAGGGATTCAACAAGTAACCATGAACTAGAAAGTCTATATTGATCTTAGTAAAAAGTCATCAACTTTTTCATACAAGTATGCATATTTATAGTTGCTTCAGTTATTGACTATTAATATTCTTCTTCATACATTGGTGCCAAGATGAAGAGACTATTCATCTTCTATCCTTTCATAAGCCAAGAGGAAGGACAAAATACATGAGCCAACAACTTCATATATAATGCATAAATATTCAAAGGAATATCCTGCATAACTTTAATGTCTAATTTTCTTCTCCCAATACTTTCTCAGACTTAAAATTTTATCTCATCTTGAGACGATGCCACAGGTTCATCTGTCTGTGTACTGAGGGTAGAATCTGAAAATGTAGGTAGACTAGCAAGAGTCATAGTAATCACTCAAGGCAACATTTCCAGTTTTCACCTCTTGCACACTACTTAGCAATCCTTTTAGGTTTTCAAATAAGTAACATATAAAGATACTACCATTTTGGATTTTTAGTAGGCTAGCATAACTAGGTGGTTTCCCTTTATAGGTTTTTAACCATCCTAACCCCATTTGTCTCACTAGTCATCCCCAATACAATTTTTTTTTCAAAATTATATAATTTTTTTCAAAATTTGGGCATTATGTAGTACTCAACTAGTAAGAGGTGGTTTTTTTGTGAAGAAAGTTGACCAATAGTATCCTTAACCTTTATCTGGGTAGTTGTGCATTACATGATTGCTTGTTAAATTTTGGAAGGTGGCAGGTGTATAGGAACATTGAGCATCAGATTCATCTCATTACATAATAGATCTAAGTCATCCTTGAATGTTCCCAATCTGGCATGACTTCTTGGACCATGAAAATCAAGATGTGTATCTATTTATAACTTCTAATGATTTCCCTCAAGTACTCATTCTACACATCACTTAGGTTGACCCTTGATCAATGACCTTCACTTAGATTTATGCACTCAGTTGGTCTAACTTATTTAAGTGTCACTCTACGTATTCCCCTACAAATACACTACATCATATGTCTCATTGTTACCTTATAAGTTAGTTTCAAATATTATCTTGAGTATTGAATTATTGTTGGAGGGAAAGTTTAGTTTCCTCAATTGATGTAGTTAGGGTATGCATGGTTATGCAGGCTACGACATCTACATAGAAGTCTATGTTGGAGCTAGACAAGGAATTGTTAAGCTATTTCTTCCAATCTAAAAGAATACTTACCAATTATTGTGATTTAAGGGCTATGATGTCTAGCGTACCTTAGTACTCTTCCAATAGAGTAATAAAAGTTTTGGTATTTTTTTGTCACACTGTAACGTAGGTTGCCAGGTACATGTAGCTGCTATGTCACACACCAATCATTGGAAAGCTACATTATGAGGGCCATCAGCTTGCTGTGATTCAACATGACTTATTTTCCATCAACTTGAGATGTTAGGGACAGACAAGCATCTTCAATTACCTTTTTTGCTTCATGTAGACACACCCTAAGTTCCATATTCTTAGCCTTTAATTGATTGTGTTCTTGTTCCAGGGAGGTTGCCTTTTGTGCAATAGATTCTTGGAACGTTGTAGCTCCCTCTAATTATTTCTTCAAGGGTAGATTAAATACATCCAAAGATGCCTCTTGCCTATCTAGAAGAGTGGGCAATATGCTCATCGTTGTTGTAGGATCCTAGTGTGGCATGGTTGCTAGTAGAATGGATAAAATGGTGCATCAAGAAATGACTTTTGGAACATCTCAAAGCTAGACACTTCTTAGTGGAAGCTATGGTAACTTAGTTTGTACCTATGTTAAGACTGGTACTTATTGTTACACCATGGCCTCTATTGCCAACTTAGCTTGTTGTATAACATCCTCAGTCATCTTTTGTTTCACCTCTTCCTCTAATTTCTTCTTCTGCTCTTCTTCCTCCCTCTTATTTTTCTCCTCTTCTTCTTGCTTCTTATTCTTCTCTTTTCTTATTCTCTTCCTCTTTCTTACTCTTTTCTTCATCTTCTTTCCTCCTTTTCTCTTCATCTTCCTCTTTCTCTTTCTTCTCCCTTTAATCTTCTTCTTCCTTATGATTATTTTCTTGTTCTTCTTTCTTCCTTTCTTCCTCTTCTACTTTTTTCCTTTGTTCCTTTCTTGTAAAACATGGGCATGTTCCTAGGCTTGTGTTTGTTCCTGCACTTACTATTACCATAAGACTTCATCATCTTCTTTTTGGTAGCTTCTTATACATGTTGCTACACCTGGCTTGTTGTATCTTATTTTCATTTTTCCTCTTTTTCTATTTCCTTCTTCTCTTTCTCCTCTTGAGTTTGTTATTGTGTGATGACTTCTACTTAGGCTTGTTGGGCCATCTCTTGTGCCTTTTTTATATCTTCCTCTACATCTTTGCCATTTTTGTATGCCTCTGATTCCATGGCTTGATGTTTTACCCACTATTTCTTCTCTTCTTCTTTATTTCTCTTCTTCTCTTCCTTTTTGTACCTACATTTAGATAAATGGGTTACTTATTCTCTTGCATCCTATTGTTATTTGGTTGAGATATGCTCCATTTCACTTTCTTCAACCTCTTGTGCCTATGGTGATGGTGGGGAGTCTTATGGGTTCACCTTTGAGCTAGGAACTAATTGTTTCCTTCTGCCTATGGTGAACAGTCTACATCATGGTGGTGGTACATAAGTTTTTGGGGTAGGTTGTGGTTCTTGCTCAACAATTGATTGTCCAAATGTGTATTCCTCAAAATTAGGTTAGTCTCTTGTCTCCCACCATGTTCTGGGCCTATGGATAAATGGTTCTAGTGGGCTTTTTGGTAGGGGAGTGAAAATGACATCTAATGTGTAAGTCAAGGTAGATTGAGGCTCTAAGAAGTCCATTTTATGCTAAAGTTACTCCTCTTCGTTGACACTATCCATAATTATGGATAGTGAGCAAGCTAAAAGTTTCACCCACAAGTTTGGTGGTACCTTTTTCTAAATTTTCATCATGTACACTACCTTCTAGAAAAAGAACTCCTTTTCTTGTTCCTTCTCATAATAGTCCCCTACCATGTTTGCCAACATGACTTGGTAGACCTCCTATGCATGAGTTACCATTTCCATGAGATCATTAGAATCAATAATTTTTGACACCTTCATATCATCTTTCTATGATGTGTTGTGTGTTGTGTGCTTTAGAGGAAGTGACACTAAATGAGGGTATGCTTTGTACTTCCCCTTCTATAATTGTGAACTAGATGCTAGTTTTGAATTTTTCACCATAGGAATGTCTACGCCTAGTGGTATGGATTGTAGAGGAGTTGTTCATCTTGTTGCATGTTCTTTCTATCTAGCCACCACATCCTATGCCATCTCTATTGTGATGAAAATTTGAAGTGGTTTGAAGGGTAATTGTGGCATCTCATGGATCGTAATGAAATATCCCTTTGATAGTAGTATCACATTGGCATGTTATCTAAGATACTAAAGGAAATTTGGTGGCACTCAGGGGTGTGTTACAATGAGATCCAAACACTCCTCCCATCATGCTTTGAACTTAACCTCATGTGTAAGGATTCCCTATTCTTGCATCCAGATAATATTATGGAATTACTACATTGTCTAGTAGTTTGTATCAAGGTACACTTCCCCCTCAGGCGATTTCCACTGTGCAAAAAAAGGAGGAGGATCAAAAAATGGTATTGGAAGGTCTACCTTATAGTATTGCAGCACTCATCAATGTTCATGGGAAACTCTTGTACAAAATACTCAGACCAATTAAATTGCTCACCTTAGTAGATCATCCTATGTGCAGTGTCCATAGCTCCCTTTGGTATCTATTTGATAGATTCAGTTGTCTACCAAAATCATCTAGTGATGCATTAGACCATAATATGTACAAATTCATTTCAAATCTCATTAATGAGGATCCCTTACTTTTTTCACACATACTAATCCCAAACTTTTGGAAAAATAGGAGGCATTTTGGTCTTGGAGTCCAACCAGGAATCTTAGCATGCAAGCATGCTAAGAGCTCATCCATGGCTTATTTGTTGATGAAGACCATCTCATTTAGCCCTAAGTATATCACTCCCTCATTGTACCATCTAAGAAATACTTGAACAATTTCACCCATGTCACCAAAGGTTGGGATTCAAAATAGGTGCTAAACATTTGTATTGTAGAACCTATGGCGAACTGCTAGGGTGAGGGGTTGCATGGCATCAATAGGTTCTAGTCCAAATATCTTCTACTCAACTTCATATAGGTATTTAATTGGCTCATGATTACTATATTTTATCTACCAAAGTTTCATGTCAATACCCATGGCTTCCTTCTATGGTTCTGAGAGATGTCAAATTAGTAGCATAATATCCATGGCAGCATGAAAAGATTTTTGATTTATTTTAAATACTCTATGTAATGAAATTGATTCAAATATTTATACCTTCAATTATAAAAAATGTGTTAAGTAGGAAATATGATCGTAGAGTTCAAACATTGATGTTATAGATTTCATGCCTCTTGGGATTTGCATCGAGGCCATACCTAGATGATCACTCATCTTGAATGAAATGGTGGATGTGGTGAATCAATTTTTATTTTAGTCATTAAAATAGTTAGTCATTGGTGCATGTGTGGAGTTACATTTTTATTCCCTTAGGTATCCATACAAGAGGTGCAAGCTACTAATGTTGACTAGCTATTGATTTATGGAAGATCATATCTATTGACCCTTTGGCTCTTAAATTTATTTTTGATGGATGATCACTATCTAAAATATATCTTGTTGATGTGACATTTTATCTTCTTTCTCAAACTTAATATTTTATGGTTTCTACTCTTTGACTTCTCTAGCTGTGCACATGGTTTTTCTTGTACACTCTTGATGTAAGTAATGCCTGGTTTACTTTACAATTATCATTACTAAGATCATATATAAACAAACAATAGAAAAAAAACACACAACAAACCTAAAAATCAAAAAAGATCCTAATCTACATGGTGTTATTCAACACCCACTCAGCTTGCAAAATGAGATCAAATAGACTATTGGTGGTAGGACTTAAGCCTACAACCATTTACTCACCCTAGAAATATAGTTCCTTATAGGTCCCTTAAATCTACCATTACTTGTTGTGTTAAGTCATGAATAATGTAAGGACCTTTCCATCTTATTTATAATTTGGCTGGGAATGCTTTGAACCAGCTATCATACAACAAAATTGGTTGTTCCTTATGGAATAACTTATGGTATAGGTTCCTATCATGTCATTCTTTTTTACTTTTCTTATGTACTTCTTGCATCCATGCTTCTCTTCTTCTAAACTCGTCCACTCTATTCAATTCCAAGAGTCGATTGTTAAGAGATTCTCAATCTCTTAAATGCATGACCATAGTGATGCATAGATTGGGCACTAGATACTCCATTGTCATGACTGATTTCTAACCATAGACCAACTAAAATGGTGTAAATCCTATAGCTCTTTTATAATTTATGAAATAGGCCTATAAGATCATATGAATGTGATCTTCCCAGTCATCACGATTGATATCATAGATTTTTGTGAGCATTTTGCCTAGTAACTTATGTGAAGCTTCAGCTTTGCTATTCACCTAGAGATGATAGATAATGATTTTATGATGCACAATCATGAACTCTTCCATCAAATATTTGATAGTATTATTGAGGAAGTACATTCCTCTATTATTTATTAGTTTTATTAGACATCTAAACCTAGTAATGATGTTTTCATATAAAAACTTTGCTACATCCTTCACACCGTAGCTAGGTGTGGTAGCAACTTCAACCTACTTAGTGAAATAGTCTATTGTAGTAATGATATACCTATCCTTGTTGCACTTAGAGGGTTGATTGGTCCTATAAATTCAATACCCCACTATTCAAATGGTTATTATAATAACAGGGGTTGTAATGAAATCTCATCTTTTTGGAGTGGTTTTCCCATATGTTGACAAACACTATAATGTTGCACAACTCTATGTGCATCTTGAAACCACCCACTCTATATAATTTTTTTAGTATTAGCCTCTGCTTAAAAATTTCCTCTTATGACTCCTTGATGAGATTCCTCTAAGATTTGATTTCATTCATGTTTTAGGAGAACCTTGCACATGATTTCATCCTTTCCCAAGTGATATAGCAGTCATTTAATGATACTGTATGGTAGTGTTCTAGTTACAAACTACTTTTTGTCCTATTCTTGAAAGTATGTAGGGAAGATTCTTTTCTCAAGGAAGTTGGCAATAGCTTCAAAAAATTTAGGAATCATAGTGATATGGAAGAGGTGTACATCAGATGAGTCTTCTTAAGTTCTTATGGCTCTTTACCATTCAAAATTTGACTGAGGTGGTCAAGTCCCACATTTTTTTCCCTAGTTTTACATTTATTTGGAATTAAAATTCCTAAAATAACATCAGCTAGTGAGATATTCAACCTCCTAGCATTGGTTTGTTAACTAAGTAGTGCAGAGCTTTATGGTCCATGAAAACTTTGAATGGTGTTGCCAAAAGATAGTGCCAAAAATATTGTAGTGCGAATATAATGGCCAATATTCCCATTATGTGGTTATATAATTTTTTTGCATCAAATAATTTTCATGTATCAAAATGAATGGGAGGGTCAAGCGCATCATCTCTAGGATGTGCAAGTACTACACCAACTTTGATGCCTAAAGCATCTACATGTACATGAAATGACTTAGTCTAATCTGGGAAAACAAGTATAGGTTCAGTGATCAATCATTGTTTGAGATCAATGAAAGTTTCTTGGTATTTAGATGTCCATACAAACTTACCATTCTTGCACAATAAAGTTTCCAAAGAATATGATATCTTTGAATAGCCTTTTATAAATTTTTGGTAGTATCATATATTTGTGAGAAAGGAGTGCACTTCATTGGAACTAATAGGTGGTGGTATACATAGGATTATTGTGATTTTAGCTTGATCTACTAAAATGCTATCATTGCAAATAACTTGTCCAAATAAAGCACCAAAAGCTATAAAGAATAGACATTTATTCAAATTTAAAATGATGCAAAAAACTCAGGATCATTCTAACATCAACATAACTTGGATAAATGATCTTTAAATAGGGAGAAGACTGCCAAATCATCTAAATCAAATTCTAAGAAATCATGTATGAAATCTTTGAATGTTGTGACTACTACACATGAGAATACTACAGGTAGCATTATTCAAACCAAATGACATGACTTTTTATGCAAAATAACCCTACTCTATTGCAAAAGTAATTTTGTCTCTATCCTCCTCTATGATCAAAATTTGATGGTATCCACTAAACCCATCTATAAAAAAATATACTTTATGGCCTATGATAGACTCTAGGACTTCATCGGTAAATGGTATGGGGAATGGGTCATTTACACAAGTCTCATTAAAAATGTGGTAGTCTCCACATACTCAGAGTTATCATATTTTCCTAGGCTATACTGCCATTGGGATTAGCCAATTAGATTTTTCTATTAGATAGATTATCCCTACATCATGAATCCTATCTAGTTCTACTTTTACTTTTAGTTTCATATTGGGGTTGATTTTGTATGGTATTTTCTTGATTGAACATGTGTACTATTTAAATTCAATGTGAAACTCACCAAGAGATGGTTTGACTTCTCAAATCTCTAAGAACTTGTTGGGGAATACATCTTGGTAGTTGTAGGGAATTTGAAATCTCAGTCTTCATCCAATAGTCACCTATACTTGCCAATTTTGGAACCTCCTTTGTTTTGATGTTAGTGATATGTTTTTTGAGAGGCTACTGATATATATATATATATATATATATATATATATATATATATATATATATATATATATATATATATATATATCATTTTTATTCATCCATTGATTCTTGGATCTTATTTTTGCCTTCCTTATTTGGGATCTAGATGTTACACAACTTATCTTCTTCAATTAGCGCTATACTGATGTCCTTGAGTGGTTCTATAGGTCGCTCAGGTATAAATAAATCATTTAAATCTAAATCTGCATCAAAATTAGAGTTTTCATCATCTTCTACCTCATCTTGGATTTAGTGACAAGGCTGCATCAAAGCTTGTTCATTAGTCTTAAAAGATTTATACCTTTATAGTTTGGAATTAAGATCTGAAGCTATATTTTTCTATATAGTTAGTTCTATTGTGGTGCTCACATCTTCCATGCACCCATGGCATAGAAAGTACTTAAGTTTTTGAAGTGCATTATGGACTAACAGATTTTCATCTTCGAAAACAAAAGTTTATATGAAGTCACTATGCACTTGTGCCTAATATTTTGTTTCTCTCCAATGCTCTTGGTGTATGTACCATATTATGGGTATTGGAGCCAGTATATAGTGAAAAATATGAACCCAATACTTAGGTGCCACATGTTCTATGTTTCATACTTCAACACATTCATGTACATGAATCTCAAGACACTCTCCTTCTTGAAAAAATGTCTAGTTAGTGAAGATGAATTGTAGGAGCTAAAATCTATTGATCATTTGTTCATAGGCATCATCCCACTCTAGTTGATTACCCTGATGAGTTACCCACCAAGTTGCAACAACTCCCTTTAAAGCATAGTTTAATGCACTAACTCATTGATTAATAGTCAAAATATGGACTTATAGTCATAGAATAAAATCATTTATGTAATCCATTGCATAATATACAAGTAGTTGACATTTGTACGTAAAGACCATCCTCATGGGCCTACTTAAGGAGATGCATATCTAAATCACCACTGATAGAAGAAACATTTTCCTAGGGTATTGTGCCTTCCCTTGTCAGTTCTATGTAATCTTACATGTGATCTTTGGATTATTACATGAAATCAAATTTTTAAAAGTGGGCAATTTTAAAAACATGGAGGCACAGTCTTCATTGATGAACTGATTTACAATTAGTTGTATAACTTCTATTTTTTGTCTTCATTATTCTGCTACATTTAATTGCTAGGTAAGCATTGAATGCACTTGAGGTTTGGCTTTTTGGTATAGGAAGTTGCATTGTGTTATGTGCAGAGCATTAGGATTCTCTTTCGTATTGACCTTCATCTAGTTAGTTTCTTACAAAACATGTGGAGAGTCTAGTTTAACAATAATTATATATGGTTTGTACACTCTATTATGGGGAATGACCATAACCTTATCACTTTGATGTGCTTTAATCTATTTGAGGATTGTATTGATAGTCATCGAACTATCATACACCCATTTCTTTCTTATTAGGGTAGGGTAGTGAGTTACCATAGTATTCATGTTTTTGACCTCAGTCTCCTCATAGAGACAAATCTATGACTTTGATCTCAATGTCCTCTAATCAACTAATAGGCTGAACTTTCCCATAGTTAGCTAAGCTCAGAGTTACTGGGTTGTAGTTGAGGTTTGGTCATCCAATAACTTCCCATGTGGATCTAGGAATCATATTTACTATGCTACCAAAATCAAAGATATCATTTAGTATTTTATATCTTACAACTTCAATAGCAATTTGTGCATCCACATCCCATGGTTTATTCATTTTGATGTATCAAGCCATCTTTTCTATCTTTTACTGGCCACATGCACATTCCAAAATATTATATAATAGGTTCATGATTTTCTATGATATGTCTTCATTATGAAGAGTACTAAAGAGTTTCGTTAAATCCATTAACACAGTGACAACTCCATCTTGTTGTATGATGTACTCAATTTAACCATACATTTATGCATTGATGGCTATAACATCACCATCAATAGTTTCTTGTTGATGATTTTTTTCAACAATTATGAAACTTTGTTCATAATACTTTTTTTATGGTTAAATCTAGGTATTTATCTTGTCTAACCTTTATGATACCCTGATCCTGAGGCATATCAAGTGGAGGGAGTCTTTTTTTTCATGTTGTTGTCATGTCATAGCATTTAAAAAGGCATTTTATTTAGGCTCCACACTTACTATGTTTACATTTTAGACAGCTTTATCCTTCTTCTAATTTTACAAAATAAGACAATCTTTTATATCATACTGATCAAAAACTCTATAGTATGCACAATATTATTATCTTTACGTATTCATTCGGTAGTTTTCTTTAACATGATTTTACTCTCCACATAAGTATCATTGTAGAGGAGGCTATTGATAGTTGTTTCCTCAACCAGTTTAGTATCCTCCTTTGTATTCGGCATGGCCTCCTCCTCTATTAGATTGATATATTCCTCGGTATCCTCCATATGGTTGCATATAATTCCACTACTGACACTGTTGGTTATTGTCTCCCATACTAAACTATTTTTATGTAACTGGAAGAGTCCAGGTTTATTATTATGGCTGCATTATGGGTTAATTCCAAGGTGCTACATATTGGTATTGAGAGGATGGAAGTGTCCATCCTAATGATGGATTCCATCCAGCTAAGTCGTGAGGCTACTACTATGGTGAACTCAGAATCCACTATGGACCCACTTGGATCACACAATTATTATCAATGTCTGGGCCTAAGATTATTTGATTTACTAAGGAGATTTGATGTGTTGTAATGGCAAACACATTTTTGGAGATACCCTCTTTAAGTTCCTATAGAGATCTACAATTCTTCTCATCATGATTAGTGGATTTTTAAAAATTACAATACAAATTTAGAGGATTTTTAATATATTGTTGCATAAAATGACATTATGTTGTATATTTCCCTACTAATCAATAAAATCCAAAGAATTTCAACTTTACTTTTAGATAGTCATTTTGATGGTGTCCCTCTTTTTTGCACTCTGTACACCATAGGTTAAATTTGGGTTTTTCTTTTTTGTGACATTGATCCATGATTTTCATGAAAGACTACAATGTGTTTCAAATTTAGAGTTAGAAGTAGGAGCTTCTTCATAGTCCTCAATCTATTCTACTCACAACACAATAGCTCTGGCATTTGCTTTCATCTCATATTGCAACTAAATAGTGGAAAATTAAATTCTACCTTGCATTCCTTTAAAAAACCATGTTGCCTTATCCTTATCTATCAAATAAAATTCCACTTTGTTCATTACATTAAAAAATTTATGATCATAGTCATAGACTAACTCTCCGGACTTTTGCCTTATCTCTTTGAGGTCATGTAATATCTGGCTAGTACATTTCTTAATCTTAAACACTATGATAAGACAACCTTGCACATATTTAAGACTTGAATGTTGTATATCTATTTTTTACATGAATTATAATTCTCTCCTAGCTAGTTCCCCTATCAATTCATAATTTTATAAGTTTTCATTGGTGACACCCTTAACTTGCCATTTCATTTTAAAAGTTAAAAGGTACTATTTAGGGTCTGTAGACCCATCATAAATGGCCAAATTTAATAATCCTCTTGATTGACTCATCATAGTAGATGGTATAGATGGATTCTTTTATGCATCTATTATTTAATGTGACTATAACCTAAGTGTTCCTACATGCATACTATTATATGCACAAGAGGAATTTTTATGCACACTCTGCTTATCTGCACTTCCTCGCTATTGTTGTTAAACTTCACCTAATCTTATACACTTCAAAGCCTTCCTAATTGATTTTATTTGAATCTTTAAGGCACAATGGTTCACATGGTCTAAAAATTATTTTTCACAACTCTTATCCCCTTGCTTGGCTAGTTGAAAACTTCTACTAAGATATATAAGATTGGGTTGTGGGGGTGTGTACACTTTTGGTGAATAATCCTTTCTAATGACTTCTATCTTTGTTGTGCTTGAGCCCATAAATAACCTATGACTAAGTTCTATGTATTTTTTTAATTTTTATTCTTTTATTATTACCCTTTTTTGTATCTATGTACTACTTCTATCTTCCATCCATTCTACTCCTAAACTACTCTCATTTTCTTCCTTTTACATCTCTTCTTCTACTCACTCTTTCTATCAACATCCATCATCGTTATCTTTATTTGACCTTCACTCATCATACCACTCATCACTTATGTGTACTCATTTATCGACTACTCTACTAATATTCTTATTTATATTCATAGCTACTTGAGTATCTATCTATTTATTCCATTTATTCTATTGTCATAGTTTCATTTCTGAATCAAGATTTTTTTTACTCTTCTTCCCTCACATCTTCATTGTAGATTTAGTATCAATCTCTATTCACTCATTTATCCATCATTCACCATCATGTGCACACACCCCCATATACCTAGAATGACCACTCCATATTGGCAAAAATAGGCACCATGGCCTTTTCCATCACCAACATTATCAACAAGAAAAGTAGTCATTCTGGAAATTTCCCTTTGATTCCTCAGAGGAAGTAGCCTTGCATATCCTGAAAAACTATATATATTTTTACTATGAATTTAATAGTGTATCCATCTATAGTTGTTACAACCTAGTAATCTATCAGTTTTATTTAATCAATTTCTAGTTTCACTAATTAGTTTATCTTTTCTTCAGTCTAAGTAATGGTCCCTTACACTTTTGGATGGAAGCGATAGTAATCTAGTCTTGTTAACCAATTAGCCAACAATTTGGGTAGTTTTCACTAGAAAATTTCATATATTTCACCATATATGTGT
The DNA here is from genome assembly GCA_037957365.1 of Torreya grandis. Lineage (NCBI taxonomy): Eukaryota > Viridiplantae > Streptophyta > Pinopsida > Cupressales > Taxaceae > Torreya > Torreya grandis. Next base: position 385,659 of record JARHVA010002549.1, on the reverse strand, counting down.
TCTTAAATTATTTCACTCATGGTGAGACCCATCCTTTTAGATTCTTCTTCTGTGAAGTGCCATATTTTTTTGTCTAACCAAGTTTCAATGTCTCATTATCATGGTAACCATCTTAGCATAAATCTCTCTAGAAGGAGTGGTTCCACGCTCACCATACCATTATGAGTAGAGGTTTCTATTTTAATAGAACATGATAAGGATGAGGATAGATAGGTTTTATTAGTCTGCATAGGATAGTGTAGTGAATTCATGAAACCCTAAAACATGATAAAAGTGAATTATCATGTGATAGGTAGAAACTAAGATTAACCAAGAGTTATTGAAAGATACATAGCATTTAGATTACATTAAGATAGATAAAACCAAAGAATTAAACATGATAACACAAATGAGGATTAACATAGGGGATTTAATAGGTAACTATGAACCAAAAAGTCTATATTGATCTTAGTAAAAGGTCATCAACTTCTTCATACAAGCATATATATTTATAGTCACTTCAGTTGTTGAGTATTCATATTCTTCTTCATACATTGGCACCAAAATGAGTTTATTGTTCATCTTCTATCCTTTCATAAGCTGAGAGGATAGGATAAAATACATTAGCCAATAACTTCATATATAACGGATGAATATTCAAAGGAATATCCTACATAACTTTCTTATCCAGTTTTCTTCTCCCAATAAATGGATATCTCTACAAAATGTTGAGTGATATACTGTTATTGTAGAGTAGAAATTTAATCTCTAGTATCTTAAACCAAGAGTTTATGTATTGACATGGATAGAGAAGAACCTATAGGAATCTCTATATGAAACATTCTTTGTACAATTACCCATTTACTTACATGCTTAGATTTTGGTATATCTACAAGACCACTAAATAAATTATGGATGGAAGGCTTCTTCATCAATATAATATCATAATACCTTAGCTAAGTTGGAAACTCCTTGGACACAAGTGATAGGCATATGGTGTAACTTAATGCTTAATAACTATATTCTAAAATATGTGGTCTCTAAATATTCTTGTCTAGAAGAAGCATGGTTCAACTTCTTGAAGGAATTGTGTAGAAGGTATCAAAAACAATTTCCTTTAGAGATTAAAAATATTATAGTTGATTTAAAACATGAGAATTTTCCAATGAATGGATAAAATCTCCCACACATAAGTAACAAGACTAGTGGTAAAATGGAGGGGTATGCATTAGTATGGTATTGGTAGTTCATCATGGAAGTCAAACAATGATAATTGTATAAATGTAAGTATGATAAATCTAGGTGTAAGGCTATGAGAGGGAGTGATCTCAAAAGCAAATGGGAAGATATTGGAAGTGTTTAAAGAATATGTAAGAGGACATAAAATAATGGTGAGTACTCCATAACCATGGATTCATGCCCTTAATTGGTACAAGTACGTGGGGAATAAGCAATACAAACATTGATATCAAAACCCAATCTAAATAGACCCAATTCCTCCATCACAACACATGTTCATGAATTTGAGTTTGACATAATTATTGTTAGAAATTCGGATAATGACACTATATAATATGAATTTGAATATGAAATTGAAATTGTAGAGGAGTCTCTAGAAGTGCAAGATCAAGCTAACAATTTACCATTGATTTATAGCTTTTTATTGCAACAATGACCTATGGCTCACCTTGAAATACCTAAGGGATCAAATCTAAATAGTGGGTAAACTACATGAACTATAATAACTAATCAACCTCCCCTAATTACAAATATCTCTAGCATACCTATTTTTGCAGGAGGTGGGAGAGGCACTACTAGTAGTGGTTCTACTAGAGATGGATGATCAAGTGGAGACATAAGAGGCATTGGTAGAATGTTACCTTAGGGTTCAAGAGGAAATGGAGGAACACAATAGTAAGTTACACTACAACCACCTAATGCACTTACATTCTCTTATGAGATGGTACTTAAATTACCTAAATATCAAGGTGTCAAAAAAATAGCAAAACATGTTAACAAGTGTGAACTCATTTAGAAAGTGTGGCGTATCACTTATTCTAAGAGAAAGGCAAATCAATTTTACACTACTTTATTGGATTGCATGTACAAATGGTGCCACAAAATTTATCCCCAATTAGTGGTTTTGAATTATATATTATTAAATGTTTCTTTTCTTCAATAATTTGATATCCCTAAATTTGAGCAATGAGGTATTGTTGCCTCAAAATATATCAAGAAAGACTTCATTGAGAGTGTAAACATGTATGATGAACATTTAAAAACACTTCTTTCAAATCTATCATTTGATATTAACCTGAATCATCATGATCAGGTGTTTGTGGGAGGCTTATTATTTCTATTTTAACATGCCTTATCTCACAAGACTTTCATTGAGCTGTGCAAGGCACTAGAAAGCATCACACCAAAGTCATGGGAAATATAGATATGTGAATCATCCCCTTTATGGAGGCTTAGATTACTACTATGGATTCTCACATGGAGAAGCTTATGGCCAATAATTCTCATGACACTTGTAATGGCTTTTGGTGTGTTGACTGTGAAGTGGAAGGCTGTAACAAGAACAATTATCCACAGAGGAATGTGTGTTCTATATTGAAACATTCCTTTGAGATTTTAAATGAAGATCATGACATAAGGAGTTGTACTTTGCTTCAACACACCACTTGAGCTAAAGTGTTTCTATATTAATTTTTTTTGATGTATATGTGCATGATACCAATGAGTATCAGGTCATTATTGAAATTCATGAAACACACATGTGATTTACATGCCAAACACTACATAGTTAAGAACTAAGAGGTTAGTGGAGGTTGATATTTTAGTGGTCAAGGGAATGTAAATGGATGTAGAGGTGGTCATTTTCCATCAAGAATATGTTACAAGTGTGGTTATCTATACCACTACCAACATGATTGAATGGTTTATCCAACTTGTACCTTTGTAAAATTGAACATTACCTAAAATAATGTCATGATTTATATGATTCCATTACTAAATAACAAAATGAGAAGGTATATGAGATGAAATGTGTTGCCAAAAATATTGATACTTAGTGGCTATTATGGCCTATCACTCCATTTGGACCCAACATCAATATCACTATACATAGTGGCACTCATTCCCAACTAGTTTCAAATACATCTTTTGAGAAACTTCATCATGGAGAACCCCATGAAGAACACTATCTTGATGCTCAATGATATAAATAAGTGTTACATGAGACAATGGCCTTAGTCTAAGAACTGTAAGATGAAATTTATTTCTTAAAGGATAAGAATGCTAAAATATAGGTCAAGATGCAACGAGATATAGTACCCACAGATGTGGAGCATGACGAATTTAATGTATTATTCAAGATAATAATTAGTGAAGATGTCATCCCCATCATGAAGAGTTTTTTATGTTAATAGAATACTAAATAATTAGAATATCATCATTTAAACCATGTGTGATGATAAGAGGTTCATATTCATCCAAATTTTAAATGCAATAAAGAGGTCTTTGTCAATGCATCAATTGATGGCTCAATGATCTATCATATCTGTGTGTACACTAGTACAAAGGTTAATGTTTTGAGGTTGGATAAAAATGTGGATCCCCACATTGAATCCCTCTACATATGTTTTATATATGGCCAATAAGACTTGTGCACTACCCATAGGCATTCTTATTTGGGTGTTTTATTCAAGGGTGATTTTGAAGTGATCAAGCTTGTTTAAGATGATGGTTTGGAATCTCTTTTGTGTCTAACTTGGTGCTATGTAAATAATGTTGACTTGTGTCTCAATAAGAGGTATATCATCTTTAAGAATGACACTTAGCACATAATCATAACTCAAAATAATAGCCAAGGACCCTCCTTTGTGGATGCCATTGATGTTGATGAGAATTTTAATATAATATATAACATTACTACTCAAGGACGTGAAAATATGGATCCTACTCCTAATGACATCTTACGATGGGAATACACTCATTCTATTAACACTACCAGAGTCACTTGTGACCAATGGGCTCAAGGTGTATATGATATATCAAGGTATGTCTATGATGTTTTATATATATATCTAAGTTCCCCTCCAAAGCTTGCTCAGTGCCAAAAATATATTTACCTCATTGATGGATGCCTAATGTTTGAACTACACTTACAGTTAGACCACGAACCTAGGTTTGCATGAATAAATGGAGGTCTGGGAATACTTACAATAATTAGAGGATCACTATGTTATTAAGGAAGAAAGGTTCTATGTAATCACCTTTTTATTTCAAGGGCTAGCTACTCATTGGTGTTCTACTCATCATTATCAATTAGTTACATGGGAGCATGTGTGTGCAACCATGCATAATTGCTTCCACCATGACAACCATGTTTATGCCACAATAATTTATAATGTAATTACTTATCCAAAATAACATATAACATAATTTGAAATCCTTTGGACCATTGATGAAATGTTTTTACTAGAATTCTTATGGGTACATGCATTATATGGTGCGTTGCATGCCTAGGATAGGGTGTGGTACATTAAAAAATAAAATCATAGAGATATGCATACTTGGAAGCACATAAAACATGGTCAAATTTCTAACTTTTCATTTCCTTCACCATAGATGGATTTAAATTTGTCTTTACAAGAAATGTCAAGAAGTTGTGGATGATCAAGCACTGGTTGAAGACTGGATACATTACATGAATGACACAACTAAGGATAGTTTGTACATTTCCAAGAAATTAATACTCCTACCATGACTTGGTCTAAACTATAATTCCACTCTGAATATGACCATCAAGAATATATCTGAAAGGGTAATCAAAATGTTGTGTACCAAGTTGATTAGGGTAGATCAACTAGAGCCATCATTTGACAACTTAAATTTGCATATTGAGTGTGGGGCACATAATGTTAGAGATATTATTCAGTTAAAATATAAACTACATTATTCCCTACTCCAAATTATTTGGAAAAAAATTATAATGGATGATGCGCCTAAACTAGCCTATGGGGAATTACTAGTCTAATGTTGAGATAATCAAGATCTTTGAACTTTTACATGAGTACTAGGATTATTTCCCATGAAAATAAATGTAAATGAAAGGAGTGAATATAACATTGGGTAGAATTCAAATCAAGATGGTTGAAGTCACTTGAATTATGAAGAAAAATCCATATTAGATGAACCTAAATTTGTACACTCTCATTAAAGATGAAATTGTTAGCATGTTGCATGCTAGAGTTATTACTCTTATTGATGAGTCTTAATGGGTTATTCACATGGTGATCAACATCAATAAGGATGGTTACATTCAATTTTTTGTGGACTACGGGACACTCAATGTGGTATGTGTAACAAATCCTTTCCTAACACTATTCATTAAGTAAATTTTGGAAGGTGTTACTGGGTGTGTTATCTACACCTTCACCAATTGTTTTTTTGGCTATCACCAAGCCCAAATTTATAAAAAAAAAAACAAGGCAAAGGTAAATTTTGTGACTGGATAGTGTTCATATTTATACAATGTTATACCCTTTGGACTAAATAATGTACGGATTGTATACTCATACATCGTATTGAAAGCATTCAAATATTTTACTCACAAGATCCTTTAGGTATTCTTGAATGGCTAGACTGTGTATGGCTTAGTTTTCAAGCACTATGACAATCTATGCCTCATTCTCAAATCTTGCTAATAGCTTTAGAAGTGCATTTTTGCCACCCTATTTATGATTCTATTAGGACATATTATTTTCTAGGATGGACTATGGGTAGATCTAGATAAAATTGTGGTCATTGTTAAACTCATAGTGCCAATCACTCAACATGAGTTTCATGCCTTCCTAAGTCACATGGGGTACTATACGAATATCATTCAGGGTTATGTTAACATATCCTCCCCAATGGAAGAACTAATCAAGCACAATGGCCTATTCTTATGGATGGATCAACATCAACAAATGTCTAAGACCTTGAAAGTGAAATTGGTAACTGTACCCATTCTCCAATTCTCAAATTGTAACTAGAAATTTCATGTACATATCAACACTTTAGGTATGGCAATAGGTGTTATCCTAGCATAACCTAGTGAGGGAAACCTTGATCATCCCATTTAGTTTACAATTCATAAGTTCAAACTAGTGGAATGAAATAATTCCACAATTGATTGTGAAGCCTTGTCTATGGTTTATGAACTTTATAACTTTCAAAAATACTTGTTTGCAACCTTAATTTTACTCTATATAGATCATGAAGTGTTCAAGTATTTGTTAAATAAGTTAGTCTTCCATGGACACATGTTTTGTTATATTTTTTTTTCAAGAATTCTATTTTTTGTAGTCATAAAATTAGTCAAAGTTAATTTTGGACCCAACCATCTCCTACGTGTTCAATCTAGTGATACATCATATGCCATATTGGATGATTTACCTAATGTACAATTTTTTCATGTTACATGTGTACCTGAATAATTAGAGGAAATTTTATCTTTTATTACAATAGGGTCTACACTAGACAACCTTACTACCCAAGAAAAAAAGCTACTAACTATGCACAATGCCCCATTTAAGCTTATTAGTGGAGACCTATACAAACTTAGATGGGATGATGTACTATAAAGGTGTTTGATTTATCACAAACATGCATAAGTCCTTCAAGAAGTCTATCAGGACATCATAGGAGGACATTTTGTTGGTGATGCCACAACATGAAACGTTCAACTAGATGGATTGTGTTTGCCCACCTTATTCAAAGATGCTATATATTATGTGTGCCAATATGATATTTTTCAATGCATAGATAAACCGAATTGATAAGATGTTGTGCCTCTTCATCCAATATTTTATCATGAACCATTTGAGAAATGAGTTATTGATTTAGTTGGTCCCATTCAATCATTCAATTAATTGCATGATGAACTAGCACGTGGTACATCATTATTTACATATATTATCTCACACATTGGGATGAAGGAATGTCCACATGTGATTATACTACTACAACTACTGCCTAATTTTTATGGGAACATATCATCACATGGATTCCCTCAAATTTTAACAAGTGATCATATCACTCACTTTTTTAATGAGACAATTCATATCCTCTTATCTTAATTCATGATTTCACACCATAAAACCACTTCATACCACACTCAAGCTAATGGCACATCTAAAGCCTTCAACAAGATCATGGGTAACACACTGACCAAGATTTTAAACATCAATTACATTTATTGGGATGATTGATTATTTATAGTCTTATGGGTGTATCAAACCACATACAAAAGTTTAAACAAGAGTACTCCTTTCAATCTTTTATTTGGAATTGATTTAGTTTTACTAGTTGATTTATTTGTGTGTTACATATAAAGGTATATTATATGATGAGGAGTCCCTAAAAACACACATATATGCTCTAATTCAACTAGATGAAACATGTTTCCTCACACATTAGAACCAAGGAGTTTAGCATAAAAATAGAAAGACTATCATGATCGACATATCAAAACCAAGGTTTTTCATCCTAATAGTTATGTCCTCATCTATGATTCAAAGTTTTCATGACATTAAAGTAAACTATAGATCCATTAGGATGCTCCATTTATTTTTCATGTATTCCATATGATAGGTGCTTGAAAATTAAAAATATTGGATGACCAATTCCTACTAGGCCATTTGAATGGTAGTTAACTCTTACCCTACCATTTTATGTAATTATTATTTAAAAAAATGCATATGTTAGTAGGTTAGTCTATGTTTTTGATTCATTTTAAAATAAGCATCGTATTGGTTGTGCACCTTTTTATAGTTGGTATGATACATTTTGAAATTATTATATTTAGCACTTTATTTATTTATCTTTATTGACATGAATTTCACTATGTTGTGTGGTAAAGGACCACACATAAATTTTAAGGTGGGTAGGTTTTAAATATGGATACTTTACTTAAGTTAAAAACATGTAAAAGAAGTGTGAAAGAGGAAGTGTGGAAGAAGAGACACATTAAGGAAACATGTATAGGAAATGATTGGAAATCCACATAGGATCATAGAGATAGATCAAAGATCTTAGAATATAATAGGGAACACAAGATATAGTGCAAGGAGAAGGCATGCAAAATAGGGTGCATGAGGGATACACACAAGAGGTAACATGAGGCAAGGAAGAGATGGCAAAGTAAATTTTGTCAAAAAGTGGGTTAAAGTAGAAAAAGGTAGCTCCTACCATTAAATGGAGATTTTGAATTATTATAGCTGGCATATACTATGGGAAAGGCACGATAACTTTTGAAGGAAGGATGGGACATGTAGTTATCAACAATAGAGTGGTATGAATGGAAAGCATTCTAAATAGACATCAAGGCATGCCATTTTGAGCATTAATGGAAGAAGTAATAGATGACAACATGGAGAAATTTATTGAAGCATGGATGAGTTAATGAAAAATTTTCAAATATCCTATAAAAGTAGATAAGGCTTATCATTTCCATTCTTTTGATTTAAAACTTGAATAATTACATAGCTCAAATAATTCAAAACTAGTGATGAATAAGGTGATTACACAATGTTCCTTTTTAAAAAAATGATAGAGAGATTGAAGCAATATGTATTCAAGGAAAGAAAAATATAAACACATCCACACAAGCAAATAAGAGAAGTTACAGGGTACAGGTTAAAAGTTTATCATTAGAGGAGGTTAAAGTGGTGAGTTGAAGCATTTTATGTCTAGATATGAGAAGTCAAGATGTATTCCTTTTTGATAATTGGTTAGTCATGTATTAACCTTCAAGGACCTCAATTTTTAATGCAACCAAATTAGAAAGGAAGGAAAAGATATCCACTTCTATTTATTTTTGAAATTGAAGAGTTTAAGGGAAAAAAAATAAGGAGATCCTATGTTCATTTAGGAATAAGGTCCTAGTGAGATTACCATGCAAAGCGAGGACTTAGTAGGGGTGAGGAAAGGGACCCATATTAGACAAACACCAAAAATGACATGCATGGGGAAAGAGGCCAATGCAATATCATCTCACCTTCCTATTCTAATTGAAGAGATGTAATACCCATAGATTGTGTTGCACATAGATTATTGGGAATCTAAGGTTTCCACCTATTAGGTCCTAGACTACAATCAACATCAGATTGCTAAGGAAGTAGAATTACAAAAAGACAACTAGGTAAAGTGATAGAACACATTGAATGAGTTCACTTATGATCTCAAAATCTAAAACTTATAAGAGGATGTGTGGGTTCTCCAACTCTTCAAACTACCACTTTTTTGGGAAACTGTAGAAGGTAGTTTGATTCCTAATCTTGTACATTCATAAAGACTAACTCTACTTTATTGGTCACATAATGAAAATAACCCCTGAATAGATTATTAAAATACTTAGGTTAATTTATTATGGAGTCAATATTAATATATACCATGAATATTAGGTAGAAATTGATAGAATGGTGGTGATGCTAAAGTATAATAAAGAAGTCCACTTTATGTACATTACCATCATAGAGGATCTCAAAATTTGAGTAGCTATGTTCTTGTCCATGATAAAGATAGGGGCCATAAATATATGGAAGGATGTATATATTTCCCACCTCTATGTCACCAATCAAATGGCCAAAGGATAAAATTCTAATTACTCCTTTTACTTTTATGAGAAAAATGTGCAGGATTATGAGAAGGTGCATCACTTGCTTAACTATAAGTTCCATTGGGGTGGAATTTTTATACTTATATTTTTTAATGGGATTGGTGTCTTAGAGCACTCAGACAAAGAACTAAAGTGGGTTTACCCATAGAACATAAAACCTCTTCTGAATGATTTAATTAATTCACTTCAGGGTTTTTTTTAGCAGTGAATATTCATTAATTCATGAATATTCCATTTTTAAGATTTTGGTTTTGGCAATTTTTTAGGGTCAGCAGATGGGACTGGATTGCCAAAATTTTAGGGATACTTTTTCTAGGGGGTCGGCTCACTAGCCCTTTACAATGATATATAATATTACACTTAAATTTTCTAAATATATATAGTATATCCCCTAAGGGACTAACCTATACCAACCAAGGGAACAAGAAAAAATACAAATGGAGGAGTACAAAACAAAACAACAATAGTAAACAAAGAAAATAAATCACGACATTGATCAACAAGCCAAACTATTCCAATGAATAGTAGATCCAAACACCTGAGATGAATGATATAGATGAACAAAACAACTTAATGAAATGGTTGAGCAACACATTTGAGTGACCCAGATGAATGACCTAATCAAATGACATAGCCAAATGACCTAAATGAATGACCTATCTGAATCACATAGCTAGATGATATATCCAAATGATAGAGCCAAATAACCTAGCCAAATGATTTAGTTGAGTGACTAAGATGAATGACATAGCCAAACAACAAAGCTAAATAGTAGCACTACATGACAGAGATGAATACCAGATCTATAATTCAATGGTGGATGGCAAGTTGGGTGACATTTCTAAATGATAAAACTAAAGTTTAGTTCTAGATAGGGAAATTAGTGAACTAGAGGTGAAACCCTTCTGTTAGATCATAGTACTAAATAGGAGTGTCAAATGATAGAGTCAAAAAGCATAGGCTATCATGGCATCTAGTTGGAATGGTAAAAGGACAAGTTAATCATTATGGAAATCATCCATATTATCTTATTTTAAATACCCAACCAAAAATTCCACATAATCACAATGCACTAAAAATCTAGGTATTTATTAGTTTTTTAGTTTGTCATAAATTTGACTTTAGTTGTTCAATAATATTAAAACAATTTTACATGCAAAAATCCACACTATTATCTCATAAGATAGAATCAACCAGAATAACATATCACCTCCTAAATATTTTTTTGATGATGACATGCCACCACTTGAAGATGTTCCTCTGGTTTTTGATGAAAATGATAATGACATTGGAGTGGCACAAGAGACTAGACCATCTCACCAAACATAAATTTTAACTGAAACCTCCACTCAAAGATCTTCCTGAAGGAAGATAAGTAGATGGATAATTGAAAGGTCCTTTAAGATGGATTGGTTGACAAAATTTCCCTTTATAGAACTTGTAGAGCATAAAAATGCTAATGATACTCTAAAATAATGCAGATATATAATATGTAGTTAGAAACGAGGAAAAAAACACAAAATGCAATTGAAATTGGACACAATTGAGAAACATTGTGGAAAAGTTTATGAGACAATGAAGCACTCAGATAGAGTGATAACAAAAACACATAGGTGGAAAACTACAAAAAAAATGCATGCATGTAAGATATGCACAGAAGCACGAAAATGATTAAAAAACATTTAAATCATGTTGTGGAGAAAAGGGGAACAATTGAATAAATTTTTGGAAGATTCAATCAGTCCCATCTAAAGTCAAAATACATATAGTTCTCTACTATATACCATATTCTAAAAAAAGATAGACCTATTTTTGATTTTTTAGATTATAAGAATTTATTTTAATATAATGGAATTTTGGATATTCCACTATCACATTGGTCTAATAGCAATGCTTGGGAAATGGAAAAATGTTTAGCAATGGTTGAGATTGAATATTTGAAAGAAAATGCTTAGAAATCATTGTTTATCTCACTATCCATTGATGAGGTCACAACAATTGACAACACAGCCTTTGTTTGCATTCATGTGTATACTTTTGAGAACTATTCAAGGCAACCTCATCTATTATCAATTCATAAAATGGTATAAAATTACAATGCAAAAAATATTCACAAATTAGTTATATCAAATTTAAAAGATAAAGCTGGAATGGATGATTATGTAATAGCTATGAAGTTGGTATGTGTCGAGGCTAATGATGCATCAATTATGTAGGGCATAAAAATGGTTTGTTTTCAGCTACAAACAATAGTTGCCCCATATATGATTCTAATTCACTACATGGCTCATAGGATGGATTTTTTATACAAAATGGTTAGAAAATTTGTTAATGTGGACAAAGTGGAAGAGCTAATTCATGAGCTACATGCTTATATGTCAAGAAGTCAAAAAATAATTTTAGAGTTCCAAAAATTTGAAATAGGAGTGACTGATGGTAAGAAACTATTGAAATATGTTAATACAAGGTGGATTTATATGTATGATCCTACTTGCTAAATTTCTAAATAATATCCATCATTAGTAGGTTTCATGTATAAATATCGTAGATAAATTGACAAGGCAAAAGATTTGTTGTACCATTTAACATATTTTGAAACACTGTTGAATTTATGTGGAATTATTCCAATGTTGAAGGAAATGAATTATTTAATGAAATATGCTCAGGAGAGGTCATTTTATATTTTAGACTTCATACAGTTGATAAAATGAGTATGTCAATCTCTTGACATACTATACACTTCGAATGAAATGTTTCAAGGCCTTGTTTTTAGTAGTTGTCGATGTTTGACCAATTTACAGAACCCTAACAATTATTTGAAGTTGAATATCAATGATCATGTTTGTGTCATTATTAATGGAAAAGAGATTCCATTACACACGTTTTATAAAAATCAGGGGTTGAATCCAAAGAAATGCCCGTAACAAATATTCTATATGACACTGCTCTATCTAAAACCTAAATGAAACTAAGTAGAGTTTCCCAAAAATTTAATTGTGGAGATCAGAGATCATTTTCAAAGGGATGATTTGTTGGAGGAGATGGCAATAGTCAATCCCCTTTTCTAGAATAGTAATAGAAATAAAAAAATGGTTAATATTTTATTTCAAAAATACATGCGCTATCTTGTGATCTATTTTTTTAGATCTATAGAGGTGAATAGAGTAGAAATTATAGGTATTTTGGGAAAGGATTTATTGGCATCCTAGTCAACCCATTTTACCATCACAATGTTTGAACAATATCATTTTCTACATGAACCAATAGAGAATGGGGAAATTACAAGACTATGGAAAAAACTTGTTCTAGTAGTATACTACAAAAAAGTCTAAGTGAATATTTCTAATTATATGAGCTCTATCAAAAAATGATTCTGGAATTAGTGGAAGATGAAATATTGTTCAATGCATTATCATTTATAAAGTCAAAACATTGTAATAGATTGGATATAAATTTAGAAACCTATTTGAGATTATATACTTCCCATTATGTAGTGGATATGTTTCCATATGA
>JARHVA010002549.1:330000-367500 GCA_037957365.1 Torreya grandis | reverse complement strand
ATTCTATATTAGGGTGGGACTATTTGGTGAAGTTCTTGAAGGCTCCTACTGAGCAGTCATATGAACATGTGTTGCCTTTTCCTCAGATAAAATAATGTGGATTGAAAGGAGTCATCAGTGGTACTATCAAACCCTAGATATTCATCATCAAGATCATTTTTTTGGCAAAGAAGTCAATCCCAGAGCACTCAATAAACCTCCAACAAAGAAAGAGGGGAATTGGGAACTCGATATTTTTAGTGTTGTTGTTCATTGTGGTAGTGTGAATGAAAGATCCTTCCCCCCTTTCATGAAATGCGGTTCAGGAGTGGAGGTGATGACATAATCTTCCACATAAATAGAGGATGGCCTATAAAATGTAATTTATTTTAGAAAATAAATAAATTGAAAAAAACACAAAGTTATATACAAAATAGAAATTAAAAGTTTAGTACTTGTATTTTGAGATGAGTATATCCTCCAGTATACATGGCATATTACAAGTGATATCCATAGGGGTGTTTTTAGCTAGCACATTACACAAATATTCAATCTAAAAAATAATGTAAAAAATATAAAAAATAAAATATGTAATGTAAAATACCTTCAACAGAGGGGTTGAGAAGGGATAATAGATATTATTTTTTTGTGGTGGTGGTTGTTCTATCATTAGAATTACTCTCGATTCAATGACAAGAATAAAACAAATAAATAAAACAATACATTTGAGTTTGTAAAATTAAAATCTCATTTGAAAATTTTAAATAGAAAACCTACTCGTGGAGAGGAAACCAAAGAAACTCATGGACATTTTTCAAGTCGATAAGATTACATGGATGATTCTGTAGACTCTAAATCTACAAAACATTCAACTACAATTACACATTATCCTTTTGAGGTAGATTATTTTTTTCAAGGAATGCATTCTTGTCTATAAAATGTAATAAATAAAGATCAAATAGTTATTAATATTTACCTTTGGTAAACCATTTAACAAACAAACAAATATTAAACCCTAAAATATAGATCAATTAATGAACAAATTAACTAACCTCCTACACATCTATAGATAAAGAGTTTGTCATCATTGTTGGATCTAACACAGTTGGACCCTATGTTTTCTGGAGGTCAAAGAAGGCCTCATAGTACAATTCTAGAATAAAATTGGAATAAGAAATAGTGAAATTGGAATTAGTAGCAGTAGAATTCAATTCAAGCCTTATTATAGAGGAAATGAAAGAGCACTAGTCAATTTTATATTTAAAAATAGTAAGGACAATGTAAAATAATTCCCAATATGGAATATTTATGGCTCTTCCTTGCAATACTATTCTAGCTTGGGAAAATTGAACCATTACTTTCAAAAAAGGGTGACTAACATCTTTGATGCAGATGCCCCTCTTCTGACTATTTGAAATAAAAGACAAAAATAGAATTTTAGTTTTTAGATCCGAAAAGATGAAAATTGAATTTTGAATATACAAATAAATTTATAAGTACATACCAATTTTTATGATGTGCAAATCAAATTTTTGGCCAAATTTTTTTGTCTTCATCTGATAGTAGTGATTTGGAACTCATAAGGGTTGCATTTTGAAATGAAAGACCTATGAGATTGTGAATATGTTGTGGTGACATACCAAATGAAATCATTCTTCAATCAACTTGCAAGGTGAATATCTTCTTATTTGGGTCATATGAGTACATGAGCATTTTTAAAAGGGTGGTGTCAAGGTCATATTGCAATATGTAGAGGAGGCCATTAAATCTTCATTCTTGAACCCAATCATTGTATGCATTTGGTTATTGTACAAGCTTTAAGATGTCTAGGGATAGTAGGCTTTTGAAAACAAATTTTATTTCCATGGATGCAAAACAATTTTTTTCTCCTAGGGATGAGAAACAAGTTCTGTAAAATGTTAGAAATGAGGGTAAAGGTGAGTATTTATAGAGCATGGGAGGTGATCAATCAACTAGATAGTAAATCAGATGCACAAGTCACCTGATAGTGCATTAAATGGTTAAAACATCTAGCTCCATTAACTAGTAGAACCATTCAAACAAGGTGCAAGACTCAGGCATTTAATTAAGCCATCCATCTTAGCAGTCTAACTATACCATCTAGCTCAATCATCTGGCTTAGCCAAATGACACAACCATCTAGCTCAGCCATCCAGCTCAACCATCTGACTCAATAATTCAGCTTAGCCATTCAGTTTAGCCATTTGACTTAGTCCTTTGACTCAGCTATTTAGTCTAGTTATTTGGTCTGGTTGTTTGGATTGACCATTTGGCTCAGACATTTAGTTCAACCATATGGTCTAATCGTTCAACTTAGCCATTTGGTTTGATCCTTTCTTTTATCTATTTGTCTCATCCATTTAGAGCAGCCATTTGGTTTAGAACTTTAGTTGTTCAGTTCAACCATTCATCATCACCCTCATAAAATTATCCATGCCTAAGAATCATACTTTCTTATATTTGATGGATATTTCCAATAGGTTTTCATGTAAGGCCTCTTAAAATGAAGCCTAATTTAATTGCCCTAATGCCATCACACCCTTCTATAAATCTATGATGAAGGGTTGGTTTGATATCAATAATGAAACATTTAGGAATGAGTGGTGTATACCCAAATATTTTCACATGTAGATGGGATCATGTGCATAGTTTATTAAAAATCAACATTATTCTCTCACATGGATCTAGATGCTAACCACAAAACACTTATCAGGGTCACTCAAATTTCCTTATGATTTCACCACTATATAATTCATTCTTGGTAAATCACATTGCGAATGCACACCCTATGAATATTAATTTAGACAATATTGGCATTGAGATGCATACTCTTTTCAATATTTATGTTTACCCTAGGAGACATGCATATGTGGAGAAGTAGGAATAAGATAAGTCTGACATTTATCCCTATAGGATAGTCATTCAAGGGTATATATGGATGATTTACTATATGCTCATATGAAATAAGAAAACAAAGAGAGGCTAGGAGGAAGAAAAAGAACCACTTCCCTCCAAATAAGAAACACATGCAAAGGCAAGGGAGTGGGATAAATATAATAGGTAAAGACATGAGGCCACCAATTCTATTGGGATGTAGGACCAACCTAGGGTCATTCTAAAATGCCAATGGCATGTCTTGCTACCACTGAGGAATCAAGGGTTTCCTGAAGAGAAGAGGACATCACTACATCCCTATCATTTACTCAAATAAATCCTAAATGACAAAGGAAAAACCCATTGCATAAAAATATCTGGAGTTTTTTGTGGAGTAAAAATATCACATTATGCAACCTAATACTTGAGTAAAACTTGATAAAGAAGATCCCAAGAAATAAGAGCCTGAGTGGTGATTCTAAAAATAGGTGAGACTTGTTCATAATCACACCCTAGAAAGGAACCCAATCTTGAGCCAAGTGAGGAATATCCACATGATCTAAGTAAAGAGTAGAATAACACCCATTGAGGAACATCCCATGGCTAAGAAGTAATTGGACATTGAAAGTCCAACACTAGAAGAAGCAGATAGGGGATAAGTCCCCAATAGAGAGGACCATGTTGCTAATTCCAATGAGCAATAAGAAAAGATTACTAACATTAATGATTTATAGTATGATCCCCAAAAGGGAAAGGAAATGATGCATGAGGTGGATCAACAATAACAAGTAAATAAGAAACCTCCAATTTGAACTACATTCCAATAGGACATGTCAAACAAATGATTGTATTTTTGAAACTTTTCCTCGAACATGAATTCATGAAACAAACTCAATGTGAGATGTCCTCTAATATGGAAGTGTATTTTAAAGAATAAAAATTTTATATTCCAAGGGACAACCCTAATGTAAGCCCATAAGTGGCACATGTTCTAAACATGATCAAGATAAGTCTTATGATTTATTCTCCAATATTAGTGGGCATGAAACTTATCAAGATTACCCTAAAGAAATTTAGGCAAAATGTTCTTAATATCCATTATGTGGGCTATATTCACAAAAAAAATTAGGATGCCATGAAATTATACAAACAAGAGCATGAAACACGATGAAAGATTGAAGAGGAAATCTAAGAACTCAAGTTCCAACAAAATATGGAAGAAGTGGCTTAACTTATAACTTTAGGACTTTTTCAAATGATTTTGAGATGTGAACCAATTATTATAGATGGATTTCCTATTACTAGTGAGGCAATCAATAAATTGGAGATGTTCATGGACCTTCTTCACAATAAATATAACAACCAAGTGGATCCTAGATTAAAAAAAGAGTTTAGGTAACCAAGCAATTTTTTGAGGACATAGAGGTTTGTCTCATATCCTTGAATAAACTAACCACTACCATTCCCATTGTATGTGGTTTCTTTTTTTTTTAACTTAGCGTGTCTTATAAAAATATTATAATTAAGACTACTGCTTGAAGAACACTAGTGCCAATAATTGGCCAAGAACACTTTGAGCATCAAGGATAAGACCCAACACATAAATGTTTTCTAAGACATTGAAGAACTAGAAACAAAAATAAGTACCCATCAGAAACAACTAAATAATAGATTCTCAAAGGTCCAATGATAAGTTTTAGCAAAGGTTTTGGCCCTTGAAGATGCTCACAAGACTTTAAGTGCTCATCTTGAGACTTGGACAACTCAAGTTGATATTATTTTGGAGTAGCGCAAAGAGTTGAAGAGACTGAAAGGTGAAGTAGAAGTTATAACTTCCAATCTTTAGTCATTTGTCAGCCAATGGGAGTAGCTTAAGACAAATTTAAAGAGGTATATCCCACACTTCCAACTAAGGAAACTATATCCTAGTCCAAGATAGATAAATGAACTAGAATAGGGTGATGTTGGACTGCAAACATTGTAATAAAATACCCAAAGTAATGTTGGTACCATGGTGCAAAATAAAATGGCTAGAGAGAGAGAGAGGAGAGAGAGAGAGAGAGAGAGAGAGAGAGAGAGAGAGAGAGAGAGAGAGAGAGAGAGGAGAGAGAGAGAGAGAGATGAGAGAGAGAGAGAGAGAGATGAGAGAGAGGAGAGAGAGAGAGAGATTGAATAACAATGTATAAGACCTTGGTGTATAAGGGTGAGTCATGAAATACTAGGAAGCATAGAATGAGTAAAATATGCATTACTCATAAAAGTGAAGGACTGAGCCAAGAGCACATGAAGCAGAGGTAGTTACAAAGTAGTTCATATAAGTAGTGGATATTAATGAGAGTGAAGAATCTAGTACCAATCCATAAAAGAGGAGGGAAAATGAACAAAAATGATCTATCATAGAGAGGGTATATATGGGTAGTTAGGCTTGAGTCAATAGAAATTAATTGTAATGTCTCTCCACAACTCATTGTTGTTAATGGTTTTTGGTTAGGCATCACCTTTATCTTATTGATTTAACCAAAGGTGATGGGTCTACTTATATATAAATACCACTCAACTTAATTTTGAACATGTTTTTTTCATGGTTGGAGTTGGAGAGATTCATTGATAGATATGTTGTTGATACTATTATATGTAATTATGAAGTGGATATCAATATAGAACTGAAGAGGTATTGTAATGAAGGAATCATCTGGTAATCTCATTCAACAAAATAAATATAATTCCTTGAATATAATTCATGATATGTTGAATTCTATAGTGTTAGATTTAGTTTTATGATAATAGATATATGTATTGTATGAATTCATCAAATGATTGACTCTAGAATAATGTTGTTATTAACAATGACTAAACATAGTAACTCACTAGATAGGTAATATAAATTTATCTAACCACCATTGTGCAATAGAATCGATAGGGGACTAGTCCTAGGTTTACTCCTTGAGTGATATACTGGTACACAACCTCATTGGTATATTCTTCTTATTGTGTACATAACTTACACTTATGTTAATTTAAGGAGAAATACCCAATAGGATATCCATCAAAAAATGAAACAAGATCGTTAAACATGTGTTTTAGATTTATATGAGTTAGCAATAGGTCTGAAGTTTAGTGCATAAAAACCAAAAGGTTTTTCCTCAATGTGAGCAACTAGATGAAAGAAAAGAATCTAGATATTTTGGGTTTTTCAAGAAAGTGTGCTTCCATGTTCCTATCTTAGAATGCCGCTCTTTGTTTTGGTTGGTGCTCTTTAGTTTTATAGAGACTAATGATGGATCATGTGCATAAAAATTTAGCATATTAAAAAGGGAAATGGTTGACTACTTTTGGAATAATTAACTTCATTTGACCTCCTTGAAAGTTATGTCTATATATTTAATGTTTGTTTTTAATATTCCTCAAAAAATTATGGAAGGAATTTTAAAAATCTATAGATAATTCTTTGGAATGGTTTGGAGGGGAAATGAAATTTTATTTGGTATCTTGGGATACAATGTGCATTCATATATCTTTAGGAGTGTGAGAATTGACAAGATCAGACTGAACAAATATAATGCTTGGATCCAATATGTTGTGGATAATATATGTAGGCAAATAAAATCTTTAGAGGTCATGTGTTTTTATCAAAAATATTTGGATTCTCAACAAGTTCTTTGCATGTTCACTCAATTATAATAGTTTGAAGGTTCATAGATTAAAACTTTGTGAAATATTACAATAATTATGTTCTTTTATGGATCTAGTGGAAGATTGATAATGGATTCCAACATCTCCTTTTAGATAGATTCCAATTTTCATTCACAATATCTAGTTGGCATTGGTAAATGGAGGAAATGTGAATAAATTACATTACAAGTAAATCATTTGACAAAATATAATAGTATATTATATCAAGTTATAATTTACAACATAGGTGAACACTTAAATAACTTTCACAGGAAGGTATAATTAAACAAATTACATTATGGACTTAAATTACCGTGAATAAGTAAAAATAATAATTAATCTTACAAACTGAAAAAAACTAACTTTGGATCATAAAATGACCTAAAAAAATCACCATTGATCCAAAGGGGTATATGAGAAAAACATAAGAGCAATCACTCTGAAGTCGTCAAATAAACTCTAAAGTAACTATAATTGGTGTATTGTTCATCTTGGTACTGACCAAACTGATGTCACTCCATACACAAGCTTTCCCTATGAGTTATGGCATAGAATGTTGATGAACATGTTCATGTCCTTCTCATCCTGTATGATCATCATATCATACTATAGTAGAACATGATCAAGGCCTGTCTAGCTATGTCAATCCACATAAGGCTCCACCAAGAATCCCATCAAGTGACCAACTCGTAATATATATGGCACATCTTCTTAATGCCCAATAAATTTTGATGATGTTTTCTCAACAATATTGATGCTATCAACCCATATCAACTCGTATTATGACCAAAGATTGATAAAAAAAAAAACCAACCAATGCAATATCTTCTCCCCCTATAAAGTGAGAGGTGAGAAGCTATGAAATGAGAAAAACAAAACAAAACTAACATTATCTGATCCATCTTATGAGTAGTAGATACAAAAATCCAAAATAGAACTAAAATCAAGAACACAAGCTAAAATTTTCCATTCAAGGATTAAACCCAAACTCCAAGTGAATAACTAAATAGAGAACGGTAATAGTCCTCTAGCCTCAAATGGATCCTCCAACCTCTAGTGTGACATTTACACTTAGTCAATTAAAAGTATCTTTTGGGACATGTAAAGGATAGTGTATTCACTAATATCACAAGCATGAGATGTCATCAAAATTATCATTTTAAAGCTGTCAGTTTCCACCAATAATGCACCTTTATAAATTATTGAATAGTTTTGACACAAAAATCATATATAGAAGTTTAAAAACACAAAATAGACCATTTTATTATGTCTATAATGTCTAAAAACCTATAGTTTAACTTGTCACATGACCACCTTTGCATAGAATAATGATTGGTCAAAAAATATCACAATACAATGCTCTTAATGTCAAATAATAACTATCTTTGGAGGTTTTGTACTCTTAATTTCTTTTGAGAGTGCCTTAAAAATAAGCTTTTCCAATTTCTTTATGATAATTTACATTACATAAAAGGAAGATTTTGTATTTAAGACTGATTTTGATATGTGGAAAAATAAAACAAAAATTAGTTTTTCATAAAAATGTTTTATGGTGAAAACAAAAAATGAAATAAAAATATCTCCGTCTTTGAATTTCTAGTAGGCCCCATTAAACCCTGAATATATATATATATATATATATATATATATATATATATATATATATATATATATATATATATATATATATATATATATATATATAAAGGTTTATACTTTTACTATAAATTACTTACATAGGGAACACCATTTTTAATACTTATAATGAAGATTATTGAAGATCACATTAAATACCATAAAATACCCTCAAAAAAATTTATTTTTTGTGTCATTGTTAAATTAGAATGGACTATGCTGTGATTCGATAAGTTCTTCATGTTTATCTGCACTTTTCTTTGTGCCATTGCCATATCAATTGGATTGTGTCTACCATGCTATGGAGGTAAAATATGAAAGAAAAATCAAATGAACCAAAATCTTATTGCACCTACTATCGCCCATATTCCAACATGATTGTAACAAATAATAAAGAACTTCAAATAATCTTCAATATGGGATTTGTTATTACATATATTGGATTGGATATGCATATTATGCCATTTTATGATGTTGAATGATCACATCAACACTAAAATTATAGTTTTTAAAGTAGAATTAGTAGTGGCATCATCATCAAATGTTATTTCAAGGCATCAAGTTTTTTCTAGGGAAGGTAATAGGCCTAATATTATTTTAGCTGGTCCTCCTAGAACATATAAAATGTCAATTATATTGTCATTGGCTCATGAATTACTAGGAAGTAACTAAAAGAAGGGAAATATTGAATTTAAAGCTTTCGATGATAGAAGTATTGATGTTATGAGAAACAAGATTAAAATGATTTCCCAAACAAAAAATGTTTCCCAAAAATTAATAGGTTTCTTTTTTAGCTTTTTATCACTGATTGATAATGGAGTTCCTACAAATTTGATCAAATCCCTTTAATTTTCATTCATTTGAGAGAAACCATGATTTGATTCTAGTGTTGGTTGTGTTAAATAGAGTAAATGTGAATAAATTATATTTCAAGTAGATCTTTTGACAAAAAATAATAAAATATTAAATCTGGTTGTGATTACAACATAGGTGAAGGCTTAAATACCTCTCACATGAAGTTATAATTAAACCAACTACCTTATGGGTTTCAACTAACCCAAATAAATAAAAAACACTTAATCAAAAAAAACTAAAATAAACTAACTTTATATCATAAAATGACCCAAAAACTCTTATGGACTACGAAAATATGGTGTCTTTTATAGCCTTTATTGAAAATAACTAGGGATAAAAGGTGTCTGATTATTTGGAAACATCTAGTTTAGGAATATGTTGGAGGTTTATGTTGTTTCTTGATGATTTATCCCAGTAATAGGAATATTAACTAAAGGAGAAACTCAATAATTTTTTATTTCCTATCCATTGTGATGAACACTCCATTATCTCAGAGGGATTACCATCTGGGGAGGTTGTAATAGAATCAACTTACCAAGTCATCGTCAAAATTTAGGAGTGATTATTAGAAATTTTCTATCTATTTGTGTTTAGATCTCTAAGGGCCTTACTAAGGCAAACCTATTCCTTTAGATAACAGTTCACTACTAAATCCTAACTTATGATCAACTAAGAAAGAGAGGTTGCATTGGTCCCTCCATTTTCCTATTGTGTCAGATGGATGAAGAGATGAGTGACCACATCCTTTTGCACTACCATTTAACCTTAAATTTATGGGGTCTATTTATGATTAGCTTCATATTTCATCTCCCTTTTACTAACACTCTCAAGCTCTTTTTGATTCAATGAAAACTTAAGATGGTGTCTCCATATTTGAAATTGATTTACAAAATCACCCCTTCTATTTTTTTATGGAATATTATTAGGGTTGAGTCTAATGTCTCTAGATAGAAAGAATGCACCAAATTAGTGATCACACAAACAAAGTAAGTTCACACCATAATGTATCCAAAACCAAAATGAAATCAATAATATAAGAATATTACACAAATACATATAGATAAAAACCAATCTTATATTGACCAATAGCTCACCAAGTGAGATGTACAAATAAAAATGTATGAGTAGCTCGTCCAAGAAAAGCTCTCAAAGAGCCAATAATAAAAGAGTAATTACCATACTCAAAATAGATGATAAAGGGAGTTACTTCCTATTCATCTATTCAAAATGTAAATTCAAGTACACCGAAGCAAGTTTATCTTTGAAAGTATTTTAAATCCTAAGTGAGGGAAAAAATCCCATAATAAATAAATATGGGAAAAAAAGAACCCCTACTTTAACAACCCCCCCAAGCACATCTTAGGTGGATAGTGTAAAAAAATGGGTCTTAGTAACTAGGCATGTTTAGGTACCCTTTTACAAAGCAATATCTCATATAGTAGAGAAAAGTATAAAACCCATAGGAAAGATTCACACCACCCGCCCCACCACGCGCCCCCACAAACCCACCCCCCCCCCCCACAAAAAAAAAAAAGAAAAAAAGAAAAAAAATAGAGACATAAAAAAGAGGCTTAGAAGACCCACCTAGAAGATAATGTTGCAATGTCCCAAACCTTAAGAAGAGCCTATAAGTGAAGTACTTTATCTTTGTGAATGGATTGGTAAATATGTCTATAATATGTTATATCATCTAGAAATAAATCATATCAATGATCTCACCATGAATGGGTTATCTGATGAAGTACATGTGAGTCTATATGTGTTTAGTCCACTGATGTTGAATCAGATTCTTAAAAATCTAAATAATACTTTGGTTATCATAATAGAGTATGGTAGGTTATTTGAATTGGATACCAAGCTCTATGATAATCCCTTAAATTCAGATGGCCTCACTGGTAGCATTGACATCCCCCTTGTACTCTACGTCAATGGATGATAAATTAATAACATTCTACTTATTACTTGACCAACTAATTAAACATAAACCAATGGATAAATATAGCCCAAAGTGGACTTGTGATTTTAAATATCACTAGCCCAATCTAAGTTAATATATCCAATAAATTTTATGTTAGTTTTAGCTCTATAGTGAATCCCACATCTATGTGTACCCTGAATGTAGTGCAAGATCCTCTTAGCTTATTTCTAGTGTAGCTCATGGGATTCTTGCATGAATCTAGAGACTAGTCCCACTGCATATGATATGTCAGGTTTGGTATGGGTTAATTAGATAAGGTTTCCCATAAGTTGTCTATATAAGATAACATTGACCAAAGGTGAAGTAAAGTATGACTCAATATTTTATCTAGATAGAAATGGAGAGGGAGTTGGATTACAATCATCCATGTGAAACCAAGCAAGTAGACCGAGATCATACTTAGGATGTTCAAGAGTAATCCCTAAATTATACTAAAAATCAGGATCCCAAAGAAGTAATGTAATTAGCCCAAGTATATCATGGAAAATCTATCCTAAAAATATCTTTTCACCCCTACAATATATGAAGAGGAGCTGCTAGTGATCAAAATATCATAAACACAAAGAATTAGAATCAAGAGAGAATCATCCTATTGCAAGAGATAGATGTTTGAATTTGAATGACATCTATTAAATCATGCTCAAATAAGAAAGGAAACAATCTTGGTGTACCAATCCAAAGTGTCATATATGAGTCCATAGATGGATATTTTAAGTCTCAATACAAAGAAAAAATCCTCAACAAATCCTAGAGGATGCTTCATGTAAATCTCCTCCTCAAGATCACCATGAAGAAAGTCACTATTCACATCCATATAATGAACATCCCAATGATTAGATGTGGAAATATAAAGTGTGAGTCTGATGGAGTTCATTTTGCTGACTACTACAAAGATATCTATAGAGTCAATGTTAGGAACATTTGAGAAAATCTTGGTGACCAATCACACCTTGAACTTGTCAACAAACTCATTTACTACATACTTAGTCTAATATATCTATCTATATTCCCATAGAAATAATGTCAAGTCTCAAGGATGATTCTTGATTAAGGAATTATACTCCTCATGCACAGCAAAATCCTACTTAAGAGTGCCTAATACCTCATACAAATTCTATAGATCAGAAGCAGAGGCATAAAAATCATGTGACTCACTCTAAAACTTTGAATGTACCTTCCTATCATCTAAAGTACCCCCAACCCATGTACCTAAACTCAGTAGTGTCTACCTATCCCAAAGAGGACTAGATTGGATGAATCGGGTATAGAAACATCACCCTACAAAGTGTGTCCAAATGTGGATGGTGATGAATCCCCATCACTACTCTAACTATCAAAATTGGTATAAGTGTACTCAATCTCTGGAATGTTCTCAAGGTAATTTGAATCATCTAAATAGAATCCAAGTGTGTCAAATGAAGTGGGAGAAGTTTCAAGTGTCGAGTTTGTGGGACTCTCCTAAAAGTGAACACTTATCTTGATGAAAAACTCATATCTAGCTATATGAATATGGAATTACCCATTTACACCATATGTATAACCTATGAAGATGCAAATCTTAATATGAGGTTTCATGGCATTGCATTTATTATTTAGTATGCATGCCATAGTTGGAGATTTAAAGACTCTAAAATGATCAACTAATGGTTTCCTTCTATACTAAAATTCAAAGGGAGTTATGTATTTTAAAACTTTTTGGGAAACCCTATTTTGAACATTGGAAACACAATTGAATACTTCATCCCAATACGGTGGTGCAAGTGACTTAAAGTGAATCATACAATTATCCATTTCTTTCAAGCATCAGTTATTATGTTCTTCCACACCATTCTGTTTAATATTGTAATAAATTGTGCACTATAGATCAATCCCCTATGTTTTGAAAAATTACTCAAGATTATTTTTTGCATACTCACCCCCATTATAAATTTGAATAACCTTGATTCATTTCTTATATTATTTCTCTGTAATAACTTTGATGTCTTGAAACTTGTCAAAACAACAGATTTCTGCCTAAGGATGTGTACCTCAAGAAATCAAAAATTAAGGTAAGAATATACTTATCCCTTATTAAATATATACTAGGAAAAGACCTATATACATCATTGTATACTAATTCCAAAGCCTTGGAACCCTTCCAAGATTTTCATTTTTCAAATTTCTCTTCATGATGCTTCCCAAGGATGTTACCCTCACAAAGACACTTATAGAAATGAACTCGTAGTAGGCTTGTAACCATGTCATATTTGATGATTTATTATTGGTAGTGTTAGTTAAGGTGGCCAAAATTATCATTCCAAATTTGGTAACTCCATATGAGTGAGTTTGAAATTCAGTTATAGAAGAATCAAGTGAAAAAATTGAGAAGGTGTATAATCTAGCTTGGTGATCTGTCCTACCCACTACCACTATAGAATGATTATGCAACTCTCTGATTATACATGAACTTGTTTAAAACATTACCCTCATGCCTTTACTTATGTTAGTGATTGGTTACACTAATAATAAATTAGTTTAAAATGATGGAACACTTAGAACATTATTCAATGTTCCTCCATCCATTTCAATAGACCCTCTCCTTGCAACTTGTACTAAACTGTCATCACCAAAAGTGATAAAATACATGCTATAAGACTCTAAGGAAGAAAAATTAACTTTTGAATATCCTATGTGGTTGGAATCACCTAAGTTAATAAACCATAAAGATGTTGGAGCCAAAATTACTACAAGATCTTTACCCTTTTCTTTCTCTTTAACTTTTCCATTTTCCTTAAAATAATCTTGAGTTGATGAATTTTACTTGATACACTCAGGAACACCTATTTTGTTATTTTATATAAGATGAGTTAGGTGATTGATTTATTTATTCATGCACTGGTGTTCATTGTGCCCATTTTTCTTGATATAGGCACACTTAACCTTCTCTTTCTTAGGTTTGTCATTAGAACAGGAAGTTTCATTGGTTATTTTGGTAGAGGTTGATTCTTTCTTATTCTCTTGTTCCTTATTATTTTTCTTATTAATCTTTGTTTGAAGTCTTATATTTCCCATTCTCAGTAATTAGGGCTTGATTTTTTGAGGAATTTAATGTGCCCATCTATATTAAATTATCTTTCTTCTAATTCAAGTTGACAAGAAAGTCATCTAAAGAAGGCATCTTCTATGTAGTGCCTAAATCACTTTTAGTGGCATGGAAAGTAGAGACAAATACTGAGTAATCAGGACCTATTTTAGAGTGAATAGAAATAATAAGTTGTTCATCTTTCTTATCTATTACACATTCTTTCAACTATAATATCAAAGATTTGAACTTGGTGAAGAAATCCTAAAGGGTGTCAAAGTTGTTATGACTTAGGTTGATAAGTTCATTTTCTAGTTTATGAACTCTCATCACATCTTACTTCCCAAAGAGAGTTTACAAAATGGTCCACACTTCATTAGGTGATTTGATAGGTTTTATATGAAAGAGGAGATTAGGAGACACAAAAATACACAACAACCCATAGACTTTTTCACTATGATTTTACCACTTAAATTTTTATGTATCTGCACATAGTGGATTTTTCCACTACATTGTAATGTGATGCAAACCTTTGATCCTAAGAATAATTTTCATTTTAATTTTTCATTCATGATAATTCAATGGTGTTTGAGGATTAATTGAGCTTGTATCCATTTTTTGTATAAATGAAAGTCTAAGAAGAATGGAAAGTGGCTCAAATACATAGTACACCCCCCTAAACTATGAAATGGTGAACCCCTCTGAATGTTGAAAATATTTCACACTCAAAATACATTAGACATAGTTGAGAATGTGTCTTGAACAATCAGTGAAAATGTTACAAAAAACATGATTTACAAGACAATATGAGGACATCCAACTATGTCAAAGATGTGTCCCAAATGAGTACAAAAAGTGAATAAGAGATAAAAAAGAAAAATTATGTTTTGAATGTGAGGGGGTTTGACCACCTACCAAACCGAACCTCACTCTTCAATATTCAACTATAAACATTATGGAGATTTTGTTAAAAAAAACAACTTTTCATTCTTATAAAGATCACAGTTTACATATATATTTTTTTTTTTTAAATATCATAAAATAATGACACCAATAATAAGCTCAACCCTAATATCTCCCACCTCCCCTTAAAATATAATATTTCTTTTATAACAAGAATTTTTAAATAAAAACAATATATAATAACCCTTATGCCCCTTTTATAATAAGCAATAAAGCTTATTAACATAAAAAAACACATTAAATCATTTGATATTAAAGTTCTTGTAATGTCAAAAAATATTTTCCCATAAAAAACATCCAAAACCACAATTTTAGGATGGTGGTTTCATGAAACTATTTGTATGTTAAAAAGTGGTTTTCAAACAAAAAAAGCATTTACCAACTAAATGATGGGTTAGGAGGGTTGAGTGGAGAGGATGATGGAGATGCCCAAAGTGTAAAAACTAATATGGAAAGAACATGCATGTACATAAATTTATTGAATGTATTTTATCCTTAATGGTACAAGAAAATGTGCAATCCTAGTCTGTGAAAAATAAGCTCAACGTCAATGGTGGAATGCCCAAAAATAATGGCAAAGTCATGAGGCTTGGTTCAAACCTATTGGCTAAGGATCTTGGTGAGACAATAGAGCTAGAGGAGTGGGCGAGACACAACATGACCTCAATCAAATCCTACACAAAGATTTGTTTTTTGAATTCACTAGCAAGAGATTATTGGCAAGTCGTATTAGAGACCGATATTTGGGAAGCTAATCTTTTATGAAGAGTAGATCCAAGGAATTAAAAGATAAGCCATAGACCCAGAGAGTAGGCCATAGATAGAAACTAGGTTAGAATAGAATGGTTTCTAAACCTTTATTCTATATTGTCTTAAAAAAACAACCACTAACTTGTAATATAAACCAATCTTCCACTACAAGGAAAAATTCTAGCAATAGAATGAAATCAAGATTTTTTTACAAATGAAAATCTCATGATTTCAAGAAAACTAATAGTGAATAACTAGACACATGATTATTGGGGTGGATTTGATACAATGTCATGGTTGAATCCAATGTCTCTAAATAAAATGAATGCATGAGTTGAGTAATCACACAAACCAAGTAAGTACACACCATAATGTCTCTGAAAGCAAAATGAAAAAAATAATATGATAATATTTCACAAACAAACATAGATTAAAACCAATCTTCCATTAAAAATAGTTTACCAAGTGAGATGTAGCAATAAGAGTGCATGAGTAACTCATTAAAGAAGGCAGTCAAAGAGTCAAGAATAGAAAAGTAGCTCCCATGCATGGAATAGCCAGTTCAGGGAGTTACGTCTTATTCATCTAGTCAAAATGTAACTCCAAGTACACCTAATCAAGCTTATCCATGAAAGTAGGAAACTCCTAAGAGAGGGGGGAAAATCCCATAATAAATAAATATGGAAAAAAAAAAAAACCCTACTCTAAAAAATATTTTGATGGAAAGGAACAAGATAATTTTCTCAAATTATGATCATTTTGAAATATGGGTGTGGCAAGGTATAAGGAAATCTATGAAGGATATTTTTTCAGATTGGGGTTTCAAATGACTCTCTTAGGCTCAAAATGAGGATGATTAGATCTTGAATTGGTTTGATTCTTGATCACCTGAGAAGGGGCTTGTGGTATCACATTCATAAAGGAATACTCCCATTCAAAAATTATTTGAGATCCCCTAAATATAAAATGGTAAAACTAATGTTTAATGGGGCCTTGAAAGGCATATGGGTTTGGTAGCAGTGGTGAAGTCTTCATGAATCATGATGATAATCCCCTTATCATTTTTTCCCATGGTCTTAGAGTAGGGAATAGTAATTTAGTAGATGCTTAGGCACTTTTAAAATGTGTTCAAATGGATTTGACTCATGGATGGATAAATCTAATAATTGAAGGTGGCTTGCAAGTCATCATCAACGTGCTTTTTTCTGTGAATTCCAAATCTTGGAAAATTTAGATTATCTTGGATGATGTTAATGGGTTGAGAGATTATTTTGATTACTTGTAGTTTTTCCATATAGAATAAAAAGGTAATTATATCACTGATTGGGAAGCAAAGATTGGAGTTACTCTCTTGGTCTCTTACAAGGTCAACTTCTTTGAATGCCCCCCTTACCTTAGATAATTGTATAATTTAATAACACATGATGTCAAGATGGTAGTGTATCAAAAGTATGATTAATTTTATATAGTGATGGGATGGTGAGGTTATTTTATGGAACTCATTTTGGGTGATATCTCATGTAAAACTATTTGAAATTATTTGAATTTGTTCATGTGTAGGGGAGTTGTAATAATAAGCATAGAAGTATTGTATATTTTAGTATGTGCATATCTAGAAGCCTCACCTCATCTATATCTCTTGTTTTTATTTGGTTTGGTTTTTTTTCTCTTGTAGGTTTAAATAATGTTAAAATGGAAGGAAATTATGAAGGAGCCTATGGTTCACCCTAAGACACAAGCTATTTGAAGGATGGCCTATTTAGATTAGATGAATATGAAATCTAACTCATCCCTTTTCATAGAGAATATCAACAAGGAGATTAGGTACCCTATGATGTGGGTTTGGTTGAGGAAGATGTGGCTTGATACAACAAAACTAGATGAATTTGAGGAGCAAGAAATTGTAAAAGTTTTAAAATCATTCATGGTTGACCCAAAGTAGTCCATGGTTAAAATTACTATGTTTGACATAGTTCAAGCTATCATTAGGGTAAACCTAGTTTTCAATGTGATGGGTTCCTTAACACTCCACCAAGAACATCTTGATTCAGAGACCCTATTTCATTATATGGGGATCGAGTCTATAGATCACAACCATGTAATTATATATGGCATCATCAAATTGTAAAAGGCCATTGAATTTATTTCACCCAGGCTAGGTATGAAGCTTCCTCAAGACTACTTATTCTTTTCTCCTCTTTTTGTGATGAAACTCAAGATGAGGTGCAACTGACTCTAACTGGATCAGTGTTTAGGATGAGCATTGAACACAACACTGGGAGTATCCTACCACCTAGAAATGAAGATATAGAATTGGAGTAACTAGGTGAAGTTATTGGTCCTCTTATTGGTGTGTAATTTAAAAAGGGCCTAAATATATTTCCCTTATATTTGTGAAATGTATAACTTGCATGTTTATCTAAAACTAACCTCACTATAAGATAAATAATATGTTGGTTTTTTGGTTTGTTATTCCTATTTCATTTGATGTTTATAGTGTGTGTTCCTCTACTAATAGAGGGTTTTTTTATTATTTCTCAAGTTGGATAGACTTGATATGTTCTTTCAATTCTCACCAAATGGCTATCACCTCATTAATTATTTTGACATGTCTCAATCAATTCAACTTTTTTATTATTGGTAAATTTTCTTCAGTGGTTTATTTTATTATTTTTTTCCTCTAGGACATTATCCTAGTTACCTCGATATATATATATATATATATATATATATATATATATATATATATATATATATATATATATATATCCAAAAATAAAATAAAAATATATTGTGTTACAACATTGAAAGTGCATTATGCTTTCAAATACTCTTTTTTAATAATGATTTTCAATTACCATACATGAGTGTGTAAATTTCTCACTCAATATACTTCATTGCACTAATTAACTAGTGTCTTTTCAAAAAAG
Source organism: Torreya grandis (assembly GCA_037957365.1). Lineage (NCBI taxonomy): Eukaryota > Viridiplantae > Streptophyta > Pinopsida > Cupressales > Taxaceae > Torreya > Torreya grandis. The sequence goes on along the minus strand of JARHVA010002549.1, from coordinate 348,782 downwards.
TAGAAAAAATATAGATAATATATTTTTTAATTTTTTTTAAAAATATATAATAATATTCTACACTCAAAACCCTACATTTCATCTATGTATACCATTACTAACTTATAAATTGATGTATTAGGTATGAGCGCTCAAACTTATGTAAACTTTGATTTTGAAGAAAATGATTGTCACTTCTCAAGTGTAAAAGTGTGTGACACTACCATGATATCACCTTTGTGTGATAAGGTAATGTCTCTCATTTTCATGAATTTCATCTCACTCTCATATCAGGGATTAACTTTGAGTAAAACTTATAGGTTTTAGCTACAATTTCATCATCGAGGGTTTTTATATGATCTTAATTATTTTATTTTAATGTATATGCATGCAAATCCATGTGCACACACACGAACACACACACACACACACACACACACACACACACACACACACACACACACACACACACACACACACACACACACACACACACACACACACACACACACACACACACACACACACACACACACACACACACACACACACACACACACACACACACACACACACACACACACACACACAAATACATTTAACTAGAGCATAATGTAGACACATAATTTTAGTGCATGGATTGTATTTGAAATTTTATTAGAATTTTTTTTTGCATATGGATAATTGGTCCATGTTAAGCTCTTATTGGTAAATTTTCCTTTATTTTGAGTTTCATGCAAACTTTTAGGTCATCTAGGGTCAACAATAATATCATCATTAACACATGAAAAAATGCCTAGTCATTTATTTTCCTTGGGATACTTTCAAATATTCATATAATCTATATATGTCTATCTTTTATGGTTTTGATTACCTTGAAAATATTGAACCAATATGATTCTATAAATTGGTCAAATTGGTTGTGTTCAGTGGTATTCATCTTATTTTTGGTGTCTTGATAGTCATATATCCTAATTCTACAATATTTACTTGCATGTAAATATGTCTCAATTGAAATTCAAGATGTATATACATACATACATACATACATACATACATACAAAGACACCATGATGCATTTAGGTAACCATTCAATCATGGTATCACATGCTCAATAAATTATAAAAATATGTACAAAATAATGATTAAGGCTTAAATTTTTGAGAAATAGTTTAAGTTGTTGTGCACATTGAGAGGTTTCTAATAAATAGGTGCTGATGAAAGCATCCAATGAGTTTCAAACTAATTGGGTCTATTATGATACTATTAGAATCAAACTACCATGATTGGGACTTGAAACCACTATGAGGATAGTCTAGTACTCATCTAGCTTTATCAAAATAATCTGATATTGGTCACCATAAAAGTTATGCAATAATTTTGGGTGTTATTATTTATTTTACTTTTACATGCTTATTTTTACTTTAAAGCACTATCTAACACTTGGGTAAGTCAAAACATCTAGGTATTTATCAACAAATCATGTTCATCATTTTCAATAATTGATACATGTAATTTCATTTTATTTTATTTTGGGTATAAGTTTTATTTTTATTTTATTAGTCTTGAAGGGAGGGACTTATACCATTCATTATACTGTAATCTATTAGTAATCTCTACCTTGTTATCCAATGACATTTTTTTGATGTCTATGCTGATAAATATATAAGTAATTAATAAAGATGAAATGTGCACTGTTTAACTTGAAGCTTAAAATAATATTAAATAAAAAATATAATTGGATGAAGAAATGACATGTTATGAATGATTTCATTGAATAGTGTGAATCGTCGATCAGTGTGAAAGGCATTGATGTCAATATTGGCAACAATGAATAGTGTGCATGCACTCTATCTAGATCAATTACTACTTGTTGCTTCTAAACATCAGTCATCTTTATCATTTGCATTTATTATCATGTGCCTTATGTGAATTCCATTAGTTTCAATATTTATAACTAAATTTCAAACCCTAAAATACTAGGGCTTCATTTTAGAGAGCCTGGAAGCTATGTATCTCAATAAAGAGGGAACAAGTGTTGAACTTGATGCACAATTTGTAGGCACATCAATAAGGTAAGCCAAAAAAATTCATATTTGAAGAGAACAGACTATCCCATAGAACCTATTATAGGTCTAGCACATTTTTTCATAGCCCAAATAATATTAAAAGTGGTAAAGGTTAAAATAGTGCATAAAGGGAATAAAAATGAGTCATTTACAACTTTAAACCCTAGAGCGGTTGCTACTACAAGCACCAAAATATATAGGAAGGGGGTTAGATGTGGTTCCTTATATCAGGTATTACCTAATTAATCACTAATAATTTCATTTGATTTTTTACTTTTTTCTTTTTGCACATATGGGCATGGCTATGGGTGTTGGGTTCTACAACTTTGGCTGCCAAAATGGTGGTGACCAAGGAGTGAATAGTGATGGTGGGCTTAGCAGACACAAGGTATTTACTACCCTCATCCACACTCACAAATTCCAAATGCCCAATCAATATCCTAATTACACCACCCTATGAAAAATGATCTTGAGACTCAAGGATAGGGTTATTAGAGAGAAACTCGAAGAGAGCTAAGGCCACCACCTTTTGAAGTTGCATGGGACCATCCTTCAAAACCTTGGAAAACATAGAACGAATTCCCATATTAAAAAAATGCCTTGTGTATTATGAATCCTTACCGACATATCTAAGGGTTTTGGTGGTGACTTCCCATGCATCCAGACATGAAGCGGTGGTAGCATTGCTAGTGATGAGCTTTATAATATCGATTGTAAGGGAAGCACAGTCCTTACTAAAGCAAAACAAAGTATACAAAGTTGTAGATGAGAATTCAATATCAATTAACTATATTAGGTAGTATCTTTAGGATATGGCCCCATATAAGGTGATACTACAACATAATTTAGTGCAAAGTAGCCCCATGAAAGATTCAAATCCAAAAAAATTGGGATTTTTTCTTGGTAACATGGAGCAAGTTTATTCTAATTTTAGAAATTGAATCTTTGAGCAGTTATGGCTGGAGGTTTGTAGCACTGGATATTATATTTAAATAATAATTCTACCAAATAGTGGCTTTTATGTGATGTGTTTCTATTTTTATAATTTTTGATGTAATTATCAAGTTGAGATTTTAATGCAATCTCCTAAAAATACTTCAAGCAAGGCATAAAAATTTGTTTGTCATAAGACCATCTTTCTACATATGGCTCATGGATTTTTTAGTGGTACCCACTAAGAAAAAATAGCTCACAGATTTAGATGTGTACCTAACAATGCAAAATAAAACAATTAGATTTAGAAGCATATGTTCAAATTTTTTTCAATCATATGTAGGTAAATGCTAGAAATAAAATGTGCAAACAAGAAAAATTTGTAGCGATCAATTTTCATAAAAAATTAAAACACAATTATATTATCCAATTTTCTCATTAACATACTTAGCACAAGGTTTCAAGGTCTTTGCATTATAATAAGATGAAAAATTCAAAAGTTGGACTTGGGGGCTCACAAATTTAGATGTGCCTAACAATACCAAAAGAATTACAATAAAATGTGCAAATAATTTTGAGGATCATATGACCTATCTAGCAGTAGGGAAAATTTGTAGTGATTAATTTCCTAAAAAATAATAATAATCATCTGACCTAATCTTCTGTATAATAGGAAGAAAAATTGAAGAAAGTGTTGGAATACATGTATTTTATGCATTAATAGTAATGTTGATTTATATCATATTGGATTTGGTGAAGTTATAGCATGATAAATAAATTAATTAGTAGCATGGCACTATGTTTTATCTCTAAAGTTGTAGATTAATAAAACAATGTAGTGGAATATGATAATTTTCTATTCTTTTTGAAAGATACAAGGGAATTTTTCTTTATCTTTAATTTTGTTAGTCCCATTGGAGTCCTCCTCCTAGGAGAATCAACTGTTTCTATTCTACTGGTGTCATTACCACCTCATTCATTATGTTTATAGTTTATCTGAATGCAACAACTATAATAATGTTTCACCACAAGTATCCCTCTTCATTTCACATTAAAAATTCTTATAGGCCTGAACTTCCAGTCCCATTTCTTACAATTGTTAGGGATTTAAACTGAGGGAATGGTTTTCAAGGGTAAGCTGGCATGAGACAATATGTATTTTTTTGTTTAAGTTTCCCATGTTAATCATGTCCCTCTTCCTTAGGGCCTGTGTGTAGTAATATTTTCTTAAAATCATATGATTCCTTTTTTGTCATACATTTATTTAGAATTAAAATTGATATAATAAGGTAAATAATCAAACCTAAACTCAAGTTACAAGTTTCAAAGCTACATCCAAATCGTACCTATTCATCCATAATTTACTTAAGACTTCAATCTAGCCTTGTGGTGATGGGTCTCATCAGCCACATTAACAACATCATAATCAAAGCCTCCAAAATTCACCTAAAGCTATGGGGATGGGTCGCAACAGCCACATTAAGCATGTCTAAAGGGCCTAAAGTTGGTGGTGATATGATCAAAATTTCTCAGTCCATCCATTGAAATAAGATTGTTGTAGCCTTGACATTGAAAGAGTTGTGTTGTAGTATGTGATTTTTATCTCCTACATCATATGGTGGGGCTCAAATTAGTTTTTTTGTGAAATGCATAATTGGAAGGAGTGATTATACTAACATAGTGAGTAGTCATTGTATACGATAAAATTGAATATGAAGATCTAAACTAACATAACTTTTTTTTCTTCTAACTATAGAATATATACCCAATTGGATAGACCTAGGTGATACCAACAAGTCTAATTTGTAGAATGGTCTCTTGAAACTTTATTGGCATAGCGAGGTCTAACTTTTTAACAAGTTATAGAGATCCTAAATAAGTATTTTCTTGAATGAATAAAATGAATTGAATTGAAAAAGAACATTAGAGAATCCATGCAAAGAATAGATCATTGATGGTCTTGTCAACATAATAATGTCTATTTTTTTAACAATAGGTCACAAGTTTAAACATAACCTATATGCCTAGTCTATCATAGTTTAAATTTATTGAAGAAAAGAATAACTATTCGGTTTAATAACCTACGAATGTAAGCATGACCTATGTGCCATGTTGTATGAGATTTTTTTTACTAGGCTCTAATAAATGTAAATTTTGTGACCATGTCTTGTGGACTTTATGATAAGGACCCTAGAAATGATATGATGCCCCTGGGTTGTTAAAGTATGGTTTTTCAGGCCTTATAGTTTTTCAATCCATACCATGTAGTTTAAGTTCCATCATAGTTGTTTAGTTCAAGAAGATTGGAGCATTATTGGAGAATCGACCATTTATTTTGCATGCAATGTATTAAATGATGTAAACATTTGTGCCTCATCTTCAATGATATCACTATCAGTTTATTAGGAATTAGTTGATTGAGTCTTAAACTAAAATCAAGAGAAATAATAGCTTAATGAGATTGATATTATTATCCTATTCACTAATTATAAAAGGGGCCATTATAGGAGTTCCACAAAAGAATACAATAACTAAGATAATATGATAATAATAGAATAAATACAATTAGATAGGGCATATATTGATGACATTCAAGCATAATGGAAAAAGTTTTTTTTTCTAGTGTTAGACTACTTAATAATGCAATAACTAAGAGCTAAACATGATAACATTGAGTTTGAACATAACAACAATTGCATTTTATTAATAAACAAAATTGAGAGCATAGTTTTTAACAACTGATACACTGATCTATCTTTTTGCACTGAGAGATTGGAAACCCAATTTTGGGTCTACAATTTTGGGTGCACAAGAATATTTTGAAGACAAATATCATTAACTCTTCCTTGGATAAGCTAGTCAAGTGAGTTGTCTTTAGTTTTTCCTATCCTTATATATCTCTAATGACCACTAAATCTACCATGTCTTTTCTTTGAAGGAAAAAAATTTCACAATAAAAGGAGGTGCTCTAGAATAAAGAAATTTGGTTGAGGCATGCTTCCATTCTATAATATAAATTGAGCTTCAAAAGAGAGGATTATGCACTTTTGAAATAGGCATGTATTATATGAATATGGTCCTTATTTTGTAAATTGCATAATTTATTGCACTATTCTGGAATAATATCTGGTTTCTTTATGATTTGGACATTCAATTTTAATCAAAATTTAAATTGCAAGTATCAAACCCTTGAGGCCTTTGATAATTTTGGTAATCCTATTATGTTCTACATGTCATGAGTTCCAAGACAACCATTTTATTTAAGAATATAAATTTGTTGGTCCCTAAAAAACAACGTACCAATGGAGCTCTCTTTTCAAGTAGACTAGAATTGACAAAATCTTCTTTTGAGCTTTGTATTGTTGAATATAATAAATTTGTGTGACCTATCATGATAATAAATGAACTATATCACTAGAGGCAATTTGTTAATGGTTTACGAGAATGTATCATGATATTTTTGTTTCATAAAATGTCTATACAGTATTGATAAAATAAATATGTCATATATTTCATGTCCCCAAAACTACTCTACAAACTGCCCCGCAAGGACTTGGCACTTCTTGCCCCTTGTTTTAATATAATTAGTATTATTTATGATTTATACGTCATTTTATAGTTTCATGTAATTTTTTTAAACCTAGGTCCACTTTACTAGAAAACACTTATAATTATTATTTGTACTTGTTTATACTTGATATTGACCTCCAATAGTAAACAAGGTTCATACAATTTTGTATTTATCTAAGAGCCCCCTTTTTTCCAATTTAAATCTTTTTATATATTCCATATTTATAATTAAGTTTGTCTATATTATTATATCATTATATTTTATTTGGATATGGATTACACCTTCATGTAATGGTTTAATGTTGTGTTCTTAATTTAAATCCACCTTACAAGATACATAGGTGGTGAAAGAAGTGTTATGTTGGTCCTTTTATCATTGACCTATATTTAGTTATACTTGGGAAAATGGTATATTAAAATGAACATTTTATATCTAGCCATGGTCTACAAAGCATGTAGTGATTTTTAAGAAAGACCTTGTTTTTGTCTTTGAAGCTAACATCAAGATAAAATTATATTTTATATTTATTAGTACATAATAAATTTTTCATCTAAATAGAGTGCTTATAAGTTGATATTAGTTTCAATTATTTTCCTACATTTATTATAATATGTATGCATATACACACATCAAAATAAAATAAATTTAAACATTTAAAAATTAACTTTAAACATTTATACATTCTTTAAATGGTAAAATTTTAACATGTTTATGTACTTTTCAATTATTAGTTTAAACCATGTACTATCAGTAATTTATGTCAACTTTTAACAGTTGGTTCATGTACCGTCTTTCAATTTCTTCAAAATACTCCTTATTTCCTCATCTAATCCAAAACTCAAAAAGCTTTGGTTGAAAGATAATTCAAGAAACAAGAACAACACAATTCAATTAATGTTATCTCTAAGAAAATATGCTTTATTGATCAAATTTGTAGATCCAAACATATGCCTATCTCTAAGAAGAGATGTTTGATTTCCATTTTAGGTTACATATTCATTTATACATGTTTTGAAGCTATGAGGAGGATGTATAAGGTCACCAATCTCGAGGGAGATTAAGTGGTTCGACTTCCATGATTTATAATAATACATAATTTGAAAAATTACTACTTTTAGAAACTATTTTTAGACTGCACTACTAAAATTAAAATTTGGGGAACTTCCATTGGGTTTTTGGGGTTAAAATTCATCAAGTGGAGCTCATGCCATCTCATCGCATTCTGCTTGTTTTTAGCTTTTAAACAATTTAAATGGCGAGCCAATTGCAGTTACAGTGTAAAAGTTATGGCTCCCAAAAGTTTTATCATCAATTGGGGTGGCCCTGTCACCTGAATTGTTGCCTAGATCATTTCTCCCTTCTTGAGAAGCAATGTTCCCCATTGCATCAAGAGTTTTCATCAAATGTGGTAATTGTACTTTGATTTGATTCCTAATGCATACTTAGAATGGACAATGATTTATGGAACTGTGCAAGGCCCGATTGTTCACCATTTATGTCAAACCATTAGTCTATGGGTGGAAGGCCATGAACTTCTTCAGCTTTGTATCTATTTACTTTTGTTGTTGTGGTGTTTGTGTAGTCAGGGCTGCAACATCGACCCTTTTGGATTCTTGTGGCTTGACCACCATGAGAACAAATTACTTGGCACTAATCAGAGAGACACATATAGAAGGTGGTACATCTAGTACTCTATAGTTCCATGTTCCAAGATTGAGAGTGATCCTTCAAGTTCTTGATTCATAGATGCCATGTCGATCATACATGAATTGTTGACCAAAGAGTACATCACAAACATCTAGATTGACCACATCACATAAGACATTGGTGGCTAACACAGAGGTTTCTCCTTGGACTCAACCATCTAATATTGTATGGCTTTGAGTGAGGCTTCATGGACAGATTTAGGATTTTCACAACATTAGTAGAGATTAAATTCTTTTGACTTCTACTATCAAGAATGAAATGTAGAGGCTTATCTTTCACCCATAACCTAGAGTGAAACAACCTTTCCTTCTCATCTAGCCTCTCCTCATGGGTCTGTGATAAAGCAACAATGGCTTCAAGATTAGCATCTACAATTTCTTCTTCAACCTCTTCAACTATAGGATCTGTATGAGATAGAGAAGTAGATGTTGAGGATTGTGATTCTGAAAGCAGGGACTTGATGGCTCGACATTCTTCTTTGGAGTGAGTTCCAGATCTGTGATAATCACACCACTTCCCAGTCTTTCCTTCCTTTTACTTCTAATTTTAGCCTCATGTTTGACCTTCTTTATCACTTTTTCATTTTGAAGGCTGACTCTTTGTACTCATTCTTCCATGCTTCTATTCAATCTTTACTATGAACTTGTACGCCTCACCGATGGTTTTCAAATTGAAGTGTTTTATTTCTCCCCATATATACCATTGTAGTTCACCATGATATTTGAGAACCTTGTGTTTTTCACTTTCTTGGATGGTTAATCTTGCAGATAGAGAACGAAAAATGTCAGTGTAATCTTGAACAGATTGTTCCTTACCTTGGTGAAGTTATTGCCACTCTATATATAGATCATCATATGCTCCAATGGGGTAGTATTCTTCCTTTATAACTTCTATGAAATCATCCCAGGTAGGTTCTGCCTCAAGGCCAATATCCTCTACACTGAATCTCTTTTTGTATACTTCCCACCAATTTTTGACAGATAATGATGCTTTCAAAAGAGTAAAGGTGATCTTCTCTTTATCAATGAATTTATTTACATTAAAATAAGATTATAATTGATCCAACCAATTTTATACTACATCATCATTGATTTTGCCTTCAAATGTAGGTATGTCAAAATTCACCTAAACCTTGAAGGGTGTTGGGGCACTGAAAGGATGTGGGGGTATAGATGAGGAGCCAGAATTTCTCATCGAGATTTTTTGGATAATTTAAGTGAATTGTTGTAGCATCTTCACTTGCTACTATTGGAGGGCTTTATTCACCATTTCCTTGAAATAATCAGATGTCTCGATGTTGTCCTCCATTTGAAGTCATTTAGAGCGAATAGGTGGATAGTTTGTTGGTTCTATTTTCCACCTAAGCTTCCTGTAATCTGACCTCATCCTTGGGATCATACACTCTAAAGACAAACTGATCTAATACCACTGATCCAAAACTCAAAAACTTTGGTTGAAATATAATTTAAGAAATGAGAACAACACGATCCAAACATATACCTATCTCTAAGAAGAGATGTCTGATTTCCATTTTGGGTTATATCTTTATTTATACATGTTTTGAAGGTATGAGGAGGATGTGGAAGGTCACCAATCTTGAGGGACATTAGGTGGTTTGACTTCCATAATTTATAACAATACAAAATTTGAGGAATTACTATTTTTAGAAACTTACTATTTTTAGACTGCACTATGAAAATTGAAATTTGGGGCACTTCCATTGGGTTTTCAAGTGTCAAACTTAATTGAGCAAACATCATGTCATCTCACCGCATTCTCCTCATTCTTAGCTTTCCAACGGTTCAAACGGCAAGTCAATTGGAGCTACGGTGCAAAAGTTATGGCTCCCGGAAGTTCTGTCATCAATTGGAGTGGCCCTGTCACCTGAATTGTTCCTTGAATTGTTTCTCGGATCATCATATATGTTCTCCCATGTTTGTCCAGTTTTTTTTTTTTTTTTTTTTTTTTTTTTTGTTGAGTGTTTATACGCCCATGACATGGGTTAGTGTGATCACTTTTGGATAGATTGTATTCATGCCCTAGTTGTGACTTTTTGCATTTTTCAATTGTTGAAAGCTAGTTCGAGTATTAAGAGGGTTTTAATTTAAATGTAATTTATTGTATAAGAATGAACATTCTATTTTCTTTGATAAGAGGTTTTTAATTTGAATCTAATTTCTTGTATAAGAATGAGTATTCTAGTTCTTTTAGGTATTTAAGAAAATTAAGTGAATTCATTTAAAATAATTTATTAAGAAATTGTAAGTATTTTTAAAAAGATCAATAATTTATTAATACAATCATTGAAGCACTCAAGTTTACGTTAAAAATATTACATGAAATTCATTTATATATTTTAATTATTGCAATTATTATAATTTATTACGTCCCAATTAATCAATGTTTGAAGACCTTTCCCAAAAAAACATAGTTATAAAACATTTGGACATGTTTAATTTTTTTGCCAATGTATTTATATGGTCTAGACATCATGATGAGAATACAAAATGCTCCAAACAAAATTTTCTATTCAATAGAAATTTTTTATATCATCTCTATCTCACATTTAAATGTACATTTCTATTCACAATCTTAATAATTATCACCACATCTCATGATATTCAAAATACATATTAAATTTTTATATATCATTAGTTTTCTTTATTTTTAAAAATAATCGATCAATTTAATTATTATTTTATATATATTATTTAATCTAATTAAATATGTAAGAGTTTTTGTTTTACAATTTAATTATTTATATTGATACTTTATAAATTTATATATTTAAAAAAAAAATTACAGTTCATCAATTTATATAATATAATTTCTAAATTTAATTACCTACATTCAATCCCTTTACAGATTTATTTACAAAGAAATTTACCTTTTAAAGATATTCTGTATCGGTCCATTAATAAAATTAATGGCTCCGGTTTTAATATAAACACACATATAATGGGACTGCATGGGTCCCGTATGTTATAGAATAATGGAACTAATTTGACCCAAAATGTTCTTATATATTTTAAGTGAAATGAAAATATATTAACAATCTGCTTGACTCCCACTATAAACAGAATGAAATTGTATCTTAAGAAAAAATAAAAAATAAAAGAAAAAGAAAAACAGTGTAATAAAAAAGTAATGGTTTTTTCAGATCAAACTCCATGAAATATCATGATGGATAATTAAAATCTTGAGAAGGGAACCAAATTGGCTAAATCCTAAACGAGAAGCAGTTAAAGGACAGGTTGACCATACCTGTATGTTTGTTGAAGACTGCACAGTGTAATGATGTTTGGTCATCAGATTTTCTTGAATACATTTCCACAGGCACATTTAATAACATTTCAAATTTTTGAATAAGGTGAGCATGACCAGCCAAAGAAGCTTTAAACACTGCCGTTTCGCCCGCGTTGTTGGTCACACTAGCAAGCTCACGCTGTTGCTTCACTAAAATCTCCACTATCTCAGTATGTCCCCCACTTGCTGCTTCGTGCAAGGCTGTGTTTCCATGACGATTCTGTTTGCCTAACAATCCATCGCGGCCAATGCAACCTTCCAAATCAGCTTGGCTTATCATTCGAAGCAGCCTTTTAACATATTGTTTACTGCCATGATATGCAACGATGTGCAGTACACTATTTCCTGCATGGGTAACTTCACTGAATACATCCACGTTCTGACCCAACAACTCTTCAAGTGCCTTCATATCGTCTGATACAGCAGCTCTGTATAGATCTTTGTTCATAGCTCTACAAGAATAAGATTGCACAAGTTTCAAAGCATAGTTATAAAAATAATTGAAAATGTATAAAAGAACTTACAATGTTGCAGGACACACCGTAGCTTGCAAGTCCGGATTTCGATGGACGGGTTTCTATTTTGTATCTCTCTCGGATGAGAAGCCACAACTGATTCTATCATTGCATTTAATTTAAACAAAGTAATTTGATACTTTGGTCCATTTCCTAAATTTGAAACCTCTTTCTTAGCTCTTCTAATATAATCTGTATTTGATCATTTCAAGAACGTTTTGGGTAGACCTGAGAACCTAACATACATTTATTGTGCAATCTTTGACAAATCTGTTTACAAACAAAAGTCATTAGGTTTCCTTTCGTACGTGGAAAATGGTCCATATCGGACCCGCCATAAAACCGACTTTCTAAAAAGTAATGTCTCCGTTTTCAAAGTGAAAGAGAGATTTATTAGAGTACATGGGACCTATACGTCAGATTAATGCTAACACTAGCAATTGGGTTTCCTTTTGTACTTGGAAAATGGTTCATATCGGATTCGTCATAAAACCGACTTTCTAAAAAGCAATGTTTCATTTTCAAAGTGAAAGAGAGATTTATTAGAGTACATGGGACCTATACGTTAGATTAATGCTAACACTAGCAATTGCCTCGAAGGTGCAAAGAAAGCCGGAAGTGACCTACAGAGATTAATGGTAGCATTAATAATTTTTTAGAAGATGCAAAGAAAGTTGGAGGAATTGTATATTTCTGTTTTATGATTATGTTTAATATGTATTAATATATAATATATCAAATATATATAAATATTATCTTATATAATATATAAATCGTATGAAAGACAATGACCCTATAATTGTTGAGCTGTTTACATAATATTTGTTGATTCTTTTTTTGCTCTAATCCAATATTAACTTTGATATTGTCAATTGGTTAATCAAAAACACTACAAAAAGAAGTTTATTAAATATTTACATTCTAGAAGAAGTAAGCACTCAATTTATGTAAATCTATATAACAAGAACTAATAGTCATAACAATTAGCAAAATTTTAATTTCAAACTAAAATTAAGCATCAAGATGTAGTCACAATCATTGTATAGTACAAATCGTGAAAATAGTTGAACGTTAAATTATTACTAACAATTGCCTCAAAAATGTAAGTTACACTATGAATGACAACAAAACAACCCACAACAACCAATTGGAAGAATGAAAGAGACCATCCATGACTTGTCAAAATAACAATAAATGTTGTCATATGTTGTCCCTTTGAAGATTTTAACCCTACCATTTAATTCCCAAATAGAGCCCCCAAAACCAATACTCTATATATATAAAATAAATAAGTAAATAAAAAATTAAAATATAATCCCACATCAGAAAATTCCATGTAATAAAAAATTATTTACTATTTTACTATTTTACTATTTTTTGGGATGCTAAGAAATGTCTCCTTGCAACTCAAATGTCTTAAAAACACACAAATAACAATGCATACAGATGTGACATGTTCGAAAAAATAACTAGAGGATGGCATCCAAGATGGGATTCATTCATTGATGATAATGTTTTTATTCATTTTATCTTTAAATGTAACGAACAACATTTAACATATTAAATAGTAGTTAGTTTGTGGATTAATCCTACATAATGCATAAACTTGTTAATTTCATTAATGTTGAGTGAATCCACATGTCACTAAACAATTAAAAAAAAAAACTTTGAGAGAGTTTGTTTAAAATATTGGAAAAATCAAACAATCCCAAACTGCCTACTTACCATGCATAAGAAATAGACGCGTGAAGCAGTTCACACTCTCAGAAGGAAACACAACCATAGTACATATACATTATATATATGTCATGTCCAGACATAAAGATAAATGCATTGGCTTTATGAGTCCATTGAAATCCTTGACTAAAATGGAATGTGGTTCCGCTTGAGTTGAAACATTTGAGATAAAAAGAATGGTGGCGGTGTTACTCTTGCACTGAGTTAAAGAAAACAAAAGAACAGAGCTTGATATGGAAACAATGTTAATGTTGTTGGATGAAAAGGCTACTTCAGGAGGTTCAAACCCTATGGATATGGAAGGGCCCCTAGGGCATATTCATTTCTCAGGTTTACCATCATCATCAATCTAAACAGTTGTTTGCATGTTAATCCAATAGAAATATGTTTGGTTTGTAACATATCACTTGTTCAAATGATAAGAGAAGCATTTTGAGTGTCGAACATGTGGCTCAATTAACACCTTATGCTTCGCTACTTCATAAATACTAGTTTTACAACACAGAGGATCATCTACCTATTTATCCCTATGGCGGTTGTTCCTTGCAAAATGTCCATATTGTTTTGCACCACCACCTCTCCTAAACCACCACCATTCAAAACCAAACTATTTACATTGAAAGATATCATTTTATCTCTTTGTGAAATGAATCTTAAGGCTTTGTCCTACCATATAAACCTCCAACTTAATTAATTATTATTTAATGTATACCTTAACTTATTTTACAAGACATGTTTTAACTTTGAAATAATTTCTTAATTTCTTTGACATAATTTATGAAGTGAAAAAAACATTTTCTCAAATGATCCCATTTAAAAATTTGAAATTCAAAGCACTTTTTAGAATAAAATAATGAATTGATTAAAATATTTTGTATAGATTCCCTTCCAGCAAATCTAGTTTGTTTATAAATTTTACTCTCGTCAAATCATTTAAAATGGTTATTTGATTGCTCTCTATAGTTAATTTTAGAACTAGAGTAATGTTTTGACAAAAATTGAAAATTATTTATTAAGTCCAAACATAGTCATTTCATTAATATTTTTTTATTGAAAACATACTTATTTATATGGGTGTGACAAATCCTTTGCACCTTTCTTGTCAATGCCTTAAAGACTCTTGAGTATATTTTTATTTTTGCAATCATGTTTAATCATATTTCAAATGGATATACACTAAATTTTAATCCATTTTATCTTAATTCATCATAATCCATTTCGTTTAAAATTATTTACATGGAAAATAGTGTTTTTATAGGATTTGGCCATGTTATTTATAAAGTACCCAAAAAAAAAAAAAAAAAAAATGTGTAATATTTTTTATTTTATAATTATTTTTCATTTTTGGAAAGAAATGCATAATTTTATCTTTAACAATATTATTCTTGATGTGTTCTTTTTATTACCAAAAAAAATTCAAATCACTAAAACTGTCATGTTACAAATTAATTTTCAAGCAAATATGGCTTGCCTAAAGAGAGATCACCTACACACTTTATTAGATTTTTGGGAAAATGCCCTTTACACAATGGTTTGGTTTCTCATGATTCTCTTCACAAATGGTATTTCTCACAAGGTTGTAGTAATTTTCAATCTAGGGATGGGCAATTATTATGTATCATGCACCAAAGTGGTTTGCCATGGTGATGGTGTCCTGCACCAATACACAACTCTCATGGTGGTGGGTTTGTAGACATTAGGAGGTGGTGGGCTTTGTATCTACTATCCTTGACAAAACTGAATCAACTAGTGCCTTTTAGATGTAGCAAAGAGGCTTGGCATCCTTCTTTCTATTCTCTTTTAGAAAATTTATTCGTTCTTGAGTGAGGGCATTGAATTTTTCAAGGTATACAACTTATATATAACCACCTTATATAGTTTCTCATAGCTTTTGTGATCAAAAAATTTTCTTCATCTTGATGCACTATACATCATAATATTTCCTTCAAATGTGGGAGGCTATTGCCATGAACTATTGCTGGTAGCTACCATGCTTAACCATCCCTAAATACCTAAAGCTCTGATACCAATTATTGGACATAAAAGGCACATGTAAGCAGCAAACACACTTAAAGACAAGCATAAAATAAACTTACTAAAATTGAGGTGGAAAAGATATATCAAAACATAGAAATATATGCTTATATTTTTATTCAAAATAGCTATGACATGAATCGATTATCAACTACGTATTGACTATAGCTTCAACTATTGAAACTAATATTACAAATCTATAAAGCTTATATACTTTCCTTCTATTCTATTGTCAAAATAATTCTTTACTTGGAGTACTATGTATCTTTTTCTTCTACCTACTCTACTCATGCATTTCTACCTACTATGTCTCTCATAGTATGATGTTTCATGCTTCTCTTCTCCACACTCTTTATACTAGCTCCTACTTCTCCATGTATTTATCAACATATTACATTATCCTTGTCTCATTCTCTTTTATCTATTTACTAGTAGACTTATCAACCTACCAAAATGTTTCCCTCTCAAACTATATGTCTCCAAGAAATTCAAAATTTGAACTACATGCATTATATTTTGTTTGGTGTGATCAACTGGGTGGTGTAGGAGATCTCTAAAGCAAGGAAACACATAAAAAATGGTAGGTGGGAGGGAAAGAATAATATATTTCAATAGAGGATATGGCATAGAGATCCTTCAAAAAAATCCATTTATCATTAGGATTAAAAAAATTGATATTTTTTTGTATAAATTCAACAAATATTATGACTCTACTAGGCCATAGATACAAACAAAACTTTGATTTGAACTAATTTCATAGAATCTAAGAACTTTCTAGTTGGCATAGTCCTTAAATAAAAAAATTGAGACGAAGAGAAGATTCTACAAAACCAATAATCTTATAAAAGCCCTAATTGCACTTTTTCTTTATCATTGTGTGGAAGAAAGTCTTTTATGCCTTTATTTTTTATAAAATAAGAATGTCAGTTTCTTTCTCACTGATAAGTTGTTTTAACAATCTATGCTTATATGAGGCATTAAGCCCTCAAACATTAAATAAATAATCAATCTGAGTAGGTTTCATCCCACTATTGCTACAATTATTAAGAATATTCTCCTCCCTCTCCTCCCCTACCAAATTTTTAAGTTACTTCCTACTTTATTTTAAATCTTGTTGAGTTCCCTCCTTTTTCCCAAATCCTTAAAGTTGCTTCTTACTTTATTTTGAATCTTTCTGAGTTCCTTCTTTCCTTTTTCCTATATCCTCTTCAGCATATATAAAACATTGTTTTTATTTCCTTTACAAATATTGAGTTGGGATTCTAACTGCCTATAATTTAGGAAGGGAAGCCTAACACACTTAATTTTCTCACCTTGGATCGTTTCCAAGGCACATTTAGGAATTTATAGCTTGTTCAAGTTGGATTGGCTTAACACTTTCTTATTTTTGAAGTGTGAAAGATATTCCAAACTTGAATATTCATTAGTGTATCTTCCTCTTAAAACATATCATCCTCTTTTGGTGATTTAGCCACCTTTGGTCCCAAATGAGGACATGGTAGAGGAGCTTGAATCTGATTATCATTTGAAGTTTCCCTAATGTCTTGAATTATAGGGAGAGTAGGATGTGTTTCCTTAATTAAAGGAACATGTGTTAGATATTAATTATGTGGTTAATTAAATAAAAATAAGGTTTATGTTAAAGACATTACATGAAATTGATTTTTTATATTTTAATTATTACAATTATTGTAATTTATTACATCCCAATTGACCAATGTTTGAAGACTTTTCTCAAAAGAATATAGTTATAAAACATTTGGAGATATCTACATTTTTCTCCAAAGTATTTGTATGGTCTAGACATCATGATGATAATACAAAATGCTCCAAACAAAATTTTCTATTTAATAGAAATTTTTTGTATCATTTATATTTCACATTTAATTGTACATTTTTATTCACAATTGCGATAATTATCACCAAATTTCATGATATTCAAAATACATATTAAATTGTTATATATCATTATTTATTTTTATTTTTAAAAATAATTGATCAATTTAATTATTATTTTATATATATTATTCAATCTAATTAAATATGTAAGAGTTTTTATTTTACATTTTAATTATTTATATTGATACTTTATAAATTTATATATTTAAAATTTTATTTTACAAATCATCAATTTATATAATATGATTTCTGAATTTAATTACCTAATTTCAATCCCTTTATAGATTTATTCAGGAAGAAATTTACCTTTAAAAATATTCTGTATCAATCCATTCATAAAATTAATGGCTCCGGGTCACATATAATGGGACTGCATGGGTCCCGTATGTTATAGAATAATGGAACTAATTTGACAAAAAATGTTCTTATATATTTTTAGTGAACTGAAAATATATTAACAATCTGCTTGACTCCCACTATAAACAGAATGAAATTGTAACTTGAGAAAAAAATAAAAACTGAAAGAAAAAGAAAAACAGTGTAATAAAAAAGTAATGGTTTTTTCAAGATCAAACTCCATGAAATATCATCATGGATAATTAAAAATCTTGCGAAGGGAACCAAATTGGCTAAATCCTAAACGAGAAGCAGTTGAAGGACAGGTTGACCATACCTGTATGTTTGTTGAAGACTGCAAAGTATAATGATGTTTGGCCATCAGATTTCCTTGAATACATTTCCACAGGCACATTTAACAACATTTCAAATTTTTGAATAAGGTGAGCATTACCAGCCAAAGAAGCTTTAAACACTGCCGTTTCGCCCGCGTTGTTGGTCACACTAGCAAGCTCACGTTGTTGCTTCACTAAAATCTCCACTATCTCAGTATGCTCCCCACTTGCTGCTTCGTGCAAGGCTGTGTTTCCATGCCGATTCTGTTTGCCTAACAATCCATCGCGGCCAATGCAACCTTCCAAATCAGCTTGGCTTATCATTCGAAGCAGCCTTTTAACAAATTGTTTACTGCCATGA